>CM021766.1:5600980-5638639 GCA_011076525.1 Nettapus auritus
TCTTCTCTTTCTCCTCTTTCATATTCATTATTGTTTCTAGATTCTTCATTGATTCTCAGTGTTGGAAATTTCATGTGAACTATGTGTATCAATTTCCTATCCCTGGTCTCTTATCCTTGACAGGTAGTGAAGGAATATCTGGGGGAATATCTGAAGGAATAACTGTAGGGTCAATCAAATGAAGAGAAAATATTGTTCTCATAATCAGTACTCTAAGTTTTTCATCATGCTTTTCCATTGTACACTGTCTCCCTAGGACTCAAGATCATTGTAGGGGCACTTATCCAGTCTGTTAAGAAACTCGCCAATGTGATGATCCTGACCGTTTTCTGCCTGAGTGTCTTTGCCCTCATAGGCCTACAGCTTTTCAAGGGCAATCTGAGACAGAAGTGTATCAGGAATTACACAGACTCCAGTATCACAGAGCAGTTACAAAACAAAACGTGGGAATCCTATGAAATGTTTGCTAATTATACAGGTAATTTTTCTCCTTAATTCTTGTTTTATATGACACTTAGACACCTATGCATGCATCTGTAACCACTGCTGTATATGAGGTTGAATATTTGGATGAGCAACTACCTGATAATGCTCTTCAGACTGCCAGAGCATCAGAATGATATGACAATAACTAAAACATGTATTAGCTCATTCTCTGATGAAATTCCATGAAGTTCAGCTTCTACTAAAAGCTCAAGAGTTCTAGCATCTTCATTCTGCTGCCTAGTTAAGAAGTCTTCAGCTTTGAACAGAGGAATTTGTTTAAAAGTAAAAATATTCTTCACAGCATGTGTATCTCATATGTGATAATTATTTTATTTCATCTGTAAGATATATATAATATACATCTTTTACCTATATTTTGACTGAAGCTGGGGGAGGAAGTGTAGAGCAGAGATCTGAAAAGGCACCAAAACTTTCTCAGAGGAACAGCAACCGGAAGGTGCTATTCAGAAATGAAAAGCCCTGTGGTGAAGGAAAAGCCTCAATGTACACAAAGAAAACAAATGTAAAA
The DNA here is from genome assembly GCA_011076525.1 of Nettapus auritus. NCBI lineage: Eukaryota > Metazoa > Chordata > Aves > Anseriformes > Anatidae > Nettapus > Nettapus auritus. Next base: position 5,601,996 of record CM021766.1, read on the forward strand.
CAGACAATGTATACACCAGAAATATGAAGAAAGCTTAATCACCACTGAATTCAGAACAGCAACAAAAACATACTCGTAGAGGAAATGTTGAAATACATAAAAAAGCCCCACAGGATTGTTGTTTGTGTGTACTTGGTGTGTAAGTTCTGTTTAGACAAGATTTCTTAATAGCCTCATAGTCCAGGGGGAGTAAGTCTTTATATAAATACTTTTGAGGATAGTTTTTGCAGGAAACCCTTGTACCTACCAAGAAAAAAGTACATAAGAGCAAAGTAATTTCCATACACAGAATGTTAGAAAAGGTCATGACTAAAAGCAAACTTCAAAAGAAAGCCAAATACTAGAATACTACAGAAAAGAAACGGTGGATGTGACAAAATATAGCTAGAAATAAAAACTTTCTGTGCTAAAGAAACAAGGAAAAAAATATATATATATATATATATTTCCTGTTATTGGTTTATTGATTAAATGTAGAACATTGCAGCCGTATAAAGGCAATGGCCTGGAGATGGTAGGGTTCAAGAAATTCAAGATGTGTTGCTTCTCAAGCTTTGTCTTGTTCCCATCCCAACCATCTTGCATGCAATGATGGCAGAAGGAGTAGGAGATGCCAGACAAGTTCAGTGGAATCTGTCTGTCTTTGCTACAGGACTTGTGACTTACAGCCCTGTAAGGCCAAGTTTCAATTAAAGTGATTTTTTTGGGTGTAGTTTCCAAAGGCTCTTTTGGTCCTGACTTAGTGTGAAGTTCCCATCTCCAGCGTGGACACTACATGTTGCTACAATTTTCTGAAGCTCAGTCACTAAATCTTATATTTTGCTGGTTGGCAGGAGCAGAGATGAACAAAAAAATGGTGGAAAAATTTGGGTGGAAAGTAGCCCAGATAGTGACTCATTTCGTTATGGTACATTTACATGGCACAGTACAGCAGATATTAAGGATTCCTGTGCTGGCTCTGAATCACACTAACTTATCTGATGAGCACAGCTGAGATTTGAGAAGCACCAGGAAGAGATGAGATGTGCCTTGCATCTGGGATATGAAACCCACCTCTTAATGGTGCTAATTAGCTATTAGCATTGAAGCTATTACTTTCAGTCTGCTGCTAGCTCAGGCATCACAGTAACTCATGCTAAGAGGGGAAGAGGTCAAAAAGAGCATGGCTTCAGCATCCTAATGGACAAATCTGTGTTTATCAGCTGAGCAGGTTTAGAACCTGTTTTCTGGGTATGCAGAGTAATTACATGTCATGGTTTATATCTATATAGCCAAATACTATTTCTTTCTGTTAAAACCGGGGATTTGTTTTCATTGCTTGTTGGAAACGACCTATGGTACTTCCAAGTGTCCATACTCTGTCCTGGAGAGGGCTAATTGTCATTGGACAGAGCTGCCAGAGTGTGCTAACAACCAAACCTGGGACTGTGCTTGAACCTGCACCCTTCTATTCTTGATTTGCTTCTGGTAGATGGGGCCAAAGTGATATTGCAAAAACTTTCAATTTTAAGGGCGTCCTTCAGTCTGAAATTTGTACGTACACAGAAGCATGTGTATAAAGGAGGATATGGTGTGGTTGCTGTGAGTTTGAGAAACCTCCGTTCTTCAGTGCTCTTTTCATATTTACTACACAGCAATTTTTGTGTGTGCATGTACGTTTACAACTCACTGGTATCATCACAACTCCAAGGATAGAGGATACAGACTAGAAAGTGCTTTGGTTTTACCTTTTTTTTTTTTTTTTTTTTTTTTTTTTTTTTTTAATAGAACATTTTGCTAAGAAGGCAGACTCCTCGGACATCTTGCTATGTGGTCATGGTGCTGGGTAAGTGCACTTCAGAATATTTCTTCTTTGTAAGTTTTCTCTGCCTCAACACTTCTCTGCTTGCTCATTCATAAGAGATGAAAACAAAGGAGAGATTCCTGGCTTTCCTTGACTGCAGAAACAGGAACACAATAAAATACTGTGGATCACCAGATAATTTAATACATGTAAAGAACAAAGCATGAACCTGCAGTTGTCTTATTCAAGTCTAAATTCCTTCAAGCCCTTCTAGAAGGGCTGTCTTTCTCTTCCCCACAGATGTATGAGAGTTGAAAACATGAGGGGTTTCACCTATAGGACAGGACAGACATTATTCTCTTTGTGAAGGCTTGGGATTGTTAAACTGGGAAACAAAACATGGATTTAGTGGGTAGATTTGGTCACGGAGGGAGAGGAGGTTGCTTTGTGGTGAGGGGCAGGAGATGGGAATGGTGATGAGGGAGTTGGCTTTGCGTGGGGGTCTTCTTTAGCCTGTCTTTCTTTGTTGCTGGATTGTGGATGCTGCTTTTTCCCATCCCACTTTCCAGCCAAATACTGCCTAGTATAGAAAATAAGCTTGCAGTAAAATAAAATACAAAGCTGAATAATAATACCAACTCTCACATAAACTAAAGTTTTTCTCCAGAATCTGCACCATTGAATGAGCTGCAGTTATTATTACCTCTAGGACCTGTCCTCCAGAATACACATGCTTGAAAATTGGGCCCAATCCTGATTACGGTTTCACCAGTTTTGATACCTTTGGCTGGGCTTTTCTTTCCTTATTCCGCCTGATGACCCAGGACTACTGGGAGCGTCTGTATCAGCAGGTACCAGCTTTGTGTATTGTTCAGAATAGGTTGTCCAGGTAGAGCAATATCTGAAGCAGAAAATTGTTAGGGAGGACAAGAAATCTCAAATAAAAGAAGTAGCTGTGAGTCACTGAGCCTTCATACTCTCCCTTACAGCAAGCCATGGTCTTTAATTGAGTCACTGGAAAGGGATGCTGAAGTGCTTCCCAGCAATATCGCTATTATCCTGTTGTATTAGGGACTTCAGAAAAAATACTAAAAGATTCCATACTGCCCTTCAAAAGTGCAACAGTGCCTCCTCAGTCATCCTCATGGGTTTACAATTGATGGAAAGAGGGAGAAAAAGATGTGGAGAACAAGGGCCAAGGAAAATATATTTAAGCTTCCTAAAGCATCGTGTCTAGAAAGCTGAGTGCTTCTGTAGAATTTAAAGACACATTGAAAGCCTATTTGGTATTCTATACAGTATTTTTTATCTCTGGGGTGTTGTGCTTACAGACCCTCAGAGCTTCTGGGAAGGTGTATATACTCTTCTTCATGCTGGTCATCTTTCTGGGCTCATTTTATCTAGTCAACTTGATTCTGGCTGTAGTAACAATGGCATATGAAGACCAGAACAAAGCCACTATTGCTGAAACCGAGGCCAAGGAAAGGAAATTTCGGGAAGCCATGGAGTTATTGCAGAAAGAGCAGGAGGTATGTGAATTATTGCAAAAATTAGTCTCAACGCTCTGTTATTAGTCACCTAAAGTGCATCTCTCCTTGTATATAGCCACACAGTATACAGCTATACAGTCACTTGTGGGAACAGGAGCAAATATTAAGTTATTGAAAGCAGTGATTTGCAGGAGCACTTTCTTATTCAGCTGAATATTTTTCCCATATTTTTCCAACAATGATTTCTTGTTGTGGATAATGATATTTAAAGTCTGGTGTAAGAAAAGTAATATTTTAAAACTGGAAAATGTAAAATTCCATCAGCTAGCAGCTTCCAAAATATACATATAGATGCCTTTTTATTCTGCTTCACTGTTGTGGATTGCTGAGCAGAGAAATATACAGTAATTCTTCACATCAACTGCATTAACATCTGAAACAAAGCCTATTGTAGTTGAGTGAAAAAATCATTTGTAACTTAAATAGTTTAGAATTTTCTGGAACAAAATATTGCTGTATTTTGAAAACATTGCCCTATATTCAGTATTTTGGAAGGCAAGCCAACCACAGTGTGAATACAGTCCTAAGGATACGCAAAAGCAAGACTGAATTTTAATACTGCTTGAGCATTTGTTTGGGGAAAAAAGATATATTGTATAGCTTTATTTTAAAACGGAGTATTTTTGTTGTAAGCAATTCTGCCATATGGAGGAATAGGAGCTATAATATGATTATTTTGCCCCTGGCAAGCCCAATACATGTGATCATGTAACATACTGCGAATAGTAAATTGTTCAGTACTCCATATGGTGCAGAAATTCTCTCCTCTTTCTTTTACTGTTATCACATATTGGAAGATTTTTACTGACTTTTGTGAAATACAGATTGTAAAGACGAGATATTATGGAGCACAGAAGTGTTTTCTTGCTGCTTATATTCTATGTATCTAGCAAAAATGCCTTCCATGTTTTTGTTTTAATTTTAGTCATTGGCTGCTAAAGGGATTGATATCCTGTCAATTAGCTCCTTTGAAGCCTCTCCTTTGTCTACCAAAGAAATCAAAGAAAGAAGCAATAGGAGAAAGAGAGATAAATCCTTGGGTATAGAAGATTATGAAGAACAACAGTTTCCCAAGTTACAGCCCACAGACAGTCCACGAAAGTTGGTAATCTATTGTCTGAATCTGGGATCCTTACAGCTTTTCTAATTTTAATACTAAAACAAATTACTTGAAATTACAAACCAAATCCTATTACAAATGCTGATCACTCTTTAACCTTTAAAATAAACAACCTTATGGGCTTTGGAGGTATCATATGTAAAATTTGATTTGAAAAGGAAATACTATAAGCAAATGATAAAAGGAGATTACAGTAAGTGTTAAAATACATTTTCTATAGCTTCAAAAAGTAGAAAACGTGAACCATGATCAGAATTTGACATTCGTGCCATCTTTGATAATGTTTTTTTTACTTAAAATATGAATATAAAGCTCAGAAAAATAGCTACTACAGCTGCCAGGATTTTATTATCTGCTTTTTAAAACCTAAACAAAATTCTTCCTGAATAATCTAAATTAAATAAGAGTTTTGGACTTGCTATGGTTGATAGAAAATGTAATGAAACTCTAAACTTTTATCGCTTCCCCAGATCTTCTCTATGATATTGTGCCATTCTCTCTTTATTTCTCTCTTTGGGCTCTCAGGCTCTCCTTGGCTTGGTGTATGGCCCCAACGCAAATCAGGTTAAACGCAGGCTGAGCCACGGGAGTGTATTCAATTTCCAAATACCTGCCCTAGAAGTCGACTCCAAAGCGGATTTTGGTGACGAGGAGACCCGCAGTGCAGGGGAGAATGAAATCAAGGGGAGGTCACTGTCAGTGCCACAGGTGGGAAGACGCTGCAGCGTGCAGAGCCAAGCGAGCCATGGCTCCCACCCCACTACCCCCAGCTGTGGGCAGGGAGGCAAGTGGACCAACACAGACGACTGCAATGGCATGATTTCGGTGATGGGAGGAGGGAACGGCAAGGTGCACGGTCTAGATTCAGCATCTACTGAAGGGGTTCCACTTCCGCCAGTAATGGAAGACCCAGGGAAGGGTGATCTGGTAAGTAAAAGTTGTTGTTTTAAGTATGTACTTCATATTATGTTTTCTCCATCAGTGGTAGGATTTTTAGGTATGTTTCTAGTGCTGGCATTGTAACACAGTGGGTGAGATTTTTCTCCCAGGCTCCATCCAGGGTGATTGTTTTGAGCAGTACCTTTCTCCTACACAGCACCTTTAGCAACATACAAAAGCTTTGCCTGTAAGTTTCCCCACCAAGTGGGTAGAGATGCTTTTCTACCACTTTACCCCTCATCTCTCTCATTTTCCATTAATCCCTGGAATATATTCTAGGCCTGTTTGTCTTCCTACACCTATTTCCAAGATTTGTGTTTGCCTTGTTGCTATTACATGCTTGGGGGATCCATTTACTGTAGCATTATTACTGAAGTGTAGGACCTTCGTTCTGAACACCTATTACATCTTGTAGAAAGGTGCATTTATCTGGCTGCTTGTCATCATTCCTATTAACTTTCATAGTTACCCATCATTGCATCCTACTTCATTTTATTCCTGTGGTATCTCCCTAATCGTGTTTACTTCTTTAAGCAGCCAGCTGTAAATGATGAGAGCAGCATGATGCATTTGCATCCTCATCTGTCAGTGGAGTACTTTAATGAGGCATTTCAGAGACAAAGGGCAGCAAGTGCAGTCAGCATAATTACCAGTGTCTTGGAGGGTAAGTGGCTCCTTGTTATGCTTATTTCAATCATAAGGTAACGCTAGGGAAAAAGGCCAAAATGGCAATACATTTCTTAAACATTAACATAGATTTGTAGCTGTGTAGGAATTTCATCATTAATTAGGATTTTTATTTTTATTTTTTTTTTAAGCATTATCACACATTTTTTATGTACTGGAACACATTCTTTGCCTATCATAAGATCTCATTTCTTAGGACAGACAGAAGAGGGGCTTGAAGGGATGGTGGGTGGAAGGAATTTCTTTAGAGGATGAGGAGCAGGACTGGGAAACTGGCTTCTTCTTCTGACCCTGTGACTGCTGTTGGGTCACTGGTAGAGCCATACACATACAGAATCCAATGTTAGGATTACACAAGCAAAATTGGTTGTGGCATTTCCTGGGGTTTGAGTGCTTAACATACCTTTCCATGTGAATTTTTGAGGGTAGTAAGGATTGCATCACTTACTGTTGTTATGCTACCTGATAGTTTAATTGTTGTACTTTCTGGGGGGAAAAACAGAACAAACACAGTCCAAATTTTTCAGTTGTTTTCTGGATGAGTATGAGGAAGAAATATGTATTTTTGTGTTGGATCTCAATCACCAGTTCTTGGAAAACAAGTGTAGGACTTGGCAGGGGGGTAGCATTGTGACAGGATGGTCCCTTTTCTTAAATTTCTCTAAATCACTCTTGGAAAAATCTCCATGGAAACACATCCCATGAAGCCTTGTTTTCAATTTTAATTTACCAAAATTCCGGGCTGTGCTGCAGACATTCAGCTGTGGCTTTTCCCCGTAGCTCTGAGTGAATGTGGGTTAACCTGAGAACAGGTGTCAGAACAGGGAGCAGAGATTGTTTTTGCTGGGATCTGAACACCAGTTCTGACAGATCCACACAGGGTAAATAAAGAAACAATTTGATCAGGAGGAACAGCAAACAAAAGCTAGATCTGGAAGGGGTTTGAGTCAGAGTGATCACACTTGAATAAGTATTGTGGGGTGGAATCTGAGACTTGAGCCTGGAGAAGAAGAAATAGCGACTGAAGTGGGAGGGGAAGTAAGGACATGTACAAAGAAGAAAAGATTACAAGTCAGATCCAGCTCATAAGACCTTGGAAAAAATTTGGCATCCACAGAAACTAATTACTTAAACCTAAATACATACAGAAAGGTAATGATTAGTGAGGTACAGTCTGTCAATGAATTTGCACAGAACTTTGGCAGGGTTAAAAGTATTTTTGAGCACACATTAATATTCATGTTGAAGGAAGAAAAGCCCTGAGGTTTATATTTGACCAAAAGCTTCTAAATGACACTACCAGAACAGCTTCTGTTACATATTTTGCTTATAGAAAATTGCGAGGTATTGCTGCTTGCATCAGCTGGAAAATGATAGGCGTGAACTTTCCAACAGAAGAGGCCTAAAATGAAACTTTGGGCACAGTGGTTTGGGTTTGCCTCACCTACGATCTGAACATCTACTGCTGCTGTTCTAAACTCTTTTAGCAGTTGATGGAGACAGAGATGTCGTGTGATACAGTCAATGTCCTAGATGTCTACATAAGGATCAGGTGAAAAGGGCCTTAACTGCTATATTGTCTATCAAGAGCTCCAAGGATGAGAGGCTGAGGTCTGGCCTCTACATCCCAAACATCTGCTTTGGGTCAGATGATCCTAGGACGAGTCTGTGCCTAAAGCCTGATCCAACAGCTTTTAAAGTAACTTCACATCAATTAATTTTGAATCCAATTTTCTCTGAATTTTATCATTGTGTTTATTTGGTGTAGGTTTTATATGAGAGGTAGAAAGTGCAGGGAAGCTTTGGGGGTTTTCAGGTTTTTTCTTCTCTGGTCTTTTGACTTCTTGAAGTTAATATTTCACCACTTCCCTCAGCAAAAATTATTTAACTAAAATGGGGTTTTCTTTTCTTTTTAGAACTTGAAGAATCCCAACGGAGATGCCCACCATGCCTGAAAGATTTTGCTTTAAAGTATCTAATTTGGGACTGTTGTCCCCTTTGGTTGAGAATCAAGAAAAAAGTAGCTGCTTTCATAAAGGATCCTTTTATTGATCTCACCATCACTCTTTGCATTGTGATGAACACTTTGTTCATGGCACTGGAACACAATAATATGTCAGATAATTTTAAATCAATGCTTAATGTAGGCAACTTGGTAAGCAAATTTTCATCTCTCTGACCTTTTATACCAAGGATTGATTGATAAGTGTTTTCACTTGAGACACGAAAAGTAGTTGTAAAAATGAAAGATTAGGAAACTCTACATTTCTGATATAGTTGGTTCCAAGATTGTATTGATACCCTTCTAACACACTCCTGAAAGAGCAGAAAACAATCCCCCCATTTTCATAAAAAGTGCATTAAAAGTTCATAAAAATAGGTTTTGTTGGCCTGTCTATGAAAGTTTACTATATTTGTGGACACAGTCTAAAGATAAGACAAATTCATGGCAACTTTTATGCTGATGCTACTATTTCTTGGTCACAGGTCTTTACAGGAATCTTCACTGCAGAAATGATCTTAAAAATCATTGCTCTAGATCCCTATTATTATTTTCAGCAGCCCTGGAATATTTTTGACAGCATAATTGTCACATTGAGTTTAATTGAATTGAGTTTACCCAAACACAAAGGCAAGAAAGAGAGAAGAAAAGGAGGAACCCTGTCAGTTTTACGATCCTTCAGACTGGTAAGCCTTACATTTACTCCATTGTATAAAGCACTATGTTGTGAATACAATATAGAATATTTCTGTTGTCTGCAGTTAAGATGCAGGAAATGATTTATTTTATTTTCTAAGCAGTGGCAATAAGAAACATATTGTCAAACTTGTGATATTAGAGTTGAAGTTTAATGGCATATATTTCTTTTCAATATAGTAAGAAGTATTCAGAGAAAAAATATTCCAGAGTAGAGATGTTACAAAACAGGAGTTGAAAATGAAATACTAGCACAAGTAGTCTTAGGAAAAAGTGTCAGAGTACAAATTTAGAAATAAAAATACTTAAAAATAGACATGAACTTATGGTATGGTATTCACGTCATGTACTCTGAAGAAAAATAGGGAGAGCTTATCATGCCAATTACTTTAATTCTTTCCATCACAACTGCAGCACAGATTATTCATAGATCATAGAATATCCCAAGCTGGAAGGGACCCACAAGGATCACTGAGTCCACTTCCTCGGTCCCCAAAAGACCACTGAAAAAATCAGACTCTGTGTCTGAGATTATTGTCCAAATGCTTCTTGAACTCCAGCAGGCTCAGTGCTGTGACCATTGCTCTGGGGAAAGTATGGACTGATTTGGGTTGTGTTTTTATTGTAAGAAGGGAACTGGTCTCCTAGCTTTGGTCATTTTTGTTTCATGTAAATTGGATGCCATAATCTTCATCAGGGAGATTACATAACCTGTATCAAGTAAGAAACTGCTTGTGTGGGCCAAGACCTTATCAGGGAATTGGATTACTCAGTTCCTTAAGTTCCTTTTTGTTTTTTTTTTTTTTTAAAAAAAATCTATAATTTTTATTATTATTATTTTTAAGTGTTAGTGTCACAGTGCCATAAACATTATATTGATGGAGGAGCTGAGAATGTTTATAGAATAGTTTTGCAGTCCTGAACAGTGCAAAGGTGAGTTATCTTTGCTGATGTCTAACACAACTTCTTATGTTTTTACACAGCTGAGGGTCTTCAAACTGGCAAAGTCCTGGCCAACTTTAAACACTCTTATTAAAATCATTGGTAACTCTCTGGGTGCACTGAGTAACCTGACCCTCGTCCTGGCAATCATAGTTTTTATTTTTGCTATAGTAGGAGTGCAACTTTTTGGGTCAAACTACAGAGACAACAGATTTAAAATAAACAAAAATGGCAAGCCACGCTGGCACATGATGGACTTTTTCCATTCGTTCCTCGTCATTTTCCGAATTCTGTGTGGTGAATGGATTGAAACCATGTGGGACTGCATGGTGGTAGCTGAAAAACCACTGTGCCTTCTTGTCTTTCTGCTGGTCATGGTGATAGGAAATTTAGTGGTGAGTTTTCCAATATTTTATTCTCTTTATCCCATCAATGGTAGAGTCAACTTTATGGACAAAAAGTAGTCCCCCAAACACATGTAGAAGAGTTACCTGTGTCTGCTATAGTCTCTAAAAGCCTCTTCTACCTTTTGGCATTGAGTTGCTATCCATATTTTCATATTTAGTATTTTTCTGCACATAAGATCACTTCATCACTTGACCTTTCCATGTGCATATTGAAACAGAAAACAACTGTTCTTCTTGGGATTTGGATGTAAATAATCAGCAAATATTATGGCTTACCTGCATGAATTAATGGAGCTAAATGCTTAAGTCTCTCTGTAAATTAAAATCTTTTTTTTGTGTGTGTGTGTGTGTTTTTTTTTTTAATTTTTTCTAGGATTCACAAGTGTATTGAATTCTTCATCAACAAATAGCAGAATCTATACTGCTATCACTAAAATCAGGATTTTCTTTAATCATCTGTATAAATTAATGATCTGAATGTCTATTTACATGCAAGAGCTACAGCTTATGCCAATCACTTCCATGAAGATCCTGCTGTGGATCCATGCTCTTGATCCATGCTCTGCACAGCCTCGTAAACCCATGCTGGGGTTAAGGGGGAAAGCTTCCTTCCCAGTTCCCTTCAGTCCTTTCTTACTGCCCAAATCATATTTTTTTTATTATTATTATTATTATTTTTTAGATTTGTTATTCATGTCATTCTTATTATTTATATATCCATCTTCCCTTAATTTAAGAAACTGCTGAAAAGAATTAACTTTAGGTAGTGCTTCATAAGAAATATTTGTTCTGTAGCTGAATCCCAAATCCCCAGGTTTAAAGTCCTACCTGTTTTATGCCTTGATGATTCGTTTTGGTGGTGAAATGCTGTGAGTGATATTCATATAACATAATGTTAACTGTCAAACAATTAAGTACTTAGCCTATGCTCCTTGTTTATGTTTTCTTATTATGAAAGATAACAGTGAGATATCCAAGAGTGAAATTTATTCTAACCTAAGGTGAATAACTGAGACAGATGGAGTGAATTGGTCTCTGGAGGTATAATGTTCTCTGCTGACTGTGGAGGTTCCTGGATGAATCAGGGTGGTGCTATTTGGCCGCTTCTGATATGACAAAAATTGAGCAGCATAAATCTCATCCCAAATGGCATCAGAAGGCTAATTCTGAAGAAGAAGATGGGGGGGGGGGAACAACTAACCAAGCTAACAACAAAAATAACAAAAAAAAAACAAAACAAAACAAAACTGAACACCTGTTTTATTCTCCCCTTCATTTAAAAAAAAAGAGAACAAAAAAGGTGTTTGGTGTTTGAATTTATTTCTTTTATAATGTTCTCAAAAACAGGGAGAAAATCTCACTGATTTACTCTCAATTCTGTTTTTTGCAACAGTGTTGTGCATTTAACAGAATTGCTATGCCTGAATATGAGTTTACATTCAGTTTTAGAAGTGTCCACAGAGACCTGATTTAATTGTAGTTTGAAAAAGGAATCATTATTAAACCAACTGGCCATGAGTGTAGTCTTTGTTACTACTATAACCTTTGAAAAGTTGTTTTGGCCAAATAATTAGGTGCCATTTTAAACAACTTTTGGGGGAAGAGGGACATGAGAATATTAAGCTTTCTGAAAGAGAAAGTTACTTAATCAATTGTAATGTGATCAGTCATAGCCATTTCATTTTTGCTTTCTTTCGGTTTGCTCAGTAAGACTGAGCTTTGATAGCATCTGTCTTCTTCAACATTACAATTTAGACTTCTTAATGCTATTCTCCAGGCTTTTTATTTTATCATTATTTAAATGACTTTCAGGTCCTCAACCTTTTCATTGCACTGCTGCTGAATTCCTTTAGTACCGACTCTCTCCAGACAGCAGAAGATGATGGAGAGATGAACAATCTTCGGATTGCCTTTGCTCGGATTAACAAGGGATTTCACTTTGTGAAGAGTGCTACGTGGGACACCTGTTGTGGAAAGCTCAGGCATCTAAAGAAAGCACACAGAAAGAAAAACAAATTGACAGCCCAGAACCCACTTGGTCTGGGAAAAGAAAGAAAAAATTGTAAAGAGAATTACAACAATGAATGGGGTGAAAAAAATTGGGAAAACTGTGCAGGGCTTGAAGATTTTATTACCAATCCCAATGTATTTGTTTGTGTCCCTATTGCTGAGGCAGAGAATACAAGCGATGGTTTTGAAGATGATGATAAATTGAGCACATTTACGGACATAGAATACAGTAAGCAGGTAATACATTTCTTTGTTTACATTGGCATATTAAGGTGTATCTATATTGAAGGATGCTTGTATGGTGGAAGACTGTCTCTAGCAGAACAGGGTGGCATACATTGATCCATTTCCAAAGAGTTACTAAATTTTGAATTAGAAACAACTAAAAATGTTTTGAATGAGGGTAACTTGATCGCTTGGAGACTTTTAAAAGAAAATAATCATGGTCCTAAAAGAAAGACCATAAACTTCTGGCTTCACTGCAGGAATTCCTGGTTGAGATGCTGCGTTATGCATGGATAATTACAGAATTCATGGGTTGTCCATGGGAAATTGTGGTAATCTTTTGTGTCCTTGGAATTTTGTATGTTAAACATGAAATAAATAATGCAAACTATTTTGCTATTTTCTGGATGACAAAGCAAAAATACACAAAGGACACTATCATGGATTCATAATATTCAAACTTACAGCCCTGGGCCATTCTTTATTTCTCATTCTTGCTGTCTATAGCATATAGGAATTATTAGAGCAAGGTAGAAGTATTGAATATGGGCAATCTCCATTGAGGTCATGTTTCTTCCATGCTGGCATATACTATCCAATTTTTGTTTGTTTGTTTTTCTGATTTTATTTTTCAGTTCTGATTTAACCGTAAAATGTCCCCTTTATTGTGTCAGTGTTTCCATCTCAATCCCTGTGCACTCCCATAGTCTCTGGGTCCAGCTTTTGACTACTTCACTGAATTATTAATTCCTTAGTTTGCAGCATGGCCATTAGGAAAAAAATCCCCATCTCTATCCTTAGGTAAAATCAGAAACTCAAAAAAAGATCATATCTTACGACTTTTGACCAGAGAAATCCTCTTTAAACGAAGTGTACATCTTGTCTTTTTTTCCCTTCCAATTTACCCACTCCCCAAACAGAAAAATAAAACCTTGCTAACTCACAGATTATTTTCAGGAGGAAAATCATCTGAGGCAAAGGGGAGAAAGAGGGAAAAATTCAGGAAGCTGGAGCAAGGGTTCAGGACTTTCTTCTGAAGAATTCAGTGTGCTTTACCTAGGAAAAGATAGGAAGGCTGAACCATCATCACCAGAGCAAAAAGAGGTAATGTATATAGATATTTTATATGACATTGACTTTCCAATAGTGGTCAGGCTTGGCTACATTTCTGCTCAAAGATTTGCTGGAGTGGATTTCAGTGGCGGCAGTGGCACTGAGCTTGCAGTAGCCAGTCTGACTGGTTAATGATGGAGCCAGAATTCTGTGAATGAAAATGAACCCATGCTGGGTTTATACATATTGATTTTAAGAAAAATGTATGTATAGGAAAGATAAAGATTTTAGAAATGTAAAAACTACAAAATAATTTGATTTAAATAAATAATTTATAAATTTTTCTGCAACGTCCCATTTCTTTAAATTGGAGTCCACCAAAAAAAAGGGGGGTGGGAATAAAAGAAAAGGATATGTGTGTGTGTGTCATAAAAGGAGAGAGATATTTCCAAGTAAAAGTAGGAAATTCCAGCAAGTCAGTCAGTGTCCTAAATATCTCAATTTCAAGAAATGTAATACTTGAAATGAGTTGTTCATTATGAAATTGAAGTCAGTAGTTATTCATAAATAAATTAAGATGAATTTTGAATAAAGTAAACATTCAAGAAAATAATGTCTGCTCCAGCAATAGACAAACATAAAAAATAAAAACAAAAGCATGGAGTTAAGTCATTGGTACCAAACGGATGACTCATCGTTCATTTTATATTGTGTGAGGGGACAGAGAAAAGCTTTGTAACTGAAGAATATTCTATATGATTCCAATTTTTAATTCATAAATACTCTCATGGGTGTTCAGTTCCTGACAGAAGGTTGTATTTATCTGTTCCTCCTGTTTAATGCATTTTCCTATTTTTCTGGGTTTTATACAGCTAAAGCTTATCCCTCTTTGAGGTCTATGTGCACTTCTAAGCAAGTTAAAATCTGTTTAATTTATGAACTTATTAAACAGTTAAAGCTGGTTCATGAAGGTAGATACTGTAAGTATATGACTTTGGCTCCTGGTCAAATGCACCTATTGTTACTTCAATGTTCATATACTTTTAAAGTCACAAAGTCCATTCCATTACTAACCCTATTTAAAATATTAGCATGTGCTCAAGTTTTGATTTTGAATTTTATTTGCTCATGGTTGAATTTATTCATTTGGAACTGAATATAGGAAGAATCAACACCTGATCTTATTTTGCTTGGTAGTTTGACAGTGCCAGCTCCTCTGAAGGCAGTACAGTGGATCTGACAAATCCTGAAGATCTTTTGAGGCAAATTCCAGAGTTTGCTGAAGACATGAAGACTCCAGAAAAGTGTTTTCCAGAAGGTAAGGCTCTCCAGTTTACATGGCTGGAAAGTGAGAAATGTCAAAAATAAACCTGTTTCTCTAGCAATGCTGAGCTGATAGGGTGAGATTAATTTCACTTAATTTTAGTTGTCAACTAATGGCTTAATCATTGTTCTCTCTAGTGGATGGAGAGATTGTGGCACCTGTAAAACAAACTCCCTCTTCTTAAAAACCGAGGGGAATGCTTCTAACTGGGACCTGGGCAGTGGCAAAGACAGACCCCAAAAGAGGAGATAATTATAGTAAGGCAAGGTAAATTCCACCCTACTGGACAGAGTCACTTTAGGGGATCAAATCTCAGCTGACAGTGGGCACTGGAATAAGGCATTTGGCATACAGATATGTTAATGCCTTGCAACTGGATAGATGTTTCTTCCTTGAATAGTGATTCATGAAAAATAACTAAAAAAAAAAGAGTGAAACAAGCGGAGAGAATCTGGTAGGATGAAGGTCAGTTTCTATAGGACAATAACATGGGACTCCCTTATCAAATCTTTGTAAAGCATCTAGCTTTACAAGCTGTCCTTGCAGACTGCATTCACTCCTTTTGTGAAATCTTCCCATACAAAGATGAAACAACAGCATGTGGTTTTCATAAGAAGAAAAGAAATGGCTCTCAAGATTTTTCTCAATAGCTATCACTACTGACAGACAGGGTTAATCACTGTCTTCTCAGTATTAGATATGAGAGAATAAACTTAAAAAAACTTTAAAAAGTCAGCTGTGGGCTCATTTGTTGCCAGTGCTCCAACTTTCTACTTTGCTCTTTGCTTTCCCAATCAACCTGTCTGACCATCATTTCCATCCATTCATCTCAATTCTCCTTGATTTAAATGTTTTCCGTCCTTTCAAACTTCCTTATATCACAAAACGACTGGGAGGGACTTTTCCAGCCTTGCATATGTGCAGCATAGCAGCAGCTCCCACTGCACCCTGGGCTTGCTTTCTTCCCTGCTTCCAAAGGCAGAGCCTTCCTCTTGTCACTACCTTCCCACTCAAGTACTACTTCCTGGATATTTTGTCTGATGAGAATACAGATAAATCAAATCTGGCTGTAATTACTCCATTCCCCTCATTGACCTGTTCTGCAGAGCTGGCCTTTTTTTTTTTTTTTTTTTTTTTTTTTTCCCTGTGACCTTTTTGGGTCAATGAAACTTGTAATGCACAATTTTGGGATTGAATCAATAACAGTGAAGCATGTAGAAACTATTTGAAGTAAGAGAGGCTTTTGCACCTGAATGCTAAGTACTCCCTGTGTAGTTAAAATATGTTATTCCTATTATATGCTATACATCATAAATCCTGAGAGATTCACCGTATATGCATTGCAGTTTGTATATTGTTTTAATAAAACTAATGCCAGATTTCTGATATTCAAGATTTACTTTTTTTCAAAACTACTTTGTAAATGGCATTGTTTGTCAATGCAGCAGTTCGAACAAAAGAAATAAAGATTTTTCTTTCCCTGCTCCAAAGAAGAACTGTGAAACATCTTGTTTCATACTCTGTAGTCCCAGGCTGGGATGTGCTTGCTGTGGCAGTACTGTTAAGAGACCTCCACTGAAGGTGTAGCAAATCTGTACTTAACACAAATTTCTGCACAGAAAGGTCCCTGTCTTGAGCAATTGCTATTCCCTGCCTAATCTCAAATCTCAGATCCACATCACTGAAGAAACTGCAATTATTAAAGGAAATATATATATTTTTTCCCCACAATTTATATACTATCATATATATGAGTTATATATTATTATATAATATATATCTATATAAGATAAAAATATGAAATACAGATGTACATGATTTTCATGCTTGGAAATGACAGAAGCACTAACATTTTTCATAATAATGAAAATATGAGTTATTCTAGAGCACACAGCAATGAAAATTTTGGCTGAAGTGAATCTATCGTTGGCAAAATGAATAAGCATCCAAAACCAGCATTTAACACCTTCCCTTCTGCAAGAAGTATTAAAAATCACAGTAGTAATCTGGTGAGCTTGAAGAGAAATATTTCTTTTTATGGAGCCTATATGCCAGCTAGAATATGATATATTTTTACAGGTTATATGATAAAAAATACGTTACTCCATACATTCAAATAACTGAACAGTATTTGAAAGATGATATGATGCCACAGTACTAAAGATAACTATGCATCTTCTTTGTTTCTTAGCTTTTTTGTTCTGGTATACCAGAAATAAATAGTACTTAAGAGGAAAACAAAATTATGTTTCCTTACTTTTTTTTCTCATGGCAAAATGTGAAAAGCAGCCTAAGGTGGTGTGTTTAAGTTGACCCTGGACTTTCCCTTGCCCCAGAAGTTTCCTGAGCAGCCTTTCATCTGCATTCATTTTCATTACGTACATTCATTGCTGTCTCTCACTTTCAGGTTGTGTTCGATACTTTCGTTGTTATAAGGGTAGTGCCCTAAACTTTGGAGGACAAACATGGTGGAATCTGAGAAAAACCTGCTACCAAATTGTTGAACATTCCTGGTTTGAATCCTTTATCATATTCATGATTCTTCTGAGCAGTGGAGCCTTGGTTCGTGTAGCACAATTTCATGTATTTCTTTAGGAGCATTTTTAGCTTTAATTGTGCCCAGACAAGTTGCTTTCAGCAGAAAACATGGGGTATATCTTTGAACTCATCAGGAGAGAAAGGAAGAGGTTTCTCAGAGCAGTCATTTATTCGCTATTGTAGTAATAGCAAATTTATTATTCACACTATTACAAATTAGAGAGAGAGCAATGCTAAAAATATGCAGCTCTCAGAAGCTTCCCATTCTGGTTGTATACTGGATTTTTCTGGCTTTTGCCATTGTGAAATATAAAGTTTTTTGTATATCATTAAAATAAGTAAATGACATTTAGTACTTTAGTTCTCCTGAAAGCATAAAGTTATTGAAATTAATTTCTAAAAATATACTTTCTTCCTAGGATCCCAGTGTGCATGTTCTGTATGTGTCCACAGAGGTGTACAATATAGAGAAAAAAGAAAGAGAAGGGACTGGAAGAATTACAAGATTATCAGCTGATATGCTTCTGAGTAAAAGATGGGGTTCACATCTGCATAAATTAAATATTGAATGATGAAGGGGTCTTATTTATTATAGACTTTCACTTTCTAAAGCTTGTCTCTGACTTTTAAAATTTATTTGTATATTTTGATTTCAGGCATTTGAAGACATCCATATAAATGAGAGAAAACGCATTAAAGCTATGTTGTCATTTCTTGACAAAATGTTCACTTTCATCTTTGTTCTGGAGATGCTCCTGAAATGGGTGGCTTATGGCTTCAAGAAGTACTTCACCAATGCCTGGTGCTGGCTTGACTTCCTTATAGTAGATGTGAGTTCTGCCGCCAGCATTTCTATGCAGGTCCTGATGCAGGACTTAGCAGCAGAATCACTGATTCTTTTCTGGATGTGAATTTTAGAAAGATGCTTTCACCTCCAGTAATGATGGCTTCAGGATATTGCGCTCTGAGCACTGAAAATGTTTTTTTTGTTGTTGTTGTTGTTGCTTTGTTTTGTTTTTAAAAAAGAATTTAAAAAGTAGACACCAAAGGTTGCTAATACTTTATTTTCTCTCTCCATTCAGGTCTCTTTAATAAATCTCTTAGGTAGCCAATTTGATGCTGTGAAATCTCTTAGGACTCTCCGAGCTCTGAGACCCTTAAGAGCATTGTCAAGATTTGAGGGGATGAGGGTAAGACTGAATACAAATTAATGCCTGACAGCACTAATAAGCATGTAATGGAATCATAACACTGTGCATTTATTAGGTTCGTATGTCTGCACCAAATTAAGTTTAGGATTTATAAAACTGAGTTTTTAAAGGGCACCTTTTCTGTGCTCCTCTATACTTGGCTGTTCTTTACAGATTTTGTTCAAGTGATCAATCCCAAATGCTGTTGAAGCTAAAATGAGGCTAAGCAGGACTTTGTTTCTTTGCCACTCAGTCATTCCCGTCTTCCTGTTTTCCTGAGATAACCCAAAATAAAAGAGAATAAGAACTTTGAACACAGTTTTCATTCTTAAATGGTCATGGAAAGCTAATTTAGAGGAAAAAATCCTTTCCATTCTGCAAGTTTTTATTGGACTGATTTACAAAAGATTTAGACTGTTAAAACATACTCTGCCCAAATTATTGTTCCAAATATAATTACTCTTACAAAAAGTGGGAGTGTTTGTCTTTAGACTATTTGCTGCCTTCTTCTGTCAAAGGACCAGCTGGAACAATGTGAAGCTGCTGGATGTGACTTTGATTAGAAACCTACCCTTGCACAAATGCAGAGAAAGTCTCCCTCAGTCATATGCAAAACCTCTGCACACCATAATGTGAAACATCAGTGATAACCACTGCTATGTTTGGGCAGGAGTCTGGTCTATGCAATATACTCTGGTCTGTGACTACTGGTGGTGTATGTGCTTGTGGTATCACAATCACACATTTACATGGGAATGCAGCCTCAACGCAGCCGAGATATAGATTGCCTTTGGAAGTGAAATGGAAAGCTCGCCAATTGCAATATTGTCAAGAAATTGAGGCATTCCGGTAATTTAGCACCAAAATTTCCATGTCTGAGGTAAATTTTGAACCAGGTATCATTATACGGTCATGCTATGCAGAATGGTCATGCTATGCAGAATGCTTGTGACAAAGTTTCCAAAAACCTTCAGAGTGCTTTTTCATTTTTCTGTTTCTTCAAGTTCTTTGTTACCTGACTAAGTTCGCTGCCTGTGAAACTCAGATGCATGGTCATTATTTCCTTATGCTGCCCAGTTTTATGAAGAAATTTGTTATGTCTTGGTATGAACTTAAATGGTATGGACATCTTCTGTGTTCCTACAGCACCTACCACAAATCAGGTCCTTAGCTCATGGTTATGGGCCTCAAATACAGTGGTAACCCACTAAAAAGACTAGATCTAACAGAATGCTAGTGGAGAGTTTTACTGGTCCTTTTAAACAAACTACCTTCCACTGTCTTAAAAATACAGTCCTTTGCATTAGTGCTTATGGGAGAATCATTCATAAATCTTATATCATAAAAGTTAAAAACAAAACAAAACATGACAAAACCAAGGAAAAGTCACCAAAAGAGGATGGACTCACACTGTAGTATACATATGTGGTGGTGGCTCACAGCAAACTAAATCATTTCAGCTCTTCCATTGAGGCCTAAGACATACTATGCAGCTATGAGTCTTTGTTCAAGGTACCCATGTCATCTGTGATGAATATTTACATGGAAAATGTTAGATTTCTGTTTGCTGAAATGACTAATTGACTGCTCGTTTTTTCACAACATCTTTGTTTAACTATGTGTATTCTTGCTCTGCCATTTCATCCAAGGTGGTGGTCAATGCCCTTATAGGAGCCATCCCTTCCATCATGAACGTTCTGCTTGTCTGCCTCATCTTCTGGCTCATCTTTAGCATCATGGGGGTGAACCTGTTTGCTGGGAAGTTTGGGAAATGTGTCAATATGACAGAAGAAAATTCAGTATTGAATACTTCAATCAATGACTTAACAGACTGCAAAATGTATAATAACACAGGAAAAATATTCTGGGTCAATGTTAAAGTCAACTTCGATAATGTTGGCTCTGGCTACCTGGCTCTTCTTCAGGTGGTAAGTGCTGCTTACCTTCACTTGCCAATGCCATGTCAGATGAACTCAACCTCCTGCCAACTCCTAACTCATCTCGGTGGGTGATGGAAACGAGAGATCTAACACAGCCTGCTCTTTCCTCATAGCTGGTTGTTCAAAATCCAGTGCTGTTAGCACATGCTAATGGAAAAAGGGAAGGTATTCTTATACACAGACAAACTGGACCCCACCTTTTCTAGGTGATAAAGTAAGCATGAGATGGATGAGTACAGTTCCAGCCTCCAGGTTAACCTTGGAAAATAAAGCAGGTCTGTGAGTCTGAGAGCTGGAGTCAACTTCAGAGGGAAGTCTGGGGTGAACCCTGACCTAATCTGCCTCAGTACAGATTTGCTCAGCCATGAGGGTTGAAAGGCCTTTAGTAAACCATGGTAGTGAAGGTTTGCCCTGGCAGGATTTTAAGACAACATGGTCTGTCCCATTCTGACAAGCTTTCTGATCCTGTATGGGCTGAGGATGTCACATATAACAGTGGCAAGTTTCCCTGAAGTCAGTTTGGTGTTATGTGTTTATGACAACAGCAAAGTCTCTGTCCCCAGTTAGTGTCATTTGGATATTGAAAATGGTATGAAGACTTTTAGCCTAAAAGTTCAACACATTTGCTATTATCTCTCATTCTAGGCAACATTTAAAGGTTGGATGGACATCATGTATGCAGCAGTAGATTCACGAGAGGTCAGTTGCCACTTACAATCTTCATTTTCTGTCAAGCACTTCTATGCGTTTCTTCAACAGCATGGTGATTTTACACTTTGATGCCTGCTGTTTGTCTGTGCTAAAGCTTTCCGGTAATTCCTTTTATTAGCTGCTGTAAACATTTTATCTGTGAATGACTCACAGTAGCTTAATGCTAATTTGTTATAATGGGAAGTGGGATTCAACTCCAGATTCACACACCTAAATGCAGTTATCTATAATGTGAGTTCACCTCCAAGTCCCTTCTGTGCTTAATGGAAATCTAGTCAGTGTGCTCAGAGAGATCTAGGGAACATTTCAGCTCACTGTCTCTCTGTACTGGTCAACTGAGCACCTCTTTAGAATGTACTGACTCTCCTGTCAACTGGATGTCTGTCAGCCATCAGGGGACAGACTGTCAGACTTTAAGGTCCCCACTCACATGGAGGCACTTACCTTTCATATCACCCATTATGAAACTCAAGCTTGGAGTAAACTTGAATATTCTGTAGTGACATAGTTTAAAATATAAAACCAAACTTCATCAAGAATCACACAATTGTGGATAAGCAATCATCTAATATACACTGTCAGGCATCACCACTAGTACCATTTTGTCTACTGTTTATGTTGCCAGTAACATTTGCTGTCTTATCAGAAGTATCATCCAATGTTGTAGAGAGCAAGGTGGTAAGTCACTGGAGGCAAACAATCTGAAGTCAAGAGGCTATCTTGATTTGATCATGAATTCATAGGAATAAAATGATTTTAGAAGTAACCACATACAAATATTTTTTTTGTGTGTGTTTTGATCAGAAAAACTGTTTTCCTTGTTTTGGTTTTATTTTTATCCATAATAGACATAAAAAGTGTTTTGTGTTTTTTTTTCTTTGTTTTGCTAAGAATTAAAAACCACACCTACACCAACATTTTTAATTCCAAGAGCCTAGAATTCTAAATGATTTGCCTATTTTTTCAAGTACTAAGCATTTTACAGCTCCCATTCTTATTGGAAGAAGCTGAACTTATGCTTCTGAAATGTCTGCAAAAATATTTGCATGTCCAATACAGAAACTGTTTCTGTTGACTTTAGTGGGGCCTTAATCAAGTGTAAATGGTAAGATTGTAAGTCATGTTTGAAAAGGAAAAAAATAATTAGCTTTTGTACAAAAAGAAATGTAAAACAAAACTAACCTTATTCACCATTAATCAAAGAATATGATTTGTTCTAAAAGTTTTTCAATGCAAATACATTTAATATCAGAAAGAATTAAATTATCCTTGTCTGCAATGATCTAGCCGGAAACTACATAAACAAACATTGTGAAAGAAGTCAGATTAACAAACTTTTATAGTATTAACACTTTGTGGTACCATTATTTTAAGCCATATTTTCTTGTTAATTTTCTCTCAAGTGTTGCTCTTAGCATATCATTTCATAAGGATTGCATTTAGTTTCAAAAAGGATAGTAGTCAACATGAGCAAAAATATCCCATTATTTTCTATAAAGTCCTAGAATTTTGCAGCATCTAAGTCACAGTATAAATATTACTTTCTTCCATTATTCATGCCTTTTCCAACAGTATCATATATATACAGTATTTCACAGTACACAGTATTGATAGTTTTAAACTATATTGATTTGGTTAGAACTAGCATTAAAACTCTAAACTTTAGTTCCTCCTGGAAACAATTTGTGAGAGGATCTGCAGAATGAAGATTATTCTGAATTAGGCCTATGTTCTTATTGGTCATGTTTCTTGTTGCTTTTCATTCCTGCAGGAAAATGAACAGCCACAAATGGAGCACAGTTTATTTATGTATCTCTACTTTGTGAACTTCATCATCTTTGGATCTTTCTTTACCCTGAATCTCTTTGTTGGTGTTATTATTGACAATTTCAACCAACAAAAGAAAAAGATAAGTATATTGGTTGTGCTCCTGAGCACCGACTATATCTCCAGCAATTCTGCTTTTAGAGAACAAGGTCATAATAGCTCTACATAATACCTAAAACTTTTATTTGCATTTACTAGAGCATTAGTCATGAACTTAGCAGAAGTAGCATGCAGGGTTCTTCCTGTTTTCTTTTCCCCTAGAGCCTGAACACCCAGCTCATTCCCAACATTTCAAAGGCAATGACATCTGCTTTTCAGCCACTTAAAATATTGCTCCTTGTATTGGCACTCAGACATTTTTCTAAGAAAGTAGTATGGGACAGATGCTCTAATAAGTATTTTGGATGTTCAGTAAGAACAGGGTGTAGGAATCCAGGGAAACAATTGTTACCATGCTGGTTTTCAGTAACTTTCTTACTTTCTTTTCATGCTTTCTGAGCTACTTAGGCTTCACCCCAGAACTTCTGATCTGTGTATTTGAATTTTATTCTAAACTTTTTTTTTTTTTTTTTTTTTTTTTTTTTTTTTTTTATCTAGGTACAGATCACAAAGAGAAATAGTACCAGCAAGGTGTGAAAAAGAAATGTTAGTTTTCAGTACTACGGACATCATAACTGCAATAGTGCTGCTTTCTCACCAAATAACAGTGACATTTCTTTATATACTTAGGTGGGGAAGATATCTTTATGACAGAAGAACAGAAAAAATATTACAATGCAATGAAAAAGTTGGGATCCAAGAAACCACAAAAACCCATTCCAAGACCATTGGTAAGAATGTCTGAATTCCCCAAAAGGAAAATTAATTGTGAAATTAATTCAGTTAAAAGTGCATATTTTATATATTGAATATAAATTATATATACTGTCTTCACATTGATATTCAGACAGTACTTTAAAACAAATTCTGTACCAAAAGGTTGTACTGAAATATTTTAGAAGTTAAATATTTATTAATTTCTCTGCATAAATATCATTGAGTTTTATATTCAGTTTGGAACTGATTAAACTTCAGGATGGGAAGGAGTTTTCAGCCTTTCTTAAATTTCTCTATCTTTATCGTAGTTAAGAGACTTAGCAATACAAAAACTGGTGCTATTTAGAAATCATGTACAGATGAGTACTCCCTACTTTCATAACTCATGCTGGATGTCTTTGTTTTCCTCTAGAATAGATACCAAGGGTTCCTTTTTGACATTGTAACACATCAAGCCTTTGATGTTGTTATCATGATTCTCATCTGCCTTAATATGATCACTATGATGGTGGAAACCTATGACCAAAGTGAAATGAAGACTAACATTCTTAACAAGATCAATATACTCTTCGTTGCTATCTTTACTGCCGAATGTGTAGTGAAATTGGTGGCTCTGAGGCAGTACTATTTCTCAAATGCCTGGAACATATTTGATATAGTTGTTGTGATCATGTCACTTCTTGGTAAGTAAAACTGGATTGGCAAATTCTTTACTAAATCTATCACGATTCTTTTCAGAAAACAAACAAACAAACAAAAAAAACACCTTAAAATGTATCAACTGCAAACGGATGTTGAAATGGAAATCAGAATATTGTAAAGGGTTCAGTGAAAAGAACTGCATGGTCATTAAAAAACACCATAATTACATTCAAATAACATTATATATTTTTAATTCCTACTATTTTCTTGGATTTTTTTTTTTTTTTGAAATGAAGGCTCTGTTATATAAAATCTTTCATAACAGTTCTTTAGGTTGTTTCTCAGTATGAGAAACAGAATTAGCATACTAGTACTCTATTACATGATGATTTCCATTGTTAGTTTTAGTGCCAACTACAAAATCTTTGGTCAGTTAAACAAATCCTGCTTTTTGCTACCTGTGTTTTAACAGAGAATGGAAATATATAGAGAATATGAAGACTGGAGTTAGATTATAGACTCTGGAATTCAGTTTCCAGAAACTGAGGCATAGATGACTGAAATTAAGGCCTCAAACTGTGTAATGGGATAGAAAAGAACAACCCAAATGTAATAGCTTTAATTAGAAGGGATTTCAATGGTAGAATAGTGTAAAGATGTCTTCTGCCCATTTCACTATTCCAAGGCTCAGTAATGCCAAAATAGCAGAAGGCATTTTGAGGAAGATAAATATTTAGTTTCATTATCATGAATTATGTTTTGTGTGGCAATAAGAATATAGCTCTTCCTTAGAAAAAATAAGTTTCTGGAATGGAAATTCTGAAACAAATATCTAAACCTAGAAGAGCCATCCTCTGCTTCTAGAGCTACTGGGTCTGTCAGGTTTCATGAAAACTAATGAGAAAATAACATCCGTCTATGTCCCTGAACGAATTACATGCCAGTGGTAAGCACAACTTCAGTGCTCCTTGCTGGTTTTGCTTATGTGTATCTTGACTATGTTTTCTAAATGATAGCCATGACATTGTATATCTTGTTTTCTTAGTTTAGCTTTGTAGAATCATAGAATCATTTTGGTTTGAAAAGACCCGTGAGATCATCAAGTCCAACCATCACATAACACTGCCATGTCCACTACGAAGCCATGTCCCTAAGCACAAAAACCAAAGGTCTCTTAAATACTGCCAGGGATGGTAACTCCACCACCTCCCTAGGCAGCCTGTTCCGATGCCTAACCACTCTTTCTGTAAATAAATTCTTCATGGTGTGTAATCTAAACCTCCCTTGGTGCAACTTTAGGCCATTTATTCATGTTTTATCACTTGTCACCTGACAAAAGAGACTGACACCCACCTTTCTATAGTTTAAGTATTTGATATCCAAATCAGAAAGTAAATGCATAACCTGCACCTGCTGAAGAATTCATGCAACCAGTGTCAAAGAAAACCATCAGTCAACAAGTGTCGACAGATATGGATTTTAAAAGTTGTACAAAGAAAGCTCCTGCCATCTTTAGTGCAACAGATGCTGTCTTCTCATGGCTGAAGACTGTATCTCATAATGCTTGATTTCTACAACTTTTTTTTTTTTTCAGCTCTCACTGCTATTAATGGTTGTTATGCTATGCTGTTAGCACACACGTCATGTATTTTCCAACTGCATAGATATTATCATTTCATCCTATAACTAGTTAAGCAAAAATGTGATATTCTAACCAGTTATTATCCTTTCTATTTTAGCTTTGCTGCTTTCTGGCATTGGTAAAGCACTTGAACATTTCTTACCACCTACACTCTTCAGGGTTATTCGCTTGGCTCGGGTTGGACGAATACTGAGACTCATACGGGCTGCCAAAGGAATTCGAACTCTGCTCTTTGCCTTAATGATGTCCTTACCTGCTCTATTTAACATTGGCCTCTTGCTTTTTCTAGTCATGTTCATTTATGCTATTTTTGGCATGGCTAACTTTGCTTATGTGAAGATGGAAGATGGCATTGATGACATGTTCAATTTCCAAACCTTTGCTAACAGCATGCTCTGTCTTTTCCAAATCACAACATCAGCTGGCTGGGATGGTCTTCTCAGTCCTATTTTAAACACTGGGCCACCATTTTGCGATCCAAATGTAAGAGGTAGAGTAGGTGAATGTGGTAAACCTGCCATAGGAATTATTTATTTTGTGAGTTACATCATTATATCATTTCTCATTGTTGTAAACATGTATATAGCTGTTATTCTGGAGAACTTCAATGCTGCTACTGAGGAAAGTACAGAGCCTTTAGGGGAAGATGACTTTGACATCTTTTATGAAATCTGGGAGAAGTTTGACCCTGAAGCAACTCAGTTCATAACTTTCTCTGCACTTTCAGACTTTGCAGATGCTCTGGCTGAACCTTTACGTGTACCAAAACCAAACAAAATTGAACTCATAGCAATGGACCTGCCCATGGTCAGTGGAGACAGGATCCACTGCTTGGATATCTTGTTTGCTTTTACCAAACGAGTGTTAGGAGATTCTGGGGAGATGGATACACTAAAAGTACAAATGGAGGAGAAGTTCATGTCTGTCAATCCATCTAAAAAATCCTATGAGCCAATCTCTACTACACTCAGACACAGACAAGAGGAAGCTTCTGCCACTGTCATCCAGCGTGCCTACAGGAGTCATTTGCTCCAGCGCTCCATAAAGCATGCTTCTTACCTGTACCATCACAGAACTTACAGCAGTGACACTCTTGCAGAAGCTGCTCCGGAAAAAGAAGGACTTATTGCATCTATGATGAGTGAAAACTATGGCAGGAATCATGAAAAGTCCGAAACTTCTTCCTCAACGTCCTTTCCTCCATCATATGACACTGTCACAAGAGCCAGTAGTGGCAATCTGATGGTTGAGAATGAACTTACAGGTCAGCAACAATCCCCAGACATTAAATAGGTCATCAGTGACAATGTTATGAAGAACTATTCACAGAAGCTGATATTGCAAATACACATCATCTGAGGCAGCCTTTCCCATTAAATTTGAACTGAAAAAGATGATAATGATAAATTATCCATAGTTAAGTATGCTAGCAGCAAAGTTGTAGCCTTTGATTTTGCTATTTTCAGCTTTGTAGTGTATTTACATATGCAGAAAAACATGCTTTGAAAAGTGTCTCCCACAATGGTGTGTTCACAGCAGTGGCAGATAATGTCACGTCTGACATCACACCTGCTGTCTTTTAGGGACCTGTCCCAAGGGGCAGAGAGATGCTCAAGCAGCAACAGATCTACCAGAGACCAGGAAAATGAATATCATTGTTCATATAAATTACATGAGGAAGAGGAGCTAAAACTTATCCTTAATCTACCCCCCATATTTTATACTCTCATTACAGATCTGTTAAGCAAATGGCTGCTGATTTTTTAATGTTTGGGGACTGATGTACCATGACCATAGCCACTGCATGATCCACAGATATGCCACAGTGTAGTGGACTTCTTCCAATGTGATCAGTCTACAGAATGTCATGGCATGTATGCTATTGTAGTTGTGTCACTGCATCTTAATGAAATAATAAATACAATTCTTAATATTCCAGAAGTTGTACTGAACTGAGTTAAACCTTGTTTTACATTTTACCCAGGAGGACTGTTTTTTTAATATTTTCTTCTGGCAGCAAGGCAAAGGCAGCTGTGCTGTGTGTCTTCCTATCAGTCACTCCCTAACAAATGGTGTTTGTGACATGCTTTCCTCAAACTTGACAGGATGGTTAAATGCCATGCTAAAGTTCGTTCTTGCCAATGAGGTAGAGAAGAGAAACACAAATAAGCATTTCCACTGAGGGGAAATTGACAGCATCACCTCAACCACTCCCTTAGACAGAGACTCAGATGGGGAATGCCCTGTGGGCACCATCTGAGCTGCCCTTAGTTGTGGTGGTGAGCATCATCCAAGGCCATGGTGTGAAGACTTCACCTGAGGAAGATATGTCATGTTGGTGGTAGGAGCCTCTCCCCTTTCTGCTATTGCTTCTCTGACGGAAGGGACAGTTTCCTTACCCCTGCACAGGTTAGAAGAAACCAGAATACCAGTAATGTGGACATTCAGGAAATTTAGGTTGAAACATTTGAGTCTGGGGTTAACATGAGACTATGGATGTAATCATAAATGTCTCTCGTGAAACTGTGTGCACATGGTCTCTCATGATCTTCACCACATTTTCCTTACAGAGATCTTCTTCATTTCCTTACTAGCCTGGGTTTCTCAGAAAAGCACATGTCCAAACAATACACTGTCTTTTGTCCCTTACACATGTACTTTGTAGATACTTTTAGCTGATGTTCTTTGCTGTCTCATGACTGTCGTGTTATCCTTTGTCATGCATTAGGCATAGTCATAAATTACCCTTAACATTTTAACTTATTTAAATTTCAGACATATTACATGCAAGTCAGTAGAAGAGTGTTTTTTTGTTTGTTTGTTTTTTTCCCTCTTTGTCACATAGCTGTAGTCATGCAGTCACTGTTGGGTTTGGTAGGTTCTGGTGAGGTTCAGGTGAGCTTTTCTCCAGCCAAAGAAACTGCGTTTTGCAACTGAGTGGGATCCTCTACACTCCATGTATGACCTGCAGCAAGTTGCTCACTCTCTTCAACACCCCTACTCTGAATGTTAACATTATGTCCTGTGCTGTGTTGCCTTCCTTTTCTACCTTTTTTCACGTCTTCAGATTGTGAGCTCTTTGGACACAAATTCTCTTTTACTATAAATACTTAACAACGAGACTGTGTTTTCAGTTAAGACTGTCTGAAAACTGCTTGCAAATAAATATTTATAATACCTTTTAATTTTCATTTTCTCTGTGGTGTTCTTTTAGCTTCTCCTAGCTCCTCCTGACATCGTAACACCTTTAAAAGTTTTGACTTATCTTCAAATTTGAAGATAAGTGCACTGTGAATCTGCTTTATACCAGAAAAGTCAACAGCTCTGTGTGATTAATACAAAGGGAACTCTATTCCTTCACACTTAAAATTAAAACAAACAAGTAAAAAGTGATTAAAAAAATTAAATGCAGAAGAACTGCACCTATCTGTAGTGGGCTTGATCTCACTACCTAAAGGACAAACATCTTTAACAGGAAATAAAAGTAACAGAAAGGCTTGGAATTGAATTGAATACTTGCATCCCAGTCAGAAGAGTAAGAGAAAAAAAAAAAAAAAAAAAAGCCAACAACAACAAAAAAGGACAATGTGGAACTAACAGCAACAATAAAACAAACAAACAAAAAAGGCTGTTTTCTTCAGTAAAAATCAGGATCTGTAGTTTAAGCTAGAGTGACTTTACCACTTATCATTATTAATGGCACCACACTGACCATCCAGTTCAGTGTCTCTCAGCTACTGGGGAAAATCTGTGGAGCTAAATTGCAATTTAAAGCAAAGAATTTTTTTTTTTTTCTTCCATTTGCCAGAGACCGTCACAATTCAACGACTATGAATTAAAACTGGATTAAGTGCGGAGTAGCAATACAAGAATGGATAGCACTTTGTGTTAGGAAAAGAGATCCAAGTTTGGTTTGTTCAATTTAGAAATAACAGCTGAGAGGACACAGCATAACTCTCAGTACATAAAGCAGGTGGGAAAATACATATTATGGAGAAAGGCATTTAAAATACAAATAAAATAGCCTGGAAGAAAATGGACCTGGAAATTAGAAGTGTCTTCTGTTCTTCAGAGGATGCGATTGTGAAACTGATGCATCAGAAGCAGTGGAGCCAGTCTGACTGAAAGGTGAATAGTTGCAAATTTCTTCAAGGGACTATGTGCCTCGACATTTTCAAGGGAAGTATGACGCAGCACGCCCCTGGATTCCTACTAAAAACAATCAGAATTTCATAAAATTACCAGTTAAGACTGGGATCTGCACCACACCAATGTAACTTGTTGAATGCTTCCTCCTAGTGGTTTTAGATCAAAACGACATATTCAAAGTGCAAAAGAAGTTGGGGGCTCTATCCCAAATATAGAGACTGAGACCTAAAAAAATAAAGGTCTTTAAAAAAGTGTTAGCAACAGAGAGTTTAGAGGGTGTGAGAGGAAAAGTCGTCAAAGAGAAAGCTGCACCTTGATGGCTAGAAAATGAAGTGGGTACAAATTTCCAGTGTAAAGGAGAATTAAACTGTGAATAGGGATCTGAAGCAATAATAAATAACTCATCAGCTATATAAAGAAGATGAACAGAAAGTTAAGAAGATGTGGGATTGTCTTGGAGTGGGGCATGGATGAGTTTTGGACAGCATTAGTTAAATATAATCGATCTGTCTCTGTGTTAAAGACCAGGTAAATATTCTCTCTCACTTTTTAATGAAGACGATATTCAGCATGGGATTACTTTTTCCTTGTCTAACAGGAAGTATTTGAATGGAAACGTGAGTACATCCGTGGATGAACACAGGAGTGAATTAAAGCGATGGAGTCGGGGGCCAGTAATCCCTGTTCAGAAATACTGCTGAGAGCTGGCATGCGGGACTGCAGATCTCTCAGCAAGGATTTTGTGGGAATGTGTCAAATCAGGAAAGGCAGCAGGAGGAAGAAATAAACAAAACTAAACCCAAATATAATACTTATATTTGAAAAGGAGGTTAAAAAAAAAAAAAAAAAAAAACTCAAGCAATTAGAGACTTGTTAATCTGAACTGAGTGTTTTCTAGGGTGTTGGAGCACATCATTCTGGAGGAAAAATAATGTAAAAATAATGTAAGACTTTAAGATAAGTGGAAAAAAGAATAAAATAGGTTTGAAATCTGTTTACTGAGAAAGAAGAAAGTGGCAGATCTTGTCCATTGGTATTCTGATAAAACTGTGTCTGATGGGGACCTGTGGTTAACACGGAGGCAATTTGCGCTTACACAGGAGCTGTGCTATTTGCAAAGGGAAAACTGCTCCTGTTCACCTTGTGAAAGATCTCTTGCACAGATCAATTGGTTTTAGCAATATTTTATCTATAACCTGAAGAGTGGAGTCCAGGAAGTGTTAATGCAATGGAAAAGCATGGATGAGGTCTCATCTGCACCCATGCACGTGTTAGTAAATGATGCTCAGGAAAGATTCATACGAAACAAAAAAGAATTAAAGGGCTTCTATGATAGAGGATTAGAAAGGCTTAGAAAGAAGCCTGGAAGCCTGGTATGCTTAATCCCACAAAATGAAGCTGAAGGGGAGAACTGTGACTGTTTCTGACGGGGGAATAAATGTAAGCGAGGGTTAAACTAGAGCATTCAGAAATGCTTACTTTGAATACAGCCTGCATCAGTCACCCTTCCTTGCAAGTGTATAAGTGGGTTGCAGTTTCCCCATGGTGAATTTTCTATGCAGAAGAATCTTGCCATGATCCCATGGCTATGGGCCAAGGTTCTGGCCCAGAAAAAAAGCTGAAAAATGCACCTAGAAAAATTGTCATCTGTAACGCATTGATCAAGTAGAACAAGCTGCTCCAGAACAGCTAGATCCAATCATCCAAAATGTTTGCCATATTCCATCCAGTCAATCAAGATGGTTCCTATGACTTCTGATATGTTAATACAGCAACGTCAGAAGGAAGAAAGAGACTTTCTGCAACAAGTGCAAAGTAAATTTAGTAGGAGGGTATAGGTGTAGCAGAGTAGACTGTCATGTTCACAAGTCATGTGCAACACAAGCATTAATATATTTGCAGGCAAACATGTAAATGCTTGTTGGGCAGATACTGAATTAAGGTTTGCACCAGCTGATATGCATTGGATGGTCTTGTTTGGGGTATTATGAGCACAAACCAACTGAAAGGGGCCCAGGTTGTTAGTGCAGGTCCCTGTGATATAAATAAATAATTTCTCCACTGAAAGAAACAAGAAACACACGTTTAAAGGCTGCCAAATTCTTTGGTGGTGAGTTCATTCTGCCTTCAGTTGTCCTGCTGGGGTTACTGTTTTTCACCCGAAGACATGAAAGAAAACTTTTGCACCCTGGAATTTGTTTCAGTTAATTAGGACTACACTTAAAATCACAAGCCTACCTTCTCGTTTAAATGAACTTCAGCTTCAGGCCACTGGTTCTTGATATACCTTTAATGCTGCATTAAAAGGTTCTTTAGTACTTGCTAGTTTCATTCAACAAAGGCACTTATTCACTATTGGCACTCTATTTATTATTCTAATGTGAGTGGAATGACTTCTTAAAGTATTTCATACAGGCATTTTCCTCAGCAATCAAATATTCTTTTGGCTCATTTCAGAGTCTTCCTCAGTTCTCCAACATCCTTTTTAAAATTGCAGGCACATGATGTATGTGCGATTCTCCTATATGAGACCCAGTAATCTCATAAACACTGCCTGTCGTGATCATTATAGCCCTGTTAGTATACAGGAAATTTTCCCTCCACTGAAAACTGAAGAGTGAGGACTGACTGTGAGGAGCTTTACTGGATGTGACAGGGAAAAGGTTAACCCATTCATCTATTAGCAGTCAGGTGCAATGTATAAAAGAGAAAAAAAAAAAATGGTTTGGGAGAGCTGGGCACTGTTTTGAAGGGAGAAGTTGAAGACTAGCAGCTGGAAGCTGGATGGGCTCAACAGGACTGAATGATTCTGGAAAAGGTGTGAGCTTCTGTGGCTCGGGGGATCTCCAGGAGGTGACCCATCTGTCTTGGCAAGCTATAAAGTACCTTGGTGTTCTGTCCTGGCATCCAGCTTCCCTGGTGGGAGGAGAAGCCCCAGTGCCATGAAAGGGGCAGGAAGAGCCTGAGCTTGCTTGCTGCTCCACTGGTGGCTTTAGGCTATGCTTATTTAACCTGAGGGGAATCAAAATGATATAAATTTTCACATGCATGAAAGGAGAAAATTCTATCAGGGTCATCATATCTCATTATAAGATTAGTAACCTGAAATGTTTGGCTTGCTTCCTGTTTTCTCCCCTCAAATCACCAGTATATCTTGAAAGGAGATGGATATGGTTTAGTGGGTGATATTGGTAGTAGGGTGATGGCTGGACCAGGTGATCTTGAAGGTCTCTTCCAACCTTAATGATTCTCTGATTCCTGACACAAGGAGCACTATTTTAGTGAAGTTTTAGAACATTCTGCTTGGTGATCTTAAATGAATTTTATGAGAAAATATTTTATTTCATTTTCCCCCACAAAACAGGGAAGTTATCAAAAATATCTCTTTCATTTTCCTGTTTTGGCACTTCTCAATTGCTAAAGCCTCTGCTGGCTATGAGAGTCCCTGGGGCAGCAAGGCCTGGAATTCATCCTTCACTAACTTGTATGATGCTGCTTAGGTTTTAGGCTCATGTTTTTGGCAGGTCTCTTACCTCAGTGACATTCAAGTCATAGTTTCAAGATTATTTTAGCAGCATGAATCACATTTTTTTTCTGAAATTAGAATTGAGTGTCTGATGTGATAGTGCATCTTGGGGTGCAAAACAGGAACCATCCTGTCCATAGATATCTCTCTAATGGCATGCTAGAGAAGTGACCTCTCAGGTGGTTAGATTCTGGAAACGGTGTGAAGACCTGTGTAGTGCAGTCATGACTTTGCCTTTGATACCCAGCTGTAGGCCAGCCGCATCTGTGTTAGCCTGTCCAACCCCAGCTGTGCTATTACCATGGCATGAACAGCACATACCACAATAACTTGGGGGGCTGTTATTCCCTAAGTATGCTAAAAGCCACTGATAGTTTTTGGTGTTACACTGGTTCAGGTAGCATATATTTCACACTGCATAGATTGCAGGATCAAGATTTTTAAGTATAGGATGCTGAAGCTCTCTTTTTCACACATCAGTGTTTGACAATCATGGGCAAGACTGACAGCTATTACATCCTTGAAAAATGTGTGTCCCACTTCTGAGCTAAAGATGCTTACACAGGTAAAACAAATCCCATATAAAAGCACTGTGCAGGGCAGGATGTGGCCCTGCTATGACCTAGGAAGGTGGCTAAAACTGCAGAAATTGCCAGAAGAGCTATTTTGGATCCTGCTGCAAAATGTATCCCAAGCAGTGATGGTGAGCAGCCTTGGGGGGCTTTCAAGGGTGAGGATGTGCCTTTTACTTTCACACTGCTCTTCCCATCAGCTTGGCTGTGCTGTGTGACACACTTGGCTTTCCATACAGGCAAGTCTTCTGCAAGCATATCTGTCATATTTTTTATGCAGGATGCCTGATGTAAAGCAGTCCTAAAGAAGTACACTGCTTTGAGGGGTGCAGGTGGGATGGAGGGACGCTGTAAATATCCCTCCTTGATGCCCATAGCTGTCTGCACTAAATGTAGGAGGCGCAAAATGTAATTTGAATTCATTCTGCCTTGCTTATCCAGAGACAAAGATCTTAATTTGAATACTTTATTCACAGAACTATTATATAAAATTTTCTGTTCTTCCCTGCTGTA
Source organism: Nettapus auritus (assembly GCA_011076525.1). Classification (NCBI taxonomy): domain Eukaryota; kingdom Metazoa; phylum Chordata; class Aves; order Anseriformes; family Anatidae; genus Nettapus; species Nettapus auritus. The sequence continues at coordinate 5,636,800 of CM021766.1, forward strand.
TTTGGTGGCTTCTTTCCAAGTGACCTTTTTCAAGGAAAAGGCAGTTGGTGAGTTTTCAGTTTCATTTGACAATTAGTTCACATTTTATTAGCAGATTTCCTCTTCCATTGAGCCTCTTGTATAATAGCAAGGAAAATAAAATGATACCAACCACCATCCAGCAGTTCCAGCTGTTAACTCATTATTAATTGTTCTGGGAAACTTTTACCCACATTTTATTTCTTCATGCAGTTCCTGAGCTAGGCCTTAACTGCTATCACTTGGCTGATGGTGTTGAGCCCATTTATACGGACTGAGGGCTCTGTCTGCTAAAACTATTGTGAACTGAACTTAGGTTGTTGGGGCTTGTATTTTTTTGGTAAATCATGAGACAAGCTCATATTAAATTTATACATTAGAAAAAATCCAGAATTTCTTTTTCCCATTTAGATTAAACCTTGTTCTGAGTCGGTCTCGGGTGCATTACCAAGTCTTTTAGCAAACCCTATAACTTAAATTCTGCAAACTTCCTTAAAAATCCATTTTTCATTTATTTGCACAAGCCTTAGCAGCCCATTAGCTGACATCAGCCTCAACATCTCTTCCAAACATCTCTTCAGACAAATAAACTGATTACTAGTGTGATTTATAGGGCACCATCTCCACGCCTGTGATCTGTTTCTAGAGTGCACCTTAGGGCACTGCTCTTTCCTCAGGAGGACACGGTCACCATCTTTTTCTAAAGCTAAGAAAAATCGTAAGTTTGGTGTCTCTTGCAGACAGCAGAATGTCAGAAAGATCTGTGGGAAGTAGGCACTGTTCAGGTGGTGGCTATTTCATAAGGGGCAACTTCTGCTTGTGCTTATGGCAAGAACTTACCATTTGAAGAAGAACTGGTTAGCATCTCTGTTGAAGAAATTGCTGGTGAAAGAGTTTGTTGAAGTAAATATATATATATTTATCTAAAATAAAACCCATTTCAATTAAAACACAGTTCTGGCTGACTTCTTTTCTTTGGGGTACAGAAAGCAAATGGAAGGACTGGGACTGGGTGCCTTTACATCTCCAGAGGTTGATTAATCTTGTCCATGTAGGGATGGGGAACCACATATCTCTCAGTGGCTTTTTGGAGGGGAGACATGATATGGTTTGTTCAGGTTTGGACTTACCTTCCTTTTAGATACCTAGCTGTGGGCAGATGAATCCCACTATAACTCTCACAAGATGGGAAGAACAATGCAAACCTCACAGTTGTAAAGCACCAATCTTTAATGGGGCTACAGTACTGTCTCAATTTTAGGAGAAAGTTTCTTGTTCTAAGTTATAGCCCTAAAACTGTAATGGCCTTTCTATCTAATGAGGTAACGGAGCTGAGATATATTTGTGCTGTATTTCTCAGAGAAGCGCTTACTGGGGATATTTTTCGAGCCAGTTGTTCAGAGTATGTGGACTTGGAGATCTCATCTGACTTTGATGTTTCTTTGTTGTTGAAGAAATTATTCCTTTTGTTTGCTTATAAATGACGGTGTTTGTCCATTGTACATGCTGGGTTTTATAGCTGATCTGAAATCATATACTACACTTGGGGCATAAAGTGAGACTGCAGAGCAGTGGGATGTCCTTGGGGAGGGACTGACATGAGTGAGCTACTGGTGTAATGCACAAAAATAGTACAATGATGGCCGCATTAGTAAGAAAAATAGGGTAAGCTTTCACTCAAATCAGGAGTGGGTACTTGCCTCTTCCATATACTTATCTTCCACTTTTCCTTTACTACAGACCATCCATTTAAACCAGCTCAGCTCAAGATACTTTCTTTAGTGTTTTTTTTTTTTTTTTTTTTTTTTTTTTTTTTTTTTTT
>CM021766.1:5646624-5689635 GCA_011076525.1 Nettapus auritus
CTTCCTTCTTCCTCATCTCTCCTTCCTCCCCATCCTCTTTCCACCTCGCCATCCTCTTTCCACCTCCCCATCCTTCCTTCCTCCCCATCCCCTTCCTTCCTCCACATCCTCCTCCCCACTCCCCATCTTTTTTCCCCCCTCCCCATCCATCTCCCCCCTCCTCCTCTTCTCCCGCCCTCCTCCCCAAGCCCCCCACCCCCTCAAAATTTTTCCTCCCCCCTTCCCCCCAACCGCACCAGAGGGCGCTGCGGGCCGGCCCCGGCCCCTGCCCGGCTCGACGGGGCGGGGAAGGGCGGGATGTGCCTCCCTCCCTCCCTCTCTCCTCCCTCCATCCCTCCTTCCCCCCCTCCCTCCCTCCCGCCCCCGCCGCCCGGCCGGGGCTGCGCTCCCCCGGCAGCCGCACACGGCGCGGCGGCTCCGAGCCATGCGCCCTCGGTGGCGGCCGGGCAGCGCGCCCCGCAGCCGGGCTCTTCCCTCGGGACTTTCCTCTGGGGGACTAAAAACTCTGTGGATACAATGAAGTGGCTCTGGGACTCTTGGGGTAGCAGGAAAAATTAAATAAACCGATGTAAGTTTCTCTCTTTTTTTTTTTTGTTGTTGTTGGTGACTGTGGTGTTGCTTGGTAATAAAAAAAAAAAGGAGAGCCAAAAGATGTCTGGTGGTGAAAATGTTGGAGGAATTTGGCGTGTTGGGATTTTGCCTTCCCCTAAAGTTTTCCCGTCGAGGTGGGAGCGCTGTCCCGTCCGGGCAGGGTGGCGGTGAGGCTGCCGGGCTGGAGGAGAGAGAAGTTGGCTCAGCAGCGCTTGTGCCAGGGTGTAAAAGTGGAGGAGACAGAGATGTCGGGTTTGCTGCTGAAGGGGAACTCTGGCTGGGAATTTGTCTAGTTTCCGTCTCGCTTCTGCGTCCAGAAGTGCCGGAAAGAGATAACAACACAGAAAATACTCTGCAGATTGTTCGGTAATGTCAGGTGGTGTCGGATGTCTTTGAATGGAAATTTAGTGGCACGTTTTGAAGGGAAGAAGTGAGCTAGAATGGTGATTTCCGCGGTGGCAGGGAAAATTAATAATTCTCCTGTATCATGAGAGTACTACAGATATTACTTGTAAGAACTGTCATAATATATTAAGTATATATCTTAATAACACCACTCACCTCAAAGCCATTTGTAGAGCACCCGTGCTTAAAACACTTGGAGTTTTTAACAGCATACATTAAAAACTCCACTTGGCTTGTGCAAGTAAAAGGAAAACAGAGAGGGTGTACTGCACTCCAGCAAGGTGATCATGATTTTATCAAGGCAGCCCTGGGGGGAACAGTGACATACTGGGAGCACCGTGAGAGTGAATGAAAGCTAAATTAAAGCAAAACTTATGCAACCAAAGTGTGGCTGCAATGGAAATAAATCCGACTTCTTTATTATATTTTTCCCTGGAGATTCAGGTGAGGAGGTGGAGATGAGCTTCTAAAAAGTGGAGAAATACATGAGCCGCGTGCACCTATGGCAACAGGTCTTGTTTTGCCTGGAGATGATGAGCTGAGCTTTGTGGGTGCTTGAGCTGAGCCTTTCCAGTTGCAACTGGGGCAGCTGCCGATCCCGCAGACGGGTGGCAGATCCAGAGCTGGTGGCCCCGATTTCTCCCCCCAGCTGGGGCGACGAGCAGCTATTCCCGAAATACAGGGGGTATGATGGAATAACCGTGGCGATTCAAAGAGGATTTGTCAATACTAAAAATAAACAGGCCCGCAGATGTGTCCTAAAGGGTCACGTCCAGTCATAACATTTTCCAGGCGGATGTGCCGATTTCATGATTTTGCTTGCACGTGTCCTGTCCAGGGTGCTGAAGTTCATTTTGCTGCTATTTCCCAGGATTTCTGGGCTTTGCAGAAGTGGTTTTTGGAGGCTTCCTCTCGGGTTAAGGCGGTGCAGGTTGAGTTGGAGGGTCCCCTCCGGGTGGCATGATGAGGACGCAGGGATGTGTTTTCAGACACGTATATTTGATCCGTCCTTTTGGCGTGGGAAAGCAGGCCAGGTGGAGCTGCAGATGGATCCAGCAGATCCTATAAGCTTTTGGTGGCATAGAACTGGAAAGGTCAGAGCTGTAAGGCAGCGAGGAGTGAAACCCCTTATTCTAATGGACTTAGAAAGTGGTGTTTTTCAGAGTGTTGCTGCTTATTGGTTTGGGTGCCTTGCCTTCGATGAGATGTTGTCTGGTTCCAAAAAAGTTGTGGGGAACCCTGTGTTGGGATGCGATAGGAATGATGCAAATGGGATTGGAATGCTGTCCAATGATTTCAGTAATATTTTTGTTTTTCTGGTGTAGCCTTTTCAAATGGCAAACACAGCTGATGGAGAACTTCAGAAATAGGGGGTGCTTAAGGAAAAAAGCGTGTCTTTTTGGGGAAAAGTGTCTCAACAATTAAGCAATGGAAGCCGGTGCTGCAAGTTGTGATATTTTTAGATTAATGGGCCAAAAGGTCTAAGCTTTAAGTAGTGGGGTTTATGTAATCTTTGGTATGAGACAGATCACAGTATTGCCAGAAATAAGCATAGAGGAATATGTTACTTAACTTGTATGTGTTTGGAGTTTCATGTTGTGTTTTTTCTCAGTTCTTGAAATTAATTCTGAATCCTTTTATCATGCAGATTTGTACTTTTTGTCTAGGACTCTCAAAGAGCTTTACAGACACAGAGGATCAGATTTTGATACTGTGTTTGCATGGAGACGTACTTTATGCTGTAAGGAGTGCTGTAGATTTAAAGCATGCAAAAACTCTGTACAGTATGGTTGAGAAGTGATATTGTTTCATAGCCTCAGTCACTTGTTAGAGATCACAGAGGAACTCAGTTGCATCATTGGGTATGTAGCCCAAATATCTTGACCATGAAGGGTGTATGTAGATCATGAGACTTCCTGCCTCTGAATGACATCTTATGGGTATAGAGTTTAAATCTGCAACACAGTGGAAAGCATTGTATTCTTGGCTTGAATCAGAAACTAGCCTCTGATCATGCTATGATGGACTAACCCCCATGGGACCAGTTAACACCTCCTAAGACTTTTACAGGTACAGAAAACAGCTGAGTAGTGACTGTGTTCTTGATTTAAATGCATAGTCATAGTTATATTTAAAATTTGTATTGATAGAAAATGACATTCTGAAAGGCATAGAAGATTTATGAAATACAGATAGTTTAAACTTCTTTAAAAGTCTTATTTTTTTGTATTAGGTATTTATCTCTTCTTTAGTATTTTCAGTTTAGTATCTGAAAGGAATCCTCTGCACATGTATGCGAGGAAAGAACATTTTGGGTTGCCTGTTAAAGTGTGTCAGGTGGGTATTCGGAAATCCTGGTCATGCTTTTTGGAAGGAACAGTTTATCATCTATCACTCCCTCAGATGTCTTTGTTTTTGGAAGCTCAGTTTGAAAAACACAGAAGAGACCTGTGGTTTTCATAGGGTGGTTGCTCAGTTCTTCTTTAAAATTACTACCTTGTAAGTTGTCTCCAATCGTCTTCAAGAATTATTTTGGAAAATTATAGGTCTGATAGTTAAAAGGTGGCAACAAGTAATTTCTCACTTCTGTTAAATAAAACTCATGTTTTACAAAGGCAATGTCTCTCTGAAGTATATACTTGACTTCTGCTTGTGTTACGTGCTACCTTGTGGAAGAGCCTTAATCAAAGTATGAATTTATATTTTAAATTCTATCACTGCTTCTCCCTTTTCCTGTCTGTTGTTGTTGATGTCTGGCCCAAGGCAAGGCTGAATGGGGCTTTGGGCAGCCTGTGCTGGTGGGAGGGGTCTCTGACCATGGCACAGGGATGGAACTGGATGGTCCATAAGGTCCCTTTCATGCCAGAGCCATTCTTTAATTCAAACCTGGAGGAAAAGACACAAAGTCACTCGGGTATATTCCTATGTGCTTACAGTGGATATCTATTCCATGGTATCATATACCTCTGCAAAGAGTTTGTCATTAAAATAACCATTGTCCTTATGAACACTGACCAATGCAAAACCTTTGCTATATTTCTATTGATCTTGTTTTATTATTTATTTTGCACACCAAACTGATGGGCCCACTTTGACCTGGCTCTGTCTCTTTGGGTTTCTCTTGCAAAGTGACAGTTTCTAAATCAGGAAGGAAATCAGGTCACATTTCTGGCTCTGCAGGATTTATATCACTGCTCTTCTTTCAAAGTAATTAGAGTTACTAATAATGAGGAAAAGAAAACTTTTCCAGAACTGGTATGTCCCTAACCCCTCTCTCCTTCTTGCTGTTTTTTGTGTCACAGAAGAGATCCTGGTAGTTCAGAAAGTTTGTTGTGCAGGATCCTTTTGCTCCATCAGTCAGACAGTGACCTCCTTCAAGTTGAGCTGCAAGTGAAGTGGTCACTCTTACAAAGATGCTTTCCTTTCCTTAGATTAACAGTTTCCTTCTTTATTCCCTACTCTTTCCAGTATGGTGTTACTGGGCCAGCTGCGGACTGCCTGCTCCCAGTGGGTAAGCTCCCACAGTGGAGCTGCTCAGGCTTCAGCCTGGGAGAAGGACCAGGAGACACCAACCAGAGTTGTTCCCATCCTATTCCCTGAGCAGGCTAGGGACAGAGTGGGGGGTCAATAAAAGAATAGGAGACACAGTGGTTTTGTTAAATACATGTAGTGCCAGCTATCGTGGTTCGTGGTTTGTATCCCTTCTTTACAGAGTTCTTATCAGTCACACAGTTCACTGGGGCATATCCCCAGGAAAACTGGCAACTGAACAACAAAAATTCCCTCTCCTTTAATATATCCACCTTTGAGGTCGGGCTCACCCTCCTGCAAGGAGGTCTGTAAACCATTTGGGTGCAAAATTTTCATTCATGTCAAAAGACCCCTTATCTTTCATGGCAAAAACATGCCTCCCTGCTCTTTGTAACCAACAAAGACATTTTAATCACAATTCTGCATGACAAAAATGGCTTGATTTGTCTTTATTTGTTTTTAATCATAATATTCCAAGAGCTTTTTTAAATATAGAGATATCACACATCAAATAATAAAGTTGTACCAGAACAGGCTGAAAACTTTAAAATTCTGTTCAGCACTGAGTTTTCCCTTTTTTTTTATCAAATTTGATTTTAAAGAGAGAACATTTCTTATTTACGCTATAGAAAATAAGTCTGTTTCTTATCAGATTGTTTATTTCAACTTTCAGCTTGAATTGAGCTTCCCTGGTTCACTAAGCATCTACCAAAGAGGCTTTTTGCTGCAGTGCTAGAAAGCCCTGCTAACAGGTTACAGGTTGTTTTTAAACCTTGCTGGATTTCTAAGATGCTAAAACTGCTCTGCATGATTTGAAAGTTATTATACTTTGCTATCTTTAATCTAACTCCGGTATTAATATGGGACATTTAAAATGTCATACTGATGGTTAATATTTGAGTGTATAACACTGAAAGCAGACTGTAGGCATGAGTAAGGTGTCTGTGTTAGAAGTAAGGAGTGTCTCTCAGAAGTCATGGAGTTTGTAGGCTGATTTTCACCAATAAGCCAGGTTTGAGGGTTTTGGAGCGGTCTAGTCTTGGTGGGGTGCAGTTGTTGTTTGTTTAGTGTGTTGGTTGTTTTTTTGTTATTATTATTATTATTATTTCTTCTTTCCTTTTTTCCTGTTTCTAAATATTTTAAATGAAATTAAAGAATCTGTGCAAAAGGAAGGTATAGGAAAACTTGCCCTTGGACAAATTCTTTCAAGACCCATTAGCTGGAGATAAATTAGATACTGACTTTTGAGGCCAAAATCCATTCTCAAAGACTCTATTATTCATAAAGTGATTTTTCAAAGATTCTTTTTCTTATCGTAATTAAATGTTCACTTTACGCAAACAAATGGGCAGTGTTGTTTGTGTCTCAGTGGCTCAATATGCCACCATTCCCCCTGGCTGGCTTACAAGGGAGTCACTGGAGCCAGATGCCCACTTGGCCCACAGTAATCAGAACAGGGCAGCACAGAGAGATCATTTCTGGTGATTTTCAGTGAGCAAAATCCCCCCTTGTCAGAACCAGCTCAGGTTTTGTGCCCCACTGCCAGCCCACTTCAGTCTTCTGAGAAGCATTTCTGCTGCTGGGCTGTACAAGGGCAGCCATTGCCCTCGGGAAATCCCCAAAAACATGAACTTTTCAAAAAATCATAGCGGTGACAATTAAATAAACCAAAACAACCTCACTGTTGTGTGAAGCTCATAAAATTAAGCAAGTTTGTGATGAAAATTTAATTTCCCCCCCCCATGATATAGCCACTAAAAAGGGGCAGAAGTGTTAGGGGGAGGCTTTCCATAGTGGTGGGAAACTCTGCAGGTGCCTGTGTTGCTGGAAATGCAGCACAAGCCGCGGGACAGTACGGGTGGCTGAAGGGGAGCGTGAAATGATGAGAGAGCTTCAGCCCAGCTTGCACAGCTTGGAAACGCATCATTAAAGCATTACAGCCTGACCTGTAGACAGGCATTTAGCATCGTCCCAGGTCTGACACGTTAGTAGCTGTTACATAATGCACAATTATAAAATCACGCCAAAGCCTCTTTAAAATACCTGCCTGATTACAGCAGGGCAATAGTGCTGCTTTTAATGGGGCTGGGTGCTATGGGTAAGGTACCCCCTGCACTAGCGCGTATTCCCCTCCCTGGCAGCTTGAAATACTTTGCCAGGTGGAGCTAACAGTGCCATTCCCTTGGTCAGGAGAAGACCTCCTCCCTCCAAAACTTGCCAGTGCTCGTGTCCTCATCCTGGTTCACCTGCCCGTGCCTGCTCTTATGTTACAGGGGTTGTCCTTTGCGTCTGGATGAGGGTTTCTACCCACCCCTGCTCCCCAGATATAGCACAGCAGGCACGGCAGCATGATGCAGCCACTTCCTTGCCCTCCCTGGGGCCAAGCACATAATCCCTATCGCCTCTCTGGCTCAAGTTTGAGGCCCTGAAATCAACTGATGTGCAGCTCCCATGCTGCTGGAGGGGCTGGAGGCATTAAAAGGGGTTGGGAAGCACTGCAAGTCTCTTAAGGATTTTTTTTTTTTTTTTTTGTCTTTATCTTTAAACAATGTTTCACGTTGAAAAGTCTAATCTCCCTCAACACATGCATGTTAATTCCCATTCATGTGAGAGCAGGGGCTGCTGCTGGCACGCTCAGGAAATAACCCTGTCAGAGCTGTGGTGCACGGCAAAGTTACCCGTAGCTTGCTGAAGTCCTTGTCAGTTTTTCCTTCCGTTCATTTGTCAAGCAGAGGGCTGGATTCTGCTCTCAGCTCCATAAATCCAGATCGACTCGTCTGACTTCGGTGGAGCTAATCCAGATTTGAGCAGCAGCTTCCCCGAGGACTTCCCGGTTTCACTCTGGGTGACAGTTAGTGTGCCAGTGTCAGAATACATCTGATCTAGCCAGATTCCCTGTCTTGAATCATTAGTTATTCCTTGGCAAAAGTTTCTCAGAAAGAGCCGTTGTATTTGAAAACAATATACAAATTCTGTTGCTAATGTTAGAAAGTACAGGAATTTTTTCCCTTACTGTTGAAACTAAATATAATTTGAAAGATAATGTATGAGAATTTAAATATAGCATGCAATTATACATTGCATATGAATAGTTTCTCTCATTTTTAACATGCTTAGATTTTTTTTTTTACCAGTCTTTCTCAGCAGACAGCTGTTAGATAAAGAAAGTGAATAGTTGTTATGAAACGACATGTCATAGCTAAAGGGAAAAAAAAAAAAAGAATCATCATATGAATATCAGAGGAAAAAGACAGAACAAGTCATCTCTCACTTCCTGTTGCCTTTTGCTCCCGTCATGTCCTTTCTTGGCACTTCTGAACTTTAGCTGGAGAGTAATTTTGTTCCTGAAGATAACATTTAAGGTCTGCCGCAAAATTCCATTGCACTCCTGTTCTGGCTGGGTGCAGGGAGTTTTGGATCAAGGCTCTGAATTCTTCACAGGAGGAAGAAACTGGAGCAGAAAACTTCCGAGGAAAGTCTACGAGTTCTTGGTTCCTTTACCCTTAGTGGAAGTCTTGCTTGAGTTGCATTGGGTTTTCTTTCCTATGAAGTTGCCTAAACTTGACAAGTTCCCCAAAGTTTTCTCACAGTGTCCCAACAAGCAGCTGCAAGGTGTACAGGTGTCCACTTGGCTGCCCAGGGTGGCTCAGGCAACCTGCTTTGTCCTGTAGCTGTCAACATCCCAGACACACTGCACTGGGTCACGCATGGCCTTTTTTTGGGTCTGGAGGTGGCAAAAAAAGATCCCCAAACTTAAAAATATAATAATAATAAAATACTCATGGTGACTCCAGACTCCTGGGAACAGAGGAAGTGGCTGAATATGAGGTTATGGTCTGAAAACATTGAAAGATTCTGGGCTGTGGTTTTCTTTTATTAATTAGCTAAAGTGATATTCAGAATCTGAAACCAAGGCTTTTAGGCACATCTCTGGTGCCTAATTCTGCTGGCTGTCTCCTTGCACGGTGAATCAGGAGACTGTTTATTGAAGTCAGTGATGCAGCGTCAACGTAATTGCAACATAAGGGAGATGGGGGATTTGTTTATGAGCATAAAAATCCCCTGGACAGTTTAATGCTAACAGTGAAAATTACTGAATAGCTGCAAAGCACAGGCTTTAAATGTAGCTGAAATAAGTTTTCTGGAACATTTCCAGCACTATTTTAAGGGCCTGATCCAGACCCCAGTGCAGCCAAAGGTAAAGCTCCTTTTGATTTCTTTGGATCAAGCATTATATTTCTGAAACACCATTCCTCCTCCTAGAATGTTCTAAAGGTGTCTTTCAGGTGGTTTTTGATTAACTATTAGGCCAGATGTAATGTCTTTCGTATCCCTTTAGTGCCTGGATTGGTTAAATATAAGAAGGAAATAGCATAATAATTCTGTTGCACAGCAAATTCTAATTTTCCATATACTTATTCACTGGACAAGCTGTAGAGAACTATCTTTTGTTGCCAGTTTTCCCAAAGAAAACTGGTTTTACCATTGCCCTTACTGTGAGTCTGTCCTGTCCTTTAGCTTTTGAACCTGTTGGATTATTTGGCTCAGAGATTTAGGACTAGAAGATATCTGGGTTGTGCAAGTTTTGTCGAAGGAAAGGATGATCCCGGATAGAGACTAGAGAGACTCAGAGAAAGGTCTTTTCCAACCTAGATGATTCTATCATTGTAAAGAAGGTGACTGTAGAGTGACTCAGCCACATAACTTCACGACAGCCAATCCTCCAGAGATCCATAGGGGAGCAGATTATTTTAAGTAAAGTGAATTGTTCAAAGAATTTGTATTGCGTTGTACTGTATTGTATTGTATTTTTAGTATCCCACTGCCAGGCTGGTGTCCACTTAACCTACATTAACCAGGTACATGAGGTCACATAATGCCAGGTGTAGACTACGTAGAGCTAATTGCATAATTTTAAAGGAAATATAGGGAACAAAGCTCTGGGATTTTGTCCCCTTTTGAATCACATCTGAAAAGACTCCATCATAAAGATTTGTGCACACAGCTGTGAGTTTGTGGTCCTGATAAAGACAAGAAGAGATGAAAGAGGGACATAAACATTGTCCCAGAGGACCATGGCCCTCCCTCCGCTCTAATCCTGCCCCACATGTGGCTAAGGCCAGGTCCCTGTGCATGCCTGGGAGATGTTAGGCTGTACTGGCACCACATCAAGTATGAATTACTAACCATGTATACACATACAAATCTATAAAAATCAGGAATAAAGCAGAGCTATTGAAAATGCAATTTTCAGCTGCACCAGCTGGAATGCAGTTTCTAGCTCCACCAGTTGCACACTCCCCATTTTGCTGGGATCTTGCATCTGTGGTGTCAGATGGGGGATGTGTGCCTGCCTACTGCATGACCCTGGTGCAAATGGAGCTGGGATTTAGTGGGGATGTACTGAGGACCACCCCCCGTGCATGTGCACCCTTGCAGCAAGGCCGCAGCTGCTTCCCCCCTGGCCATCACTGTGAGATGGTACGAGGAAGGGAAAATGGAGAAGTAATCCCCAGCTGACACCATGCCTGCCAGGAGGCACCCGTGGCCAGCAGAGATTAACACAGCTACAGGGGAGACTGGCATGGGGTCAAAGGAGCATGGACATGGCCCCCTTCAGCCCCTCCTCCTCATCCCGCTTAGCTGCAGCCTTTGCCTTCTCTGAGCAGTCAAACCCACCTTCTGCTATCACTTACAGACCAAAATGCTTTTTTCCCCCTATATATTGCATAGGATGCTAATGGCCAGGTGGGCTTTCTGAGCTAATAGGTGGGATATAGCCTTTAGTAATGCTTATAGTCTTTAAGTAACACTTATATTCTGTGAGTCTGTCAAGTTATCCGTCCCCAGTGTCAACCCTGTTCAGCTAGAAAACATGCTGAGCTGCAACATGTGGCTCCTGTGAAGTCTGGTGTCTCAGTTCAGACACAATTTGGAGATTCAGATGTGTTCGTTTGAAGAAGAAACCATGCTAGGCAGTGCAAGAGGGCAGGAGTGCCAGCATGCTAGATCATGTTTGCTAGATCATGTGATGTTCATCATGCGGATAACTTCAGGTTCCTCAGATCCTGAATGAAACCTGGAGGAATGCTCTAGCAAGGACATGTTCTTCTCTCACTCCAGTAGACCAGGATCCCACCTTGAATGCAGAGCACCATCAGTTCGTGCTCACTGAAAATTGTGGCAGCTGAACAAGCAAAGTGCTTTGCAGCACTGCAAGGCCCAAACCAGGCCTCATGGCAGCCTGCAGCTCCCTCAGCAGGGGAACGGAGGGGCAGGCGCTGAGCCCTGCTCTCTGGGGACAGTGACAGGACCCAAGGGAACGGCATGGAGCTGGGACAGGGGAGGGTCAGGTTAGGGGTTAGGAAAAGGTTCTGAACCCAAACGTGGTCGGGCACTGGGACATGCTGCCCTGGGACGTGGTCACAGCACCAAGGTGCAGGAGTTCAAGGAGCATTTGGACACCACTCTCAGACACAGGTTCTGTTTTTTGGGTGATCCTCTGTGGAGCCAGGACTCAGTAATGCTTGTGTCCCTTCCAAACCAGGACGTTCTGTGATTCTAGGACTCAGAATGCTAGACCTTGCACATTTATTTGAAATATCCCTATGTTTATTCTAATTTTCTTCCTATTGCTAGTCTGAAAGCTAGTTTTATATTCATAGCTAGTTTTGTGCATGTTTGAATGGCTCCCTGGCACATTATTTCTTTAGGTAGGTTTCTATAATGTTAATGAATGTGAAAGTTGTGATTAGCACAGGAGATTATTGCTTATAGCAACTACACAATGTATTAGGCAACCCATCAGTCTTGCTGTTAGAGCACTCTGCAGAATTCGATAAGTGACATTATTTACACAGTTGCCTTTATGAGCTTGAGAAACTTTGCAAAAATGTGTTATAATGTAGGCAATAGCTTTGCTAAAAAGCAAGTTAGCTTCATCGATTGCATTTCTTCACTTTGGTTACTGAACTGCGTGCTAAAAATAAATTAAAAAAAGCCATAATTGAGATCAATCTCTAATTGATTTTGACTTGTCGTGCCCAATTAAAAGCAGAACCGATGCTTTCTGGAATGTTACTGATGTTCAGAGACTTTGTAGAGCTGCATACGTGAAAAAGCATCAATAGCAAAAAGATCTCTTAATTTCGGCTTCATACAGAATTTTTGGTACTTAAATGTCAGACTAAAGTTCAAGTGTTCTTCAAAGTCCAGCAAGAAACTTCAGTGTCAATGAAATTCCTGTTAAAACTGTCCCATGAGGCTTTGCTGCCTGTAAAGCCTGGTTCCTCGAACCAGAAATAACAGTGATCCATGGGCTTTGTAAGCAAAGACTTGGCAGCAGGGTGGTGGTTAACGTGGAGAGCCTCCGACGGCGGGAACCGTGGTGGGATCTGTGCTCTTCACGCGACGAGAGCCAGCCTGTGGGTCAGACAGGGACAGACACCCCGAGGACAGCCAGGACGGGCTGCACGGCTCCGTGCTGTCCCCGCACAGGGCTCACGGCGGACTCGGGTTGCAGCTCCGGTGCTAAACATTGTGGAAAATGCTCTTTCTGAGAAACATGAGGTCAGGTAGGGACCCACGCACCGTGCCCCTCTCCTCCATCTCTAAAAATACCGCCCTGCCCCTCTGCTGCTTTTCAGGGTGTTTTTCACTGGATCGCCAGCCCTGTGCCCCAGGGATGGAGGGAGGGGAGAGCCAAAGCAGAGGACAGCCTATTTTTAGGCTGACTATCTCCCACTCCCTGGCATGCTGGGTGCCAACAAGGTGGTGTTGCGAAGCGATGCTTGCCTGTCTGCAACACAGCCTCTAGAGGAGTGGAGATTTGAGCCACCTTCCTGCAGGCAGGGAGGGACCCCATGCCTGTCTAGATCAGCAGTAATTTTTCACCTTTGCATCTGTTTATTTCCAACTGGATAGCTTTCTTATCCTGCCCCTCGCATTTTGTAACAGAGATACATAAATGCTGTGCCGTGCAGTATTTTCAAGCCCAAGTGCAGGAATTCTGCTTGTGCCTTTCGCTTGATTTGGTAGTGAGATAAAAAAAAAATAAATAAACACAGGTTATAGAATTTAGGCTCAACTGCATCCATCAGAGATTATTAAGCTGTAAAGTGAAAACGTGATCACCTCCTCCATTTCCATAATAGCAGAGGAGTCCCCATAATTCATTAGTATTGGAGCTAGAGCATAAATTACCTAGAAAACATGAATTCAGGGAGGTGGATTTTCCATCCTTCAGTCTTTGGTAATTTGGCAGTCTTTGGAAAATCACGGTTAAATTATTTTGTTACAAGTGTGCACATTGTGCCTTATTTTTATATATTTTGTTCCAGTTCCTGGCCACCGGATTTCTTCTATCTTTATCTGACAGGCTGCAAAGTCCTCTGTAATATGCAGAGTAGCAGTATTGTTGTAGCTTTGTTTGTCCAAGGGTATTGGTACAGACGTGAATTTATCCTTTCCCTTTCTCTTTGGTATGATGGAGCTCTTTGCATCATTTACCATAAATCTGGTTTCCAGCCTGTAAATGTCCTTGGTGGTGCTTCCCTCAGCCTTTCTAATTCATCACCATAACCCTTGAGTTGGCGACATCAAAACTGAGCACTGTATGAGGGCAACATTCCCATCAAATTATATTTGTGCCCTCTCAGCCCTGATTAACCAAGCCCTGCATCAGCTATTCTGCTCATCTGGCCAGAAAGCAGAGAGGCCGACGTTCACTCAGATCTTTCTGTTTATGCATATAAAATCCTGCTACAAGTGCTTTACAGCAGTGTTCCAAAACCTAGGAAAGCAACATTGATACTCAGAGTGCATTCTGGCCAAGACTCTAGTAACCCTTGGGTACAGTTATCCTGACTTGTTGATTTAAAAAGTCAAGCTGTAGAAGCTTCTGTATGTAGTACTTCTTTGTTATTTGTAAAATGGAAAAAATGTCATTCTCAGCGTGTTATTCCTCTGTTGTATTTTTTTTCCCCTGAATACAGAACAGAAATCTGTATTGAACATTTTTGCCTTTTCTGCGGCGTTGCACCTGACAGTACTTCCACAATACATTTTGGTCCTTGTGTTTGAAAAGTTCATTCTTGTCTTCAAAAAGGCCAGTGATGTCTCTAGCCACAGATTTCTCACTGTGTCTTTTTACTTTATTGTTGGAACCTAAGTCACTTTTATCATTCTTGTTTTTATTTCATTTTATTTTATTTTATTTTATTTTGTTTTGTTTTGTTTTATTTTGTTTTGTTTATTTATTAAATTATTTTAAAATGTTTTGCACAGTGGAATGTTTGCAGCATTTCTTTGCACCATGTAAGTTATTTCGGTTGACATAGGAGAGGAGGCAGAAACTTTTCCAAGCCCTTCAGTGCCCAGGGAGCTGACTGCCTCGTCATGCTGTGGCTGGACCTTTCTCTCTCTTTGCACTGTCTGGCCAACATGGGATTTGCAGGACGATGCAGCAGACATTTGGAGAGAGCTGGGAAATGAAGGAAGTCGCCAGCATCTTATAAAGGGTGGAATTATTTCCCTGCAGAAAGCCTCAGCAGAACAGATCCGCTTCGCATCACCAAACCTTGATGCATCCCTTTTAATGCAGGACAGGCAAAGGAGGCAGCAGCCCCCTACCATTACCATATCACACATGACGGCAGCTGCAAATAATCTCTTTCTCTCCCATAAAATCTGGTTGCAATGTCATGCCACTTTCTTCTGTGTTTTTGCTAGCATGTAGTTGGGACTTCAGAAAACGAAACCAGGGCCAAAAACAGTCAACATCCTACAGCCGCTTTCTTTCTGCAGCCAAGGAGTAAGTCACATCTCTGCAGCCCAAACTGGAGACTGCACCAGAACAGCATCCTTGGGACAGACATCCTTAGTACTCTCTTGCTGGGCTGAAACACCCAGGATGTGGGGAGAAGCCCTCTGCTCTGAGGAAATCCCAGGCTGGGAGGTGAGCTACAAACACTGGGCGAATGAGCTGAGTGCTAAGTATTGTAAGGAGGAAAGGCAGCTTCCCAAATTATTATTGAATCTGTACAAGCCAGTGATTTTTTTCATTTACAGAAAGTACCAGAATTCAGTCTTTCAAGCCTCCTGATACTGGGGTCCCTTAGCAAGAGACCCAAGGCCTCCTGGCTCTGACTGAACATGAACTCTGGGCTGATGCATATTTATTATTATTTTCTGTTTCATGCTACTGATTGTCCCAGATGCAGCGGAGGAAAATGACTTTCAAATGAGAAGATTTTCATAAGCCTAGAGCATAACTGTAGTTGGAATGCAAACTTTAATCAGTTATTATCTGAAAAAATATCTAACAAAGTGCCGATCTCTGCTGGGTTCCCCAATCATCCTAACATCAGCTACAGGTGGCCCTTGGATGAAACATGACTCTCCTGTGTCTTCTGGGCTCCTTGTAGGGACTTTGGAGCAGGGACCACCCACCTTTCTTATGTACTCTGAGAATAATTACAAATATGAATGATAATGATTAATTTAGCTTGGTCAGAAAGCTTTGCTTCGCTGGGGGAGCAGAGTATTTTTAGTTCTGAGAATCTCTGAATGTTTTTGGCAAAATCTTACTGTTGGATTCAAGTGTCTGCTTCTTCAGTTCAGCAGTCAGGTTCTCAAACTCTTGACCAGAGGTGTGCCCCTAATCCTAAAGAGGCATCAAACCATCCGGCATCCCAAAGTACCCAGTGCTAGGCATCTTACAGGGGGTCAAACCCCACATGGGAGGAAGCTCTCCTGCAAGAGCCCACATCACCCCTCATCATCCCACTGCACCCTAGGGCCGCTCCCTGCCCCAAGAGCTTTTTGCTCTGCACCTAATAAATGCAGGTACCCGTGTAAGTGGTTGCAGTAAAGAGCTACCAGAGGAGGCAATTTTTTTTTCAGGGCACAACTGGAGAGTCTACTTAGCATAGTTTTACAGGCTGCTAATGCGGTATTATTGCTTCTAGGACCTGACCTATTATTGTTATGTGCTGTGGATGCTTTTATTCATTTGGAACTGGTCCAGGGATCTCTAACGGAGCTCTGCACGGCATGACCTAGGTATGCCCAGTGTAACACTCCTCCCATGCACTGGGAAAGATGGTTGGTGGTTTTTATTTATTTATTTATTTATTTATTTTTATTTTTATTTTTATTTTGCACTGCAACTGGGAGGCTTGCGGAATTAAGCTGGCAGCACAACTATGCCGATGCTGGGCTCTGGATCCTGCAGGGTACTGGGGGACTACAGGGAGGGAAGAAGGGATGTCTCCGTGCTCCCCATCACTGCACGAGGCTGTAGGTTTTTTTTTGCTCTGTTGTGGACTCAGTGTGTGTGTGCAGAGCGCTTCAGTCCAAGTGCTGATGTGCAATGAGTCATCCCCCTCTGCTGCTAATAGAAAACTCGACAGAGCCCAGATTAGAAATGGACAAGGGATGGTTTCTCAGACTCACCTTTCCCCGCACCACTGAGCCCAGGAGTTGCACAGGCACGGCTGCTCTGCTCCATGCCCTCTTCTCCCTCTGATGGGTTGAAAACCCTTGGGGGGAGAGGAGGGATGAGGCAGAGGAGGGTGGAGGAAAATGCAGTGAGTCCTGGTTAGGCAAAGAGGCCTCATTCATCCTGACCCATCACCAGTACCACCCCTGCCTTACTGTTGTTCCCATGGCCAAAATAATGGATTTTGACATTATCTGCAGTCCTTTAAGCATTTAACTATGTTTTGGTGTTGCTAGTTTTGACTTTCTATCCCATTTTAAAGCCTCAAATAGCTAAAGTGAATGTTTGCTGTTTTTTGTGCTTTTCATGGTTTCTTGATAATTAACAGCAGTTTTCCACATTTTTTTCCATGCTTAAAATGCTGATCCAGGCAGTACCATCTTGGTTGTGAAGCCAATTGCTGTCTTGAGATGTTTAAAAACCAATTGAAAAAAAAACTTATTTTGTCAAATGGTGACTTTTATGCCTGAATAGCCCATAGGGGCCTTGTCGGTGTTTTGTAAGTCTTGTTACCAGAAATAACAACTTCATACTGAAAGTGGCAAGATTTTGTGTTATGGACATAAAAGCTTTCTATGACAATGGGATTTTGCTATTGAGCACTGGGAGCATGGGTGCACATGTTTAGCTTTATGCTAATTGTTGGTTCTCCCTGAAGTGGTCAGGCAGTTGGACTCAGTGACTTTTAGGTCCCTTCCAACTAAACTATTCTACTCTACTCTACTCTACTCTACTCTACTCTACTCTACTCTACTCTACTCTACTCTACTCTGCTCTACTTTACTCAATTCCCAGGAGCCTGATGAAGGGTCTTTCTGCCCATAGTTCTCAAGAGTTTCTGTCCTCACAGCCATTTTCTTCCCCTCCAAAAGGAAGCTTTTGCTTCCTTCCAAGTAGGGGCACTTCCCACATAAAGAAACAGCACTGGATTAAGGCTTTTAGCTAACAGGAGTGCTGCATAAGCATGCCTTACACAATTAATCAGGGATAGAGAGAAGGGGAATTTTGCTCTTGTGTGACTTGAGACATTGCTTGGAGGTGTGTCTGTCTCTGCATGGATGACATCCACCTAGAGCAGCTGCACTCTCACCATGTGCTTAGCTAGGTAAGATAGTTAATTGTGGTACTTTGGTGATCAAACACAAAAAAGCTGTTGTCTTCAGGGAGGCAGAGTTGTTCAGCCAAGGCCTATGCTCCCTCCAGTCCTCAAAATGGACCTCTGCTGGGGACCTGCCAGGCTTTTGCTCCGCATGGACTTTGTCATGCATATTGAAGTTGTGCTGTTAGGAATAACAGAGCATTCAAAGTATTTCAGCATGAGTGGCTCTAACCCGGACCCTAGCCCCATATAGCCTCTAAAAATGCAGACTCAATGAAACCGCTGAAAATATATTGGAGAGCTTAGCCATCCGAGCAAAATGCCTGTAAAATATTTTTAAATGTAATCAAAAAGGCAAAAAAAGTTGAGAGCAAAAGAAGGAGAAAGTGCACTGCTAGTTCAGTGGAAAAGACAATTGTACCTGCTAGTAGCAAGAACAACTTCATCATCTGATGCGTGGACTTCTTCCAGCTTGTCACAACAAATACTGCACACCCAAGGCTATTTGTTGCGTTAGCAATAAACCAGTGAACATAGGGAGCTGCAGCTCATGTTGGCACATAAGCTAGGCACCAGTTACTGCTGGCACAGATATGCTACTGTTTAGCAAGAAGGAGAACTGGTGAAGACGTGAAATGGCATCAAGGACACACTTTGTTTCCCACCTCCTCTGAACTGTGTGTTGATCAATCCCAAGTGTTAAGTCAAGCCCCGAGTGATAGCATTATCTCCTGTTTTGCTAGGAGTACTCAAAAGACACCTATCACCCTACAGCTGAGGCTCACTGTGCTTTGGTTATGATAGGACCAATCTTTATTCTAGGACCTGGCAGGGCACAGCAGCTGCTGACTTCAGATCCCAAATGGCAGCTGAGAGATTCCGCTAAGGAGAATCCTGTATTCAGCTGTGAATGAGTAGAGGGATGGTTTGTATCTTAACATAGGCAGTCTTATATAATGCAGCCAGAAAAACAAACAAACAAAGAGGTTGCAAATGACCCAGAGGACACATTGCAGAGAGATGAAGAAGAAGAAGCCCACGTTGTTCTTGTTATAACTATTTGAAGATAGTTCCCTGCTGGACATCACAGCTCAGTCTTACTTGAGGTAAAATCACCTGGCTTTCATCAAGGTTCCTGTCTGTTCCAGGGACTGGATGACCAGAGAAACAAGTGAGCTGCGCCTTTTAGAAAAGGCTTGCAAGGTTGTCCTTGGCTTTCATGGTGGAACTATATAAGCAAAGTGTAAATGCCTTTACAGCCCAGATTTCTCTCAGCATCTTTACCTCGACAGAGCTGTTCACAAGATAAAGGAATGCAGAGACGAGGGTCATGGGGAAGGAGCAGCTGGATGAGCTAAACTGTGGAAAGAGATGGTACTGCCTTGCTTTCTGATGGCAGCCTTGCAGCTGCCTTCAAGATAAGAACATGAATCCCAGAGATAGAGCAGATGTGGGCTTGAAAACCACAGACTTGTTAATAATTGTGGACTAATATATCACAAGAGTGTCTATAGGCTGCCTTGGAAGTGCTCACATGAGTATGAGAGAGGGACAGAGCACAGGGTGCCTCCCTCTACAGTTTGTGGACACTGATCTTTCAGACTTGCACTGACCAACCCTCAAAAAGCAATTCCACAAGCACCAGTTCGGCCACCTACATTGTGTCTTGTATTTCCAGATTTTCAAAGCCAGCAGCACTGCTTTGTCTGTCGGGCGCTGGTTTTGAGGTGAGAGACGCCCCCAGGAGCAGAGTTTGGGTGATGGGGGAGCATCGTGGCTGCTGAGCAGGAAGATGACCTCCTGTTGTGGGCATAATCGCTGCATTCCTTGACTGGGAGAGGAGCAGAGCAAGCCTGCCTGTGTAGGACTTACATGGAAATGGCATTTTTATGGGAATATCTGAAATGCCTTTTACAGGCACCCAGTTAAACACTCCTTCTGTCTGGCTACAGGCCAGTCTGGAGTCCTTTGAACTCCTTGTCCTCCAGGGAGAAGCTGGGGTTGAGTTCTCCTGTTGGCTTTCAGGACACCGTGTTTTCGCTAGCAGCCACAGCAAAGGGAACCCAGCCACCTAAAGTGTTGCCAACAAAGCTTCATGTGTCTCATCGGCCATGGTAGGGGTTTGACAGAGTTTTGTCTTCTGCAGTTATTGTGGCACTGTGTCCACTCACTGGCAGACCTCAGATTTTAGCAGGGATAGAAGGCGGATCACAGCTGGTAGCCAGGCAGTCTGCCAGTGCGCATCAGCCATTTCTCGTGATATTTAGCAGCTGAACTAAGTTGAATTCTTATTTATTTATTTACTTATTTATTTATTTATTTTATTGTGGAAGCTTTGAAACATGTTGAACTTGCCATGGAGGAAAATGTTCTGTTAGTCCAGTGCTCATTTGTAGCAAGGGCACACAAGTTTGGCAGCACAACATCATGCATGCACACACGAGACCTCTTGAGAAGTTCCCAACATCCTGTTTCTACGTGCAGATATACAACGTAGTGCATGTAGCCAGGGAAATAAAGCTCAAAGTGTGTGTAAATTCAGAGCCTGCTCTTTCAGCTCTCGTGTACCATATGCTCCTCTCAGGGAGAGTAGGCAATCAGGCTCCTGTGGGAGACTCACGCTGCCTCTCTGCTGCCCTAGTCAGAGGCTTTGTGTGAAGTCACTACTGCTGAACTCAAATGAGGACTGAACACCACCAGGGAGGGTGGAACAGCTTTCTTGGCCTCACTATTCTGTATGGTGCTGCTTTAAGGGATTGCTTCATGTCAGTCTTGGTTTCCTCCTCTTGCTTTGGGAACTAAGTTTTAGACTTTACCATTGAAATGTGGAAGAGAATAAGAGAGAAGCCAGAATATTAATCTCTGAACAGCAAAATGTATTCTGCTTTTCTAAGGTTATTATCCTAAAATAAGGTAAATAAAGCTCATGTTGCTTTGTGAGTAGCAAAACTAATTCAGCTTTGTTTCCTAGCTCTTGTGACTTTAACTTGCCCTCCCAAGCCCATAGGCTCTTCCTGACCACTTGTGGGGCTAAGTGGCAATATGTGCAATGGCTTAGGGCTACATGTCCAATTGAAGATTTATTTACATCCCTAAACTGACTGATACACTGGCTGCCATCTCTCAGAACAGGATAGGGGTTGGAGCTGAGCTGCCATGGGGGCACTAAGGTTGATTTATTTTACATAGCTCTTCATTTCAATAGGATGAGTGGGCATTTAGTAGATTTAAAACGTCTACTTCCGTCTCAAGTATGGTTGAAATTGGCCAATGGATTCAAAAGTTATTAGAGGGGATTAAAAGACAGACAGCATGATCAGATAAGCCTGTTTCCTCAGAAAACTAGGCTAAAAAGGGAAAAAAAAATCTAGTGCAAGGACTCCTGTGATGTCCTCTGTACATCCTGTTTTTTCAGCATCCACTGTAGTTAATGCTGCAAGCTCTGAGTATTTACAAATGAGTGATGCAGCACATACTGAAGCGCTGCTCTCCGTTGCTCTGTTTACATTACACCTAGAACACGGAATGTGGTTATCCCATTGGTGTGGCATCAATCCTCTGTCTCGGGAGCTGAAATCTGTTGTGCATGCATAAGGAGTGGCTCCAGGTTAACCGCATCTGGACAACCCCTTGCCCAAACAGGATTTACTTGCCAGGAGACAAGCCTCGTGTCCCTGTCCCTATTCACTGAGGGACATGCCAGCAGGTTGGTCATTCTGTATCCCAGAGCAGCTGATGAGGACTTCTTCTTGGTCTAGGTGTGAACATGGACTTGTATTAGTTGAGCAGGGATGTGAGGCTCTGCCCAGCTCAGCCCCAAATATACACTTGACCATCATCTTTCATAGTCAGCATCATTTTGCTGTCTAGAAGTTGACAGTTCATACGCCAAGGTTTACAGACTGGGAGCTGGGGAAGTCCATGAGGTATTGTGCTTGGTCTCTAGATAAGCAGCTGCCACTTTGCCTGTACAGCAAGACTGATGGAGCTTTGATGCCCATGTTCATTTTGGAGGAAGCGCTGTTAGTCGTGAGCCCACCGCCCAGGAGGAGTGAGGGAAAGGGTCTGGGTTTAATGGAGCTTTTCATCAGAGAGAAGGATGCTGGAAGGAAAGGCAGCCATAGCTGCAAGAAGAAAAATAGTTAAAGCCTGCGAAAATATTAAGACTTGGTATTTAATTTCAGGCTACATAAAGGCATATTCTGGGAGGTGAATTTTTAAATGTAAAGGAAAAGTACGTGGCTGAGGTTTGGGGTTCTGCCTTTTCTTGGTGTTTCCAGCCCAGTTTCTTTGTTCCCGTTTATATTGCAAGGCCAGTACAAATTTTCAGGCAGACACACAAATCCAGAAATAAAAGGAATAGCTGGTTGTGAACCTGCCGCCCACATGCATAGCCAGTGAGCCAGCTGGGTGCCAGCACTCCTCCCTCCCTTCCTGCTTCTCTGACAGCCCTGTTGGCTAAGCCATCATGACATGACTGAGACATTGCTGTAGTCCACAAGGCAGATTTCCTGAGCAGGGTTGGGAATGAACTCCAGAAAATGGCCTGGAGAGACCACCTTGGCTTCCAGCACCTGTAGTGCTGGGATTCTGGTAGCTCCTGAGCATCATCAGAAAAAAAGAGGTTTTATGGCTCAAAATCAGTGCTTTGAACTCTTTCGGATGAGCTGGTAGACAACGTGGTTGTCAGAAGTGATGGATGTTAGATAAAGTTCATACCTGACAATGAAAAGATTCTGTCTGGTGCTTGCTTGGGCTTTCAGACCTTCTGAGGGTGTCCTGACACAGCTCATGGTGCAGTTTACACTCCTACTTGCATTTTTTATATGGGGAGGCAGAGGATGGGCTGCTGGGAAAAGCCTGGGAGAGCTGGGATCCCTTCCACCTGCTGTTGGAAGAGGCAAATAACTTCAGACCATTCTGCCCTTCATTCAGTTCACGCTGTGTTTGTCCAATGGTAAGCAGCAAAGTAATAGCATTTCATGTCTCTGGGTGCTGCTGTCAAAGAATAAAAAATAGCAAAAGGAATTTCTGGGGCTGGGCTTCTGTTCAGAAGCTCAAAAAGTTTGTACGCACTTGAAAATCCCTCCCTGCCCTTCCTTCTCAGCTGGGTATTTAACATTATGAGGGAACACTTGGTACCATTCCTAGTCCTCAGGATTAGTAATTTTCTT
This sequence comes from Nettapus auritus, assembly GCA_011076525.1. NCBI lineage: Eukaryota > Metazoa > Chordata > Aves > Anseriformes > Anatidae > Nettapus > Nettapus auritus. Next base: position 5,668,925 of record CM021766.1, read on the forward strand.
TGTTGTGTGTGTTAATCTAAAGCCCCTGGCTATGCAGCAAAAAGTCAGCCAAGTTCCCTTCTTGGAGAAGTCTGGGAGGAGGTCATTAATCTGGTGTGCGTAATGAAGCACTGTGCTCAGAAGGGTCATTATCTGTGTGCTGCCAGCCTGCCATCCGGAAAGGACCAAGCAGCATTTACCCCAATGGTATCAGGTGTGTAGCTGGGAGGAAACCCCTGCAACAGCCAGAGGAAATCTCAGAAAATGGCTTGGTGTCAGGAAGCAATTTTCCTGCTGAAATCTGCCCTCTCCTTTCCTCCTGGGATTTGTGGAGCTGCTGCCTTTTAGCAATTTGCTCTTGGGAAGAGGATGAGAGTAGTTGGCTTCTGCCCCTGCTTTAGTTGGGGTAGATTTATGGGTACATGGGTATGCACAGTGCTTCCCAGGAGTGGGTCACAGCCTGGGTCAAAGGCTGCAGGATGCTTTTTTTTTTTTTTTTTTTTTTTTTTTTTTTTTGTGCCTCTACCCAACCCTTGATCTCTGAGCAGAACCCTTGATCTCTGAGCAGTTTATATACTCTGTTTCTGTTTGCACCAAATGCTTCCCCCACCCAGCCACCTGCTGAAACCAACCCAGGCTCTTTGTTTCTTGTGTTGCTAATTTGCGTGGTGCTTTTTTTTTTTTTTCTTTTCTGTGCTGCAAGAGGTATAGCCTCATATAACCTAGATCGGGAAGCTCCCGATAACAGCTCCCTCCCATCCTCCCTATTCCTGTTTGTCTTGTGTCTCGTTTGGAATTGCCATTATTTCATCCCTCTGAGGCACCTACTGCTAAGGCTCCCCCCGATGATGGATGCTGACAGACCAGATGCATAAATATTAAGAAAGGTGGAAAGAGCCAGACTTGCAATTTCTGTGTGCAGAACAGCCGTGGAGATGCTGCTTTTAGAGCTGACCAATTCAACTGCAGCCTGGACTCCAGACTAAAAAGCCTACAGATGCAAGTTAGGTGCAAGTTTTAGCTGGGACTGGAGTTGTGCATCTTGTGCCAGCGAGGCAGAGAAGCCAATACGCTGGTTATACTGGTGATTTTCACTGGACTTAGTTAGGGCTTAGTCAGGAGCCTGATCTGGTCTCTAATTGTATCCTGTACCTTGTCTAATTTCCATTGCTGGTAGGGTGAGACAAATTTGTGCCTAGATGGTCTTACTGATTTTCAGTTTCCTGCATCTTGACATGAAAAATCTGATGTGAACATAAGCCCCTGTGCATGGCCCTAGAAATGATTATGTTAACTGTCAATCTGGTACATTATCCTTGCAGTGCAGTATCACAAGTCACCTGTCTATGTGACCACCTTAATAAATCAGCGTGTGACCACCTGGAATTGCTAGAGGTTTGGTGTTATCAGAAAGCCTGATGGCAATATTCAGATACTGAAGGAACAAGAAAGTCTTGATTAACGCTGAGTTAGCTGTCTCTTCTCTAATGCTGTTTCCAGTTCAACGGATGTCTTGATAATAGTGTTTGGTCTGAAGGCCATAGACTTATTGATGGTCACAGATCAAAATACCATCACTTCCAATAAATTATGCTGCCCTGTTTCTGTTAAGAAGTACACCAAGGAACAACATCTGTAAAAGCAAGGGGAAAATCTGAGCAGTCTCAACAATGAATCATAGTGTTGCTACCCATAGCGAGAGTGAACATGACTGAAGTGCATTTCCAGAAGTGAAATTTGAGGAATGCAAATTTGAGGCTGGCAGTGGTTCTGTGTTGTGGACCCCACAGCACAGTGAGGATGGTGTTGTTTTTGGAGGATCCCAAATTCAAACTTTCTTTGCCTACATCTCATTCTGCAGACCTCTGTGCCCATTTATCCCACCTTAGATCAGGTATAGTTGTGGGAATTTGAGGATAAATAGATCAGGAGTATTGCAAAGAGGCACAGAATTATTATTTTTTTATATTTATTTATTTATTTATTTTACATCTCAGGATTGCAGGAAATAATGCCAGAAGTTTGATGGACCAAAAAAATCAGTTTAATGTTCACAGTGTCCCAAACATCATCTCTCTGTTATTACCTCTGAGCGTGAGGCTGAGACTAGTGTGATCACACAAAGATCTCAATATCCCTCTAGCAAATACAGTAAATTAATACTTTGTAAGATCAAGGTTTGGGAATGTACAGCAATCCTCATCTTCCTAGAACTGATCTCTCAGACAAGTGTGGAGTATGTCAAAGATCTTGTCACTTTTCCAAAGTTCTCACTTTGTCACTACTCACTGTCTGCAAGCAAAGGGAGGCTCACCAATCTAGCATTTTCCAAAAATACTTTCACTTACACAAAATGTGCAAATTACTTTTCTTAATTTAAAACTCATAGAGTGTATTATATTTTTGTAGTAGGAAACAGATTGGAGGACATCTTGTTTCAGAGCCTGTAAAAACTAACCAAAAGTCCAGAATCACTCACTTCTGTCCATTTACTATCAATGAAACATAAAAGCAGCTGTTTGCACAGTCCAGGTATTTCCTTAAGATGAAAACTTTTGCTCCGTGACAACCTATGAGCATCCATTAAAGCACCGATTGTGGAACAGAGCAGATTGTGTGGTTCTGCCCATCTGCACATTGGATACCCGTGCTTACTGTTTAGTAAGAGCAAGGAGCTGGATGTAATGTCATGCAGTCATAATTCTTGGCAGTTGCTATAGTTCATATGTTTATAGGAAGCTGAAGCTTTGGAGCATTTATCAGATCTCTTTACGCTTCCTGCATTAGTGCTTGGGTGTTTTTTTTCAGCTGAGCTCTCAGGCTGACAAAACCCTCTTTGGTAGGGAAAGGGCCATGTGTCCAGTGGAATGTTTTGTGGAGGAATAACTATGCTGAAAGAAAAGGAGAACAAGTCCAAAAATATCTTCCTGGACAATGCATGTTTGTATTTTTTTTTTTTTTAAGGAGTTTTGGGAAGGATAGAGAGGAGCTTGCTTTCTAGATTGTGGTGTGAAATAGAAGTGGTACCTGAGAGATGATGGACTCTCCCTTGGAGGGGAGGAGGGTTGTGGCAGGCTGACCTGGTGGAAAGCAGCACTTTCTGCCTACTGAAAGTGGACTGCAATGAACTCAGCTGTCAGCCTTGGGATGTCATTTAGAGGCTGGACTAAGGCTTGGAGCTACGGCTTGCAACTGAGGACAGACATTATACAGCATCTAGAGCTAGGGCAGAGCTTCTAGCTGGGCAAAGCACATGCTGTCTTAGCCATGTGGATCTTAACAGAAGGCTTTAGGGGTGCCGTGAGTGTACCTCCACCACCAGCCTAGCTGTCTGTGCTGTGGCACATTTCTGCATCCCTGGGCACCCAAGCAACCATGTCCTCCCAGCCATAAAATGAGTGTATTGCTTTTTGCTGTGACCAGCCAAGGGAAAAGGGATGCTCCCAGAGATTCTCAGCTCTTGGTATGGGCCATGGAGGCTGCAGGAAAAATTATTTTCCTGGCTTTCCTGGGACAGCCCGTACATGCAAGGGGTTGGGCTCCCTCTTTTCTTCCTTTCCCATTCCTTTCATCTTAATTTAGGAGGTACAAGGGAAGTAACAGAGGATGCTCCAAGCTTCCCCACTCCTATGACCCCATCACCCTGAATGATCCAAGCAGGGCTGGGGTTTGCCCTTAGGATGGTCGTACAGTATAAAATTTCTTCTAGGATGAAATTCCTTCTTTTAATAAAAGCCCCATTTAAATAATGAAAGTCCCGGCGATGAGATGCAACTGGCTTGTTTGCCCAAGAGAGTGTTTCAGAATACTTTTACCCAACAGTTGGTCTGAGATCAAAAAGACTTGGCATTGCACTGTTTCCTGGATAACATGCCATCATTATTTATTAATCTGAATCAAAGTGCTTGATGTTTTCATGTGATCAGTTAGAGCCTTATCGTCTGCCTCTTATTTTTTTTTTTTAATTTGTTGTGTTTCAAGAAAGTTTTGAAGCTGTTGCAGTGGGAAATCCATAGCTTAAGTGGCAGCTTGCTCATCTTTTATTTATTTTTGTAATACTCCCATTGTTCCTTATTCAAACCTCCAAAAGATCCTTCTCCTCACTTAGAAGTTTTATGCTTGGATGGTAGCCTAAAGGTGACTTTTTAAAGAAAGGCATGTTTTCCTGGGTTTGAGTAGATATTGTCCCATTTGTTGCTTTGTGATTCAAAGAAATGTCTAAGAAATCGTAAGGTCAAAACCAAGTAATTTTAAAATACATTTTTTGTATTAGGATCAAAATGACTATGTTAAGTTCCCATTTTTTTATATATATATACTTTGCAAACACAATCAGAGCGATGTCAAGTCAGTGGGTGAACCAGCAATGGGATGTGATTAGGCTGATTTCTGGCCTGTTTCCATCATTCTTGGAGAGAAAGTGTTTTTTATTTCCTCATGGAAAAATGTGATTTTCTATGAGAAATCTGCTCCCTTTTCATTTTGGAGGCTTCTTTGTTATACAAAGAAATTTGTATCTCAAAGTAGATGCTCTTTACTAAAATGCTGCTCTTATTGGAAAGGCATTTTTCTATAGAAATAGAACTTCAATAGGAAATTTGCAGTCAGCTGTTACATACAGCAGGCAACACTGCTCCCCCTTGCTCTCAAAAGGGTGGTTTCATACAGAACCTGCACTTCTTCCTAGCCATGCCAGTGTTGTGGTTTAATAAGCACATTTTCCTATTTTAAAATGTTTTCCTGACTCCTGTTTTTGTATTAAACATCCTCACAAAGAGGGATGATGATTAATTGGAAACTACAGAGGAAACTATAAAATCAATTGCTCTCAAAGAACTGTATAATGTAGAAACTAAACTAACAAACAGAGAAATATGTCTATTCTCTCTCCTTATTCAGTTATATGAGTCTTAGCTGTTACTTGCAAGATTTTTCTGAAACAGAATTGTAACCCTTATACTTTGTCTAATTGGTGCTCAGCTTTACATTATCTGCAAACATACAAAACAATATTAAAAAACAAAACAAAACAAACAAACAAACAAACAAACAAAAGCAACAGAAAAGCCAAAAACTCTCTTGATGGACTTATTCTGACCATTTACACTGCAAGAAGGCCTGATCCCAAAGCTGACTGTGCTTCTTTATAAAATTAATCCACAAGATTTTCTACTCAAAAATAACTGTGAAATGATTGAACTTTAAAACATAAGACTTCTCATGTGCTAAACCTCACGGAAGAATAATCTTTTGATAAATTTAGTTTTAAAGCAACGGAAGCATAGATGATTGCAATTCTATTTTTAGACATGCGCAGTAAACCATTTCCATTCAGTTTATAGTAATGTTAGTTTAACTTGGAGCCTCCAGTTGAGGAGGGGGATGTGAGAACATGCAGGAGCAGCAAGGGTCGGTGTGGAAAGCAGTCCTGGCCCTGGGCTTGGAGGCAGTTTTGGGAAGGAGATGGTCACAGATTGCATTTGCCAAGGCAGGAAGGAGGCAGTGAGAAAGCCACAAGGATGGCTGGAGCTGCTGGTGGCATGGCAATATCAGAAAGACTGGAAGACCTGAGCATATATCTCTGCTACCAACCTGTACCAGCCAGCACAAAGCAAATTTAGACTGTCAGTTCTTGGCTTATTGCAGTGTGTATTGGGGCAAATGGAGGCAGTGTCGGGAGCTCTAGGTTTGTGCTATCAGACCATACCAAAATAATGTGTAGAAGTAGATTAGCTGTGTGGACCACATGGAGATGTGTTTCTGCCTCAAATCTGTAAGGAGAAAGAAGTTAAGATAAGCAGCAGAACTCTGTCCTGTCCTGGATGATCTAATTCTTGTTAGCCACTGTAAGAGTAAATGTTAAGTATGTGAAGTGGGATTTCCCATTACTTTCCTAAAGTGAATCTTCAATTGAATTTAGATTCACCTGGGAATATTATAAACTGTAAGAATTGAGAGGATCAGTAATGCTTTTAATGGTCTGATTTTTCAAGCTAAATGTTCTTGCTTGGATGTAAGGGTTGGCTTAGAGGCTTTCTTGTGTTTTGTGACAGCATTTTTTGTGGCCCTCTTTGCCAGCTCCATCCTTTTGTGATGGAAAAGGGAAGTAGGAAAAGTCATGTGTTAGCCCAAGCTGCAGTCCAAAGCTGCAGTCTGGTCTGCTGGGAGCATTTTTTCCAAGATGTCTTCTTTATCTTCTTTGAACTCATTTACCTGGGGATCAAGTGAGAAGAACGATTTCCATAAATGATGGTTATTAGCTGGGGACCCCGAAACAGTGTGAGAAACCTGGAGAAAAGAACAAGGGTCATCTGAACCACCATCCAAATTTGAATCTTTTATTTCCCTACTTAAATTTCTCTCTTCTCTGTCTAGCAGTAGAGATAGGCTGGAGAGAACTACAATCCAAAACAGCTTTTCAGTAGCACTACAAGTTTAGTCAATATTTTTGGAATGGAACTAGTGTCAGGGAAGCATATTTTGGAGCCATTCTAAACACAGTTGCGTGAGAAAAGAGGATCTGTGCTATAATGCTTGTTCTGCTTTTAAAATCACTATATGCTTTGGCATAATCTGTAAGACAAGCCCAAGAGTGGCATAGGAAATTGTCTGGAAACTGGGATGGAGGTTCATTTGTAACTATTTTGAGTTGTTTCTTCATGGACCCTAGGAGTCCTGGATGCCACTTTCAGGTGTGCCATTCTACTTTAAGAAATACTTTAAGAAATATTACCTCGAAACAACTTTTGTCCACAGAGGTGCACAGTCTGGATCTCCACCAGTCCTTTAGTATGCAGAAGTAAAATAGAAGCCATCTTTTCCAGATGCCCAAGTCAAATGGTGTGTCTGGGAGAATTGGGCTAAGCTGAGTGACCACATTTCTAGGAACAGCATGGTTGTCATTGGCTAATTAAGTGTAGGCAGTTTGTTGGTGCTGATTATCTATACTGAATGTGGTAAAATAGTAGTGGGCACTGGAAAGATGCTGTAGGAGTGAACGCTGAGGTAGAAGTGTTGGAATTTGCCATCTACAGGAGTGGAACAGCCCCATGCTCTGCTCCTTTTCCACCATGCAAGTAGAATTTGCTGGTCCCTTTTTTCCAAGAAGAGTCAAGCAGAAGAAAAGCTAACACACAACATACAACTTGAATAATATTCCATAGTGGTCAGAATTTTGGGGAGATGGATTTCAGTCCAGATGCCCTGCTCTGTCAGAGAAAAGCAGACATGCAAGCATAGACACTGAGTTCCCATGTACCTATCTATATGTCAATACCTAAATTTAGGTGTCCTAATCAACAAATTGAATCATCGGTACCTTCGCTAGTCTGGTTTATCTCACTGAAGTAGACATGTAAAACAGGAGAGATGACTCATGTCCTGACAGTGTCTACTTCTCTCTGAATGTCTGACATCCTGAATTTCTTTGGTTTGGCCAGTCAGTTCCATTGCATTAGAGAAGACAGATTCATTCTGTTCTGTGTATGAGGCTATTTCATATGAGTGCATATATTTACAGCCAAAAACTTCTATAATACATTATTTGTTCTGTCTAAGCTGAGAAACTATACTGCGGGATGGATGAAGATAGAGATGAATGTATAGAGGAGTCAGTTGTACTTAAATTACTAGGCTCTTACAAGGCCAAATAAAAATTAAGAGCCAGACAAAATCTTCCATTTTCTTGTCAATTTTTTTATTTTTAGTAAACATCATCTCAAGAAAGGACAAATAAATAAATCTGAATGTTCAAGCCATGCAGTCACTTCTGTATCACTGCAGGATCCCATCAGAGCAGGTGCTATTATACCTAATAGCAATAATGTCCCTTGAGGGCTCCTACATTGCCAGCATTAGTATAGTAAGGTAGGGCTCTGGCACAGAAGCTGTCCTGTACATAGGAGGGGATTAGAATCAAGATATTGGCTGATCGCTTGGTGCATTTATAACTGAAGTTATGAATATTAATGTTATTTTTTAAAATAGTATTGTTTTCTTTTTCTTTTAGAAAGTGCAAACAAGTTCTCAAATTATGGATCTAGTACGTTTTCCATTTACAAAATGTCCTGCCATACCATCATCAGATGTTGCTCTTTCACAGGCCACTTGGTGTATTATTTTCTGTTTTACTCATTGACTGTTTGGTCTCATAAGCTAAATTAAACAAGAAGCCACAACAGGGGGTTGCAATACTAGGCCACTATTGTATGCTTCCAGTGCATTGTGCCTCAGGCCCAACTGAGTATTACCAACCACTCAAGCATGCATCGTTGACACATAAATGCATATTTGGATGTAGCTTGTTAGTAAATGCAATGTCCCCAGCAGTTTTATTTGGATGATTATATTATTGCTAATTAACAGAAAATGTCATGACTTTTGGAAAATAATTATTTGTGCAATGTGTTATTTACTCTGTAAAATTCTTCTGTGTAAAAAAGATGAGGAAATTATGCAGGGGAGAAGGGGAGAGTGGGATATTCAGTAGAGTCATGGGGTTCTCAGGAGTGTGAGTCTCATTGACATCAGTGGGACATAGCAAAAATCACTCCTGGTAATGTGACTCACTCATATACCTCTAAAATCATCTGTGTTCGTCAGTCGTTAGATGCTCTCTTTTATTTGCTCAGATGCACTTTAGGTTTTGGTTAGTGTCAGGAGAAATAAAGTTTAATTCATCTAACCTGCCAGGAAAATATAGTAGCTAGAAGGCGGCAATCTTGGTGCTAGTGTTAAAGGCTACAAGGTATTAAAACAGGAACAATGAAAAATCCCTGGCTTCTCGGCATCCCTGCTTTGTCCACCTCATTTACATAATGGTTTAGAGCGTTATGTAATTCAAATCAAATAGCTGTCAGTAGGCACCAGCTTCCATTGCATCTTTTCCACGAAGCTGCACTGAGTCGCTGAAGTAACCGTATCTGAAAGGAATGACAGAAATGAAATAATTCTGTCTCTCAGATGCCAGGCATCTGACCCACCACCTATTGCAGTCAAACAAAATATTCCCCTTGGCTGACGTGAGGCAAGGATTGCGCCCTCAGCACCAGGGTAGGCTCTTAACTCTGATGCCTGAACTTGGCAACCAAACACAGGCAGTTTTCAGTGGCAAACAGGCAGAACACCCCTCCTCTTTAGACAGCAATAATATTATTTCTGTCTCTTGGTGGGGGAAATCTCTTCCCTTCCATCACATTTGAAGATCCACTGGCTTTATCCAGACAGTACTGTCAAATTTACAGGGTACTAAATAATGAATCAAATCTTCAATATACCCCAGCAAGCAGCAAATTTCCTCTTCCTGATGGTGTCCCTGTTCAATTTCATGGGTCTCTATTTTAATTTTCAAAAAAAGATAATATTGCCAGTGCACTTCTACATCTGTGCCTTTCGATTTTTCTCCTCTCTGTCTTATTGCAAAACACACTGAAAAGGCCAGTCTGTAGTGGGGGCACCATTATCACCCAAGAGCATCCAAACCCATAGGGAAATAGGTACCCTGCTCCCTTGTCCAAGGGAGTCTACTAAAATAGAGAGAAATGCATTGCAGGAGATTAAGGAGAATAAGATAGCTGTGCCAAAGTCACTCAGGATTGGTGCAAATGTCACTTGAGGGTTATTGCTCAGTGCTGTGGACACGGAGAGGTTTGTGGAAAGGTTGTATTAGCTTGGGATAAAGTAGGTGGGACGGTGTGATCATTTTCTTGGCTGATGAATAAGAAAGGGAACGAGGTGGAGGAAGAAGAGAAGCTGGGTGTACTGTAGGTATGTGGATGGATGGTGTTTGGTGAAGGTTAACAGTCATGGAGCAAAGTGCTGCTGATGCTGCAGGTGGAGGAGTGCTTGGTAGGACCTGCTGTCTGACCTCCTCTTTGCTGGATGTGAGAAAGGGACTTGCCACCTCCTGTAGCTTAACTTTGAGTGATTTGGGTCTGTCTCTACTAGCCTTTCACATCACATCTAGTGTTTTCTAGATGTTCCTCTCACCTGAAAGAAGGAAAACCATTTACTCTTAAAAATGGGTTTTAAGTTCAGTTGTTGTATCATGTTTGTCTCTTAGTTTAGTGCTAAAACTGCAAGGTGCCCTGACTTTGCTTACATTTTCATCCTTCTTTTTAAATGTAGGCATGCCAATTCTGGTGATGGTTTCTGTAAGTCTGTTGTTTTTTTCTGCTGATGAGTGTCTCTCCATAACTTAGAAGGGATGATAGTGATGCCTTACTTCTAACCTTGTGTTGATACATCAGATAGCCCAGCTCTTCAGCTGTGGCTCCCCCTCTTCTGAAAGCATACAGAAAAGCTTTTGGTGGCCAGCCTAAAGCCTGCCTTCTTTAAGCAGTATAACTACCCCATAATGGCTTCAGAATAAATTTTAATAGCTGTTTTACAACTTCCTATATCCGTTAGAACGTCTTTACAAAACACTCTGAATAAAATGGACCTGATTTGATATATTTTATTCATGGGAGCATTCAAAGCACCTAATGGTGTGAGTAGTGTATATTATATTTGGCATAACATGGAGCTCTCCTGTAGATTTCTTATTTCTTGTTCAAGAGCTACTGACTGTATACTTAGCTGAAAACATTTGGCTTGCATGGTAGCTCTTCTGCAGGCTCTGTTGGTTCAGAGTAGCAAAGGAGAAATCTTCCCTTGGATCTCAAGACTGACTAGTTTCTAGTAAAATAACTCTGAGGACAATCTCTACTTAATTAAAATAGATATGAAAACCTGTTGGGTGCAGAGAATTACAATTTTCTGCAAAATATAGAGATGTGCACTGGTAACTATAATATGCTGTTTCCCTCTTGCTTATTTCTGTCATTCATTCGCAGCATAATTTAAAACAAAAACACCTGCAAAGAAAGCAGAATATTTTTAGCTCACTAAAAATATGCATTTTATCATAAGAGAAGACTTAGTGCCAGCACTTAATTCTTGGCATAACATTTGTCATCCCCAAATACAACATCGGGATGAAATCTTCTGAATTAATTTCCTTTTAGCACATGTTAGCTTGCTGAAGACTTTATCTTATCAATAAGTCATTGGTTATGTCCGAATGTCATGATTCTGATGAGTGAGATGCCAGCAAAACTCATTAAACTGGATTTAAAAGTAGATACAGCACAGGCAGAGCTGGTTGTGACAAATGGCGTGTGGTTGGTAACTCTGAGATTTCGCTTTGGACATTTTGTGTTTATTTCTGCCCTCGGTCTGCATGCTTGGTGAACAAACAAGTCTCGTTTTAGGAAACATGTGCGTTATGAGATGTCATATCAACCTGCAGGCTTGCTTCGTGACGCGGGCAGCAGGAGGAACTCTGTCTCACAGCTCCTCCTGCGTCAGTCTGGGGCTCGTCTCAGTGCTCGGCTTTTCCTGGGAGATCTCCTTCCAGTGCTAAGAACACAGCAGCCGTTTCTGTCAGATTCTTGTGGAATGCCAAATCTTTCTGTTGCAGGCCAGCCATGGGATACTGCCTGGTCCTTGGCAGGTGTTGGTGTCCCCAGAGTCTCTGCTACGTTTGGCAGCGTCCTTTTTCTTCCTTTGACTACAAGCTCACCCAATAGGATATTTCTGAGCAGTGCTTTCTTTAAGGACAGCATATCTATCCAGATATTCCTGGTCCTTCCCCAGCTGCAGGGGACCTTCCCTGGAATGGGTCGAGCTGTGCTCATTTACACCAGCTGGAGATTAGGTTGATTATATATGTTAGGGATGTGTACCACAAGAAATCATTGTGTACAGTCTTGACAAAATTATGCCTGTTGGAAAAAAGAAATAAACCAAATATCAGTTTAAGCAGAACTAATGAGTGTGCTGTGCAAAATTTCAAGGGCTGTCTTATTCAGTTCCCCCTTGTTTTGGTGAGAGCATACAGACCTTCAGAACGTGTATGAGCAGCAACTGAAACGTTTCAGTAAAAATTTCAGTAAAAGGAATTTCCTGTGACACCTCCTAGCTGTAGTGCATGAAGTGAGGTATAAATAAGAGCGAAGAAAGTCTCCTAAGGTTATCTGTTGACAGTCAGTAAAGTTATGAAGTCACCCAGACTCCTGTAGGCACTTGATCTGTATGTAGAAGTTCTTTATTTGATCTTAATCAGAAACAAGAATTATCCATGAAGCCATTACTTGCCTCATGGTTGGAATAAAATTTTCATCTGGTCCCATATCACCTTGAAGTCTTTTTAGATACGGTAATGTTTGTGTGTGCATGCGTGTAAATTTATGCATAAGAATCTGTGAATCTAGGCCAGTGACATTAAATTAGATGTCATTGCATCATTCCTTATTTCCCTAGCCTATTATTCTCATGTTTTATAGTGCTCTGTAGGTCAAAGGAAAATGTCAAAGAGATTATATGGAGAAGAGGTTAAAAAAAAAAAAAAAAGGATGTCAGCGCTGTATGCAGACTCAAATGCATGAGAAACAAACACTCATGATTGTTTTTGTTACCACAGCAGTTGGGAGCACAAAGTCTACATTTAGTCACAAACATTTCATAAACAAAGGAGAATTTTGAAGTCTTGTTTGTTATTGTGTAAGATTTATGTCTGGCAGAATCACGGTGGAGACATACCTGCCCCCATGTGCTATCATCCATCTCCTCAGCCCATGGTCAGTAGCTGCTTTTTGAATAGCATCACTGAAATCAGAAGGGTTGTATGAATAAAAGCCTACTTGAGAGGTGCATGTCTAATGGTATCCAGTCTTCATTCTAAGAACATTACTTTCGCTCTGTTGACTTTCAAGTTTAGCTCCTTTATTATTATGGCACCCAAGCGTGTGAAATACACGTTTGTATGTCCTTTATACCTTGTGTGTCAGACAAGCAATCCAGTGCCATCATGCACATTGGAGGTGAAAGCAAGACAGGTCTTTGAAGTCAGTATTCCTCCAGGTGTAGTGGACAGCAAGGACCTTAGTCTCTGCTTCCTCCAATGCATGAGGGACCTTGCTACCAGCTTGTGTCGGTGTCTCAGGCAAGGGGAAGTGATTGTCAGGCACTCAGGTGGTTGTCTGAGTCTGCAGACCCCACGTGAGAGCAGGAGGGCAGGCTGCTGGTGGTAAGTAGGATCACTTTCCTTGTATCCCATCGCCCAAGTGGCTTTTTGGGTGCTGGTCAACCATCCATGGGGAGTCAAGGGAAAGCTTGTAGGGCATGCATGTCTTGTTTGGAGAACCTGGAAGGTCTTCTGAGCTGGGATGACCGAAGCTCACAAGAGTAAGGCTAATTCTATAGTGGAAACTGGCATTTATCTTACTGAATAAATACAGATGCTAGGAAAACTTTGCACAGTTCCCACTTCTTGCCATGTCATAGAAAATAAGCATCTTGGAGCTTTATTTTCTTATGAACATTTTGTTTACATAAGCAGTACATTTTTATCAGCACGAACCGATGTTAACTGAATTTAACAAAGACAAAGCAAGAAGGAAATGTTCATTCTGTGCATGGTGATATCACAGAAACAATATGTTTTGAAGCCTTGTACTTCAAAAATATGCCTGAGAGGAATGGAAAAATCCAGGCTCATATTGTAAAAATGTGAGTCACAACAGCTATTATCTCTTAAGAAGTGGCATTCCAGCTCTTTGATTCAGTCATTAATGATTTCTTTTTTAAGTAGTGGCGCTTTCTTACCTTTTAAGAAACATCTGCACTAACCCTGGCTATTTGTGTTCACAATTAATAGATTCAAAGAAATTAGACATAGAAGGGACCTATGAAATCATCTTGTCTATTTCCTGAAAGCATATGAAATTGAAAAAAGAATTATACTAAGTATATATATTAAAATGTGGATACTTTAACTTACGTACAATATGAAGACAAGTATGTCGATTTTTCAGTTGTAAGGATGCTAAAAATGTAACCTATTTTCTTCATAGTAAAAATAAACAGAAGTGTAGCAAAAGCTTTCACAAACTTTGTAGAGCATTTTCTACTTTTCTTCCTATTAAGCTAACTTTCTGGAATTTGCATTTAATATTGAAAATATCTGGTTTCAAGTAGTTTGAAGGTGATCTTTTTTTTTAAGTTTTATATTTTTATGAGAGAGCTCTGAACAGAAAGATTTCTTTTTTAAAAAACAGTAATTAAAATTTCTGATTTTAATAGTTTTTTGGGCAATTTTATCTCCCACACAATCCCCTATTTTTAATTTTTTTTGACAAGTTGTATTGCCAGAATAGTTTCTTGTAGGAAGTCTTTAGGGAGCGCTGGGAAGGATGCTGAATATTCTGGTGAATATTCGTTTTTTTTGTTTTGTTTTGTTTTGTTTTGTTTTTTCAATTAAGCAACACCCATGAAAACAGTGGCACTTATCAGAGGCGTTCCACGCATTCTCTTATTATCTCAATAAGTACTCAGTGTTCCTCATGTATATGGCCATGCCTCCAGCTCTGCTGTATGGAGAAGGGGCTAGGCTGAGGCTGGCTAGGAGAAACACCCCATCACGATGCAACTCATGAAGCATGAGCGGAGCCACGCACAAGTTCACCACTTACGTGATCTTCATTCGTCTCCTCCAACATAGCACAGCTCCTTGTCAAAAGAGGGCTGTTGGGGCTAATTCTCCACTTCCACCAGTCTTAAACTAGTAACAACTCTGTACAAATACTCAAGAGACTCTCGAGTGACTTAATAACCTCCTGGTCTGATAATTTCTGTGGGAAGAAGAGTATGCATAAAACTACCACTAGCTTTCCAGAAATCAGTGTATATCCATAGGTTGGAGGATGTTGTCTGGCCCATGATCCAAAACACTAGAAGCATGTAGATGGTCAAGCACCTGCAGGTGTATGGGGGAATTAGCTTTGGTTTGCAATGTGGTTACAGGCCAGCCACAAAGTTGATGGGCAGGTTGAGCCCATGCCCAGGGCAGTGTAGGCTATCTTGTATTGACATGAGTGCTATATAAGGACAGACGTGCATAAGATCAGACCACGGGTTCCTCCAGGGAGGTAGCCTAGGGATAGAGTAAAAATAGGGAAAGCATATGTATAGTCTTTCTTGCATGCGACCAGGTTCTGCAGTTAAGGGTTTTTTTCAGGAAGAGGCAGCGTCTTTGTATTTAAAACCATGATAGGATCTTTTGCTTGTGGATTTGTCTCATGGCTTTGTGAATCCTTGGTGGTTTTGTTTGTTTGTTTGTTTGTTTGTTTGTTTGTTTGGCATTTACATCAGCTGGTGTAACCAAGTTTCACAGGCTAACTCTGTGCCATGTGGAAAGTGGCTCCCTTGTTTGCTTCAAACCTGCTGCTCTGCAAATTCATTGAAAATTTGTCCATCCCTGTATTACCAAAAAACGTGAACAGTCATTAGGTACTCACCATCTTCACAGCTCCAATGATGATCTGGACTCTCCTGGCAGCCCTCAGTAATCTTCCGTCTGGTTGAGAGGCCTGGTCTGTTCCTTCCCAGAAACACCGATCGGCTGCTGATTTTTGTTGTCCCCTTCAGCACTGAGACAGGTTTCGCTGCCAAGAAACAAAAATCAAAAGGACAAAATACCTGAGAGTCCTCTGGCCACCTGTACTGATGTCATTTATAGAAAGTGAAATTCTATTTGCTTGCACTGGTGCTGAGTCACAAAGCTGTGCGCATAAGAAAACCCAATTTGTGGGAAAGCTTCTAATTTCCTGTTTTTCAGGAAGAAGGGGATAAAAAAAATGATGTGGGGGTAGTGGGGAAAGGAGCAAAGAGCATAGATAAATAAAGAAGAATGTCAGAATACCCAAAATATAAGAAAGGCTAATTTATTTCACACTTACTTGTTGAAAGAAGTAGCAATGCAGAGTATAATGTACAAACTTCTGTAAATCATTCCTGTATGATAGTCTGTGATCAATGACAATTTAATGAATTCATTTTAAAATGAAGTCAGAATAGGAAAAACAGTAGTTGTTTGAAAGAGTACTTTACTCAAATAAATTGAGTCAATAAATATGCTATTTGTCATGCAGAGTCCAGTTAAAGTCTTGTTTGCTAACAAAAATGCTGTCATCACAGAACCTAATAGAAGCAAACTATCTGGAACTATCCACTATAAATAGACAAATACTGTATGAAAGCAGAAGACAACAATTGCAGCTTAACAAAGAATTGTAGCCTGCACGCACTGATGAATGCAGTAGGGTAGCCCACCTCAAAATCTACAATTTTGTTTTTCAGTTGCTTATATTCTGATGATTCTGATGTAGTTTAAATGCTCTGGTGGTATTCCAAACAAACAAACAAACAAACAAACAAACAAAAAAACCACCACGTTTCTTCTGTTATCAGTGTTCTAATTGTTACATAGTTAAGGGTTTTTCTTGCTAGAAAAAAATGCCACTTAAGTCACTATTAAATTGCGAAATACAGCTTCAGTGAGCTTGAACGGATTTGTGCAGGCTACTAGAAAGGGGATAAACTTCATCCCTTTTCAAACAGTAGTTTTACATTAATTTTCACAGCTATCCATGTTGTTTAGTGCAGATACAAGAGGACTTTTTGTTCTGCTGTGATTTTCACACTTGTACTTTTTCATGTAAGCTGAAGAGTTGTGACACTTCTCACTCATTTTTAGTCTGTCATGGATTGGAAGTGTTAACAGTGAAGCACCCTTAACCCAAGATGGTTAAGCCTCATGGTTCTGGGTTAGATGTTCAAACTGGTGGTTCAAACTGTTCAACCAGTTTGGATACAAGCAGCATGATTTTCAGATGTGATGAAAGGGGTTTTTCAACATCTCAGAAGTTTGGAGTGCTCTCGTGAAGGTTCCAGGGCTTTGCCAGGCACATTTGGGCTTCCAGAATCCTTTGGATTGTAGGGTGTGGAGGGGCAGAAAATACTCCGAAGTCCTGCCATATATCTTGAAGATGGTATTTTCTGTACCCAAAGGAAAATAAATGCTGAAAAATTACATTGCAGAAGCCTAAGACATAGATTATGAAGAATTTTGGTGTGATTTAAGAATCTGAACTTGATCCTTCTCTTTTTAAATTTGGAATGGAACAGCTGGGGCATTTTTAGAGTTTGCATCATGTGGCCTGAGATTGGTGGATTTAAATCTGCCCTGCAGTCATCTTAGGCACATTGTTCATCCACTCCCAGAGCTGCATTTTCAGAAATGAGTTAGGAATCCAGTCCCTGTGACTTTCAGTGAAACTTAAGCTTGTATGAATCTAAATTACTCTTTAGATGTGACTGAAGCTCCTAAGTGACTTAAAAACGTATGAATAGGCCACAGTATATCTACAAAGTCTTTTTAGCTCTGATCACAGAGTGATTGCTAATTGCAATAACAGTTTCAATCATTTCTGGTTTCCTTGATGTTCTACTGACCACATAAAAATAGATGAAGTGTTTCCCGGTAATCAATAACCTACAAGTTATTGGTTGGTTTGTGTGTTTGTTTTTCATTCTGATGGTTTTGTTCTTCTTGCTTTGCTGCTGCCACTAATCTTTGGTCCTTTTCATTTCAGCTCTTTCCACTAGTAGAAGTAAAGACCAGTATAGACAAAGCAGGATGAAAAGATGGCTGACTTCTTGTTACCACCGGGTACTAACAGCTTCCACCGGTTCACACCTGAATCCTTGGCTGCTATTGAGAAACGAATTGCGGAGAAGCTTGCAAGGAATGCAAAGCAGGAGTACAGAGAGCAGCTGGGTGAAGAAGAAAAACCTCAGCCTCAGTTTGATTTGCAAGCTTGCAAGAAGCTGCCTGATATCTATGGGACTGTTCCTCCAGAGCTCATTGGGGAGCCATTGGAGGATCTTGACCCCTTCTACAATGATCGCAAGGTGAGAACCAGTAAGACGTTCTGCTTCTTAGCTTATGCTAAACCATAAAAACATTCTCTGTTTTGAGGGCTCTGGTTTTCATCTTTCTACAGTCGGTAAAAATATTTTTTCCAGATTTAAGGGTCAAAGTTTTGTCGAGTAGGACTCCCAGAAAACATCTAAGCAGCAACACAAAGAGGGACACAAAACAATCAGAAATTGGGTGTTTTCAGATGACAGTGGCTATGAATCTACAGACACTGAAAAAAGTAGAGCAGTAGCTGAGTTAAATGAACCCAGAGATTTTAATCTACCACATCTTTCCATCTTCATGAAACTTTACACTAAGTTTTTCACTTAGTCCCATTAATGTTAAGGGTTTCTGGGTGACTTAAGTCTAGCACTCTTCACAAGATGGGCAGGCTGTTCTGGAGGGCAGTGGTTCCTATCCTGCTAAGGGATGGGTCAACTCCATTTACGATGACCAAAACAGAGCTGAAGGGATGTGTAGGTAGTGCTGGCACTTTGCAGTAACAGTATGCTTCATCCCAAAGGGAGCATCACCTGATGAAGAATCACGTGTAGGCTGGACCAAAGCCACAATAGTGCAAACAGCATCTGTCAAAAGGCTGTTGACAGCAGAGCTGGGCTGGCTGCTTACTATAGTTCGTTCCCCTTTCCAAACATTTTGCAACACAGAGGACAAAATAAGACTTGGAAGCACAGTGTATTTTTAGGCAGCTTCCAGGTCTTTCAGGTGTTGATGTTCTTGCTTTGGGGCTATGCTATTTCCTGTAAATGGTAGATTAATATGTCCACGATGCTACTTCAATTAAAGTGTGTAGAAACAACTACAGAACAAAAGTTAAATAGACAAAGAAATAGATTACTTACCTAGAAGAGCAAGAATTAACTTACAGGTGTTTATGGCTGTTTTGTTCCTGCTACCACCAAGCACAAGCAGCAGGATATAGATTTGCAGTTTTAGGATCATGAAGGTCTTAGATTCAAGGTGGGTGACTTGCTTAAGAGTTCATCTGCTGAATGGCCTGATCCTGTCTCTGGGCGAGTATTAGTCCCTCTGTACATGGTTGGGCATCTTCAGAGCTCTGAAATTGGGCCAGCATCCAATTCACCTTTGCTTTGGATTCATGACAACTCACATGCCTAGTTTCCTTCACCCATGTTAATGTGAATAGAGTGACAGTGCCTCATTGCCTGGCTTAGATCATGCTGTGGAGCTGTGCCTCACGTAGCTTCTCACTTGAAAGATGAGACAAGAAACATTGTTTGAGAGCAACAAGGTGTGCCAGGTAGGGAAGATGGATTAACAACACAGCAGAATAAGAGTGGCATAAAAGTCTCTCCACTGCATTTTAGTCTCCAGGTCATCTTTCATTTTTAAATGTCTCTTTGCAGCCCCAAGATGGAGTAAAGGCACAGGATTCTATACGCAGTGAAGGAATAAAACTGGGATATTGCAAGACAGGCAAGAGTTCTGTTAGGAGGGACTTGGAAGAAGCTTCCCTGAATGAAAAGGAATTTGGGATCTTGGGAGGGAGTGAGGAAGGAATGTTGGGTATTGGCAGGAATTTCCCGATGGGATATGAGCTGGGACAAGCTGGGCATAGATGCAAGCACTGAATGTTCTTATTCTCTATTTTGTTTTCCAGACATTTGTAGTACTGAACAAAGGGAAGACAATCTTTCGATTTAGTGCCACTCCTGCCTTGTATATACTAAGTCCTTTCCATCCAGTCAGAAGAGCAGCAATTAAAATTTTGGTACATTCATATCCTTTCTGTTGATTTCCATCCTAGTGTATTTTGTAATATTATTTTAAAACACTGATATGTGAAACCCAGAAAATGTTTGATTTCATTAAGCTGTTTTAAAACTTTTGTTTGGATTTGCTTGCATAAGCAGAAACACACTTGGATTTTTGGTCTGTTTTATTTTATATTGTTATGTGTGCTTTGATTATGATTATATTATGCTACTGGCAGATAATGTGAACTGATAGTTTGATGAAATTACTCAGGTTCAAAAGGCATGAAAGGCCTTCCAATGACTGTGAAGGAGTCATTGGAAGAAACTGGAAAGGAAAGAAACAAGGAAGCTGAAGCTTGCCCAGGAAAATGTATGCTGAAGGAGAGTTTTGCCACTGTGCACTTAAGCAGCCCCTCCCATGAGACTCTGTGAGACCATATACAGACACAATTTAATTTTGAACTGCCTCAGAATTATTTATTATTTTTTTGTCCTGAAAAACAACATTTTAAAACTTGTTTGTTGTTTTGCCATTTTGGTTATTGCAACTTGCTACCCAGATAGTAATGAAAGCAGAGGTTGGCCTGCTGGAGCTTTCAGAGGAAGGGTGATGGCTAATTTCCCCTAGCTCTAGTGCTGGGGTCATGCAAGATGACTGCACAGATGGATTTTATTTTATTTTATTTTATTTTATTTTATTTTATTTTATTTTATTTTAATTTATTTTAATTTAATTTAATTTATATTTCATTTATTTATTTAACACAGCCATAGAAACACTATATTCTGATATAGTCACATTTCTCTGGAAGACCAGACTGAGCTGAATGCTCAACTTTCATGCTTTGTGTAAACATTACTAAAACCACACCCTTTTTTCATGAGTTTCCTTCTTTTTCTATGGGGCAAATGGGGGGACCCAGAAGTGATAATTCAAAGACTTCACTTACTGTTCTAATAATTGTGTGACGTTTTATTAATGGCAATCTCTCTGCTTCAATGCCCCTGTACACCAGAAAGAAACAATACTAAGTAGATAGTGTCTTAGAATCATTGGTTTAT
This sequence comes from Nettapus auritus, assembly GCA_011076525.1. Taxonomy (NCBI): domain Eukaryota; kingdom Metazoa; phylum Chordata; class Aves; order Anseriformes; family Anatidae; genus Nettapus; species Nettapus auritus. The sequence goes on from CM021766.1 coordinate 5,689,508, forward strand.
TATCAATTTTCAGGGGGAAAAATAGGGAAAGAAACCAGATTCCCAGTGAACCATGCAGTGAGAAAGAAAAGAAAAGAAAAAAAAAGAAAAGAAAAGAAAAGAAAAGAAAAGAAAAGAAAAGAAAAGAA
>CM021766.1:5693475-5856371 GCA_011076525.1 Nettapus auritus
GACGCAAAATAAAATCAGAATTTGCAGAGACAGGTTTTTCAGTATGTACTTACATGAGGCTAATCCCTCTTTTCATGCAAAGTTGTGCACCTATGCACATTGTCATCTGACCAGCACAGCTGTAAATTTGGGGTATTGTATTTTCAGAAGACTGCAGAGTCAGTGTTTGTTTACTGTATGAAGTATGCATAAAAAATGTAAGCAATGGAAAATAACAGGAGACAGTCCCCTGTTTTTTCTGTGTTTCTATAATTACATTTTCCCTTATGCAACTGCAAACAAATGTCTACAGTGGTTTTTAAACATCTTGGAAATTATAAGTGAGCTGTCACATTTTGTCTGAAATGATAAAAATTTATAACATATGCATTGTTTTCCTTAATTCAGCTATTTACATTGTTCAGTATGTTTATTATGTGCACTATTTTAACTAATTGTGTGTTCATGGCACAATCAGAGACTCCATCATGGAATAAATATGTTGAGTAAGTATCCTGGCTGCTTTACAGCTGCCCCAACCTTATCTTGTCCTTCCTCTTCCATTTGTTACATCCTTTTCATCTTGTTTGCTGTTGTCTAATTTCTTTCCAGTAATACTGACCATAGTATCTGCCCTGACAAAATGTTTTGCCAGGTGTTTGTTGCCTGTGAAAACTCCCTTAGTAAGTAAACTAACCATTTTCAGTCTTCCAAGCTCATACTTACTGCTACATGCACCTGCTATGCTACATCGGAATGAGATCACATATGATGAGAACTCCATTCAAAACTGGCCGGCCTTCCACAGTTCCCATGCAAGAAATTCAATTGCTGGACACATTAAAATGGGCTGATGGATTTTAAGTTAAGTTATGAGAATCATGAGCATCATGAGAAGTGTTCCCGAGTAATCATTGGTAGGCTTATTTTATTAGCAAGCATAAAATTATTTGGGAACACTTTTATCAGTATTCCTGTCTTTTTAACTTGTCAAATCCTCAGGAAAAAAAAAAATAGCAAAAGTGTCAGTTGAAGTCCTTTCTATTTGTTTCTAGAATTAATTTTAAAAGGGGCTAACAGGCTTCAGAAAGCGCATTTCATTTCTTTAAGTTGCTTTAAAATACTCCTTTTAGAAAGAGATACCAGATGCACAAGCTAATCAACCTACAGTGCATTAAACAATTATTTTGGCTCATTGAACCAATCAGAACACACTTTTATTTTTGACTGACATATGATAAACACAACCATCTGCTGTTCCATAGCCTGGTGGTTGGTCTACTCAGGGCTGTGAGGAAAGGCAGTAAATGCCCTTATTTTAGGTTTCATAAAATCATGCAGGGCACATCTTCTAGGCCATAAATTACTAATTATAGGCAGCGCTGAACCAAATATTTCATCCGATCACAATAACATCCTAATCCCAGGATGTTTCATGTATTTCTGTGCACTGTACTACCCTCAAGTATGTCTGTGACTTTCCTTTTCCCCTGATATTGTCCTTTCCTCATTGAAAACTGTCACACAGTACCATGCCCATGGTGTATGTAGCTGAAACATGGACATCTCATCTACGTGAGTCAAAATTTGGTCAGTGGGTCTATGGCTGGGAATTGGAACTTTCTGAATGAAAATAACAAAGTGCTTGTTGGGTCCTCCTTAGGCAGGAAAATGTGGATGATGTTATCAGTACATTGAGCAGGGCATGCAAAAAGTGTAGGGCAGAAATGCAAATGGAATCATGCAGCATGGAGTAAAACCTTTCTCTTCCATGTTTCCCCCTCTACTCTGTCCCCTAATACCTCTCAGCTTTTCCTCCTCAAATTAAGAGAATGAAATCAAAACCAAACAGTTTTGGGGAGCAAAATAACCCAATGAACTTTAATTCAAATTGATTAATACTGGATTTAGAACAGATTCATTTAATTCATTTTTTCTGCTGTTCACAAGTGATGCATGAGCACAAGAGCAACACTGTGCAAATATTTGTCCTAGTATCCTCCTTTAAAACAGAATAAATACTTACCATTTTGGGAAAAAAAAGAAAAAGAAAAAAAAGTAAAAAATAAATCAATTCAATTTACCACCACTAAAAACTTTGAAAAATCCTGACTTCTATTGTTAAAGAAGCTGTTCAGTTGCTGGAGGACTTTGCCCAATGCATTTAGAATTTGATGATGATTATACAATCAATTAAACCATCTGACATGCTGAATAAATACAAGTGCTTTATCATTTTAATGAGCTTATGTACTGTTAACTATTTTTTTTTTTTGGTACTTTCCATGTGTTTTCTGCATGTATTACTGAATACACATGCTTTAAAGAGATTTACATGAGTGACCTATATTTGTAATATCAGAAGAAAACTAAATAGGAGCCATGAAGAGTTGGTTACAAGATAATGCTTAGGTGTGTGGTCAAAAAGGAGATGTTAGAAACATTTTACATGCACTGCTGCACAAAAACAGTCCTGCTTATCTCCATTTTAAGCTGAAGCACACTAAGGATTTATAGTATGTGTAACTAGCTCTACTGTGTGACAGGATGACAGGAGGGCATGAGATTTGCCACTGCTTGTAAATGTGCCCAGTTGCAGATCAGGGGAATACAACCAAGAGAAAATATTTCCTCATTTCCTTTTATGAATATTGCAGTTCTTCCATATATTACCACCTTTAATTACTTACACTTTAAAAAATATTTTTTTTACCCCCCCACCAAAGAGGAATGCCAACTGTTCTGGGGTTGTTGTTTTGTTTTTTTGACGGCATCGTTGTAGTTACTGATGTTTAGGAACTGAACAGAAAACTCAAGTTAGTGTTTCCAGTGCAAGCCCTAACATTATGGCTTATGAAATTTATGTTTTATGTGATGTATTTATATATATATGTATATATATAGCAGACACATGAGAATAAGAACTCTGCTTTAGTATCATCTGTATCTTCATCTGGGGAAAAAGGTGTAGGGAATGCTAGTGGTGGATATAAGCATTTCTTATTTTTATTAATATAGGACCTAAAATACCAAGTCCCATTGGGCTAGATGTCTCAGGTAGAAACATATTAAAAAAGAGGTATTGTATGCCCTGAAGTATGTCTCTGTTGGTAGTTAGAGCCCCAGATAGATACCAATCTGAGTGTTATAAATCAGATACATTGCTGTCCTCCAAAGAGAATTTGCTAAATATTATTACAAGTATTATCTTTATTGTGAAAAGTAAGATGTATGTTCTATCCAGTATCATTACCGTGAAGAATCTGTTGGTAATAAACAACGAACAGTAGTATGGAAAAAAAGACCCTCCTGTCTCTTACTGCCAAGCAGGTCAAAATTGCAGCATATAGTATTGGGGCAGGGCTTGATTTGCTCTTGTTCAGTGAGGACATTCTGCTGTTTGACTCTGAGGGTCGAGTGATACACCACAGATAGTGAAAGGGGGGAATTTGCAAGGGTAATATCCTTTTAGCTAAGAAAACTAAGTGGCATTATTTTTTAACTGATGTCCTTCAAAATGGCCTGGGCAGGAAGAGATGAGAGGTATGAATGGACCAACCATTGTCCTTCAAATATGAGAAACAACAAGGAATGCTGCATAATCCATTCCTCTTTCATTGATGACTGCAGACAGAGCTTCAAAAGCACAGCTTAGCAGCGTAGCGTTCATGCTTGACATAACCAGTGATAATTCATCAAGGTACACCCTGTGGTGAAACTTATCTTCATCCTGTGGCTGTCGTGAGTGCTTTCCCATTTATTACATGTCTCTTGGTCCACACATGATGCTGCTCACACCCAGCCCCCGTGCCACAGCCATGACCCCCATAAGCAAGCCCAACAAGGTGGGCAGAAGGGTCTCATGTGAGTAGGACTGGGCTGAGTGTGCCCCTGTCATTCTCTCCCTCAACTGCTTGCTAATGCTCTTGCTTATCTTAGACACTTTATTCCCCAGGTACACTTTCACTGGCATTTACACTTTTGAGTCATTGATAAAAATATTGGCGAGAGGATTTTGCATGACAGAATTCACCTTCCTTCGAGATCCATGGAACTGGCTGGATTTCAGTGTTATTGTTATGGCGTAAGTAGCACTCCCTTATATTTTTTGAGACAGTAGTATGCAATAGATATTTTTAAAAAAATCACCTAGCTGTCCTTTTTTTCACTCAAATTGTACTAAAAATGAGAAAATGCTGAATATATTAGGATGGACTTTGTTTTCCTGAGTGGTTTCAGAGCAAGAAGTCAGAGGAATCCTCTGTTCAATTCTGTCAATTCACTAGACTGTTTTAGAGAAATTATTTACATTTGATCTGAACTCCTGGGCCCATGCTATTTGAATGGAAACAAAACTGGGAAAAATTGCTCAACCCAAACTTAGTTCAAATAGCAGTAAGTGCCACTGAAGTCAGTGGTGGGGTGCAGGGATCAGGACTAATATTATTAGTAATATTTAGCAGAAGAACAACACAAAGACATGTAAAACCTATGTGGACTTCATTGGGAAGACTCACATTTATTTTAGTAGGTCAGCCCAAGGCCAGATCCTGGTATCTGTTGCTACCTTCCTGTGGATTTGGCTAAACTGACATCTGGCCATTGTGATAAGTATTTCAAAAAATGTGAGGCAGGTGGGGAGGAGCTTTTGGCAGTCAGCACGTTAGGTATTTTTCTCAGCTAAACCTTTCCTCAAGCAGTGTGATTCTTTTGCGACATTGAGAGGCAGGAAAGAACAACCAGTGTCGCCAGCCCACTGTCCGGTACATTGGACACTGTAGTTGATGCAGGGAATTTATCTGCAGGACTCTGAATTCATCATGACCTGGAAAACTTCAGTGCATAGGTTCCCTGTATTCTAGAAGGAAGGAGGCTTTTCACAGTAAGGTAGAAATGAGCAGAGAAAAAAGGACAAGATAAGCAGCAACTTGAAGTCTTGACAGTGCATCAGCTCTACCTTGTTTTCTCAGCTGGGGTGGAGCTGGGTGTCACTCCCCAGCTCTGCAGAACTCCTCTGGGAGAATCTCAGTTGTTGGCACCAAAATCCAAGTCTGAGCCGTCAGTGCAGACAAGGTCTGGATATCCCTCAAATTATTCCCTGATTACTTTTGGAGGGTTGGCATTTACAGAGCTGGATTAAGATATGCACAGACCTTGAGGTGAACTATTGCCCAATTCACCTCTGCAAGGAGGAACCAAGATTTAGTGCCTGAAGATTGTGAGATTACACCTCTATTTTCTTTTCTGATTCCTCTCAACTTGAATGGCCAGCGAAATCTCTGGCCCTAGGAATCGTAAATTTTTCCCTGAGACTTTTTCGACCTCAATTTTTTGTTTCCAAGCTAAATTTCAATTTTCTGTATAAATGATATCCCATCTCATAGTTGGAGGGTTCCGATAACAAGGTTGCCTGAGAAAAATAAAGCTCAACATCAAACTATTGCAGTGGTTGCTCTCTTCAGAAGTGACAATTGATCCTGTTGCTTCTTACTTTAAGGCAGTAACATTAACGATTTTAGAATAGAAAAGAAAGTATTGGAATTCTGGAACAGAAAAGAAGGAATTTATACTTATATCTAGTTGCAAGCATTTTCTTGAGCCCATAAGGAGCAGGGAAAGAGTTAAAAGTGACTGCAATATGATCATCATATGTACAAGGAAACCTGCTTCCCAAGTATGCAACCAGCAGATAGCACAAAGCATTGGATAATGGACTCTATTCTGATCCGATTTATCCTTCATATAAATTCAATTTGCAAGTAATTTAAAGTAAGATTGATTATACAGGTAACTGTGGTGTTGTTTTTGCTTGTAGCTAGTGGTATTTCTGTATCTGGAAACAAAAACAGCATGGGATGGAGATCCTGATAAGGGGCCATTAGATTTAGATGGACCAAGGGTTTTGAGCTAACTGAAAATGAAAATGTGATTGTTTCACTGGTGGATGTTACAGTGGAACAACCATCAGTTACTGTAGAGTTATTGCAGAATTACTTCCTACCTCCTCTTTGGGGCAGAAATGGCACAGATTGGGTCACAGAGAGTAGCTTTTAATAGCACACTACAGATTAAGTGGTACCACAGGTCTCCAGGGCTTTTCTCCCACCCTGTGTTAGCAGAGAGCCATGGCTTGTGACCCTCTGTGGGACCATGGATGGCTTCAGGGGAATTTATGAAACAGCCCTGATTTATGAAACTGATCACTGTTTCCCAAACAAGGGAGTACTTTCAAGAATGGGGAGGGAGAAGCAGCTCTAACTCTGTTGGAAAATGCCCTGCCAAAATTTTAAAGACAATAAGCAATTTCCTTGCTAAACAGAAAGCTTGGAGTAGGAACTCCAGTTGCTTCTCACTTCCCATTACAGAGGAACTGAACTGCTGTAATTCCATCCAAGAAATGGACAAAATAAATATTAATCAACTATTGTGAACAAGCAGCAGTAGTATTTGTTTAATATGTTTGTGCATATAGTATTATTTTGTTTGTACAAATTTTTGGTCAGAAAAATCATATTCCCATACTGTTGCTTCTCCCCAAATTATTTCTTCCACCCTTGCATGCTGCAGAAGAGTTTGGGAGAGAAGCACTGGGTAAACTTGGTGAGGAATTACCAGACAGGTAAATGCCAGACTCCCCCACAAGACTATACAGAGGAGAAGCAATATTTCTCTTCCATACCATAACCTGGGTTAGCAGATATGAAGAGGATGCTTTGTCCTCCCCGAGAGGCTTTTGCATAAAGCCCACTTAAGCAGGCTTTGTAAAATAGCCAGGTGAGTTTTATCCTCAACATGTGAAAACAAACACCTCAAAAAAGTAGAATATGTAAATGTAAATATCAATACAAAAGGGTCTAAGAGCTGTTTGGTTGAGAAGATACAGTGGTGATTTTGATTTTATTGCATACTGTCTGGGGGGAAATAATTTTGCAAAACAGTGATAAACCCAAGCTCATGCTGTAACTGGCCCTCCTGGGAGCATTTTGCTTGGCTGTTCCACGTGTCTCCATGATGACCAAAATAGACGTGTCAATGAATAGCTGGGATTGGTATTTTAGTCATAAATAGATTCTAGTAGGATTGCAATTATATACATTCAAAAGCCATCTTCCAGCAGCCAAAGGGTATGGATTTGATGTATAAAACAAAGTTTTAAGTGTCTCTTGAAACCAACGTCTGCTTTACCACGCAGTACATTGTACAATAAATGACCCAGTGGAAATATTTGCACTGATACTTTCCCGTGTTGTCCTATATGTAGCTTGCAGACACGATTATATGAAATTACTTGGGTATTTGAAGCTTTTATTTTTATTTTTAAGAGCAGCAAAACAATTCTTAATGCTTTCTATAATGTAAAGAACGTTTGTTAAAATACATGATGGAAAAATCTTTGTATTATTTGTTGCTGAACAGCATGATAACAAAGTTCATCTGGTAGTTTTAAAGAATTGATGCCGATTAGATAAGCATAATAGTTCAAGAAACGTTTGCAATAATGTGTACTATGAAAAACCCAGGACATATGGCATCAAAGAGCAGCCTGAAAAGTGGATGCACCTCTCATTCGGATGCATTTGCTCCTACTATGTATGAATGCATTCTTCATTCAGACAAGTCTCATACTCTATTGTATAATTCCAAATAACTGTGACTTAATTCTACAGGTATGTAGGAGAATTTGTGAATGTAGGCAGTGTTTCACCTCTTCGGACTTTCAGGGTATTGAGAGCTTTAAAAACTATTTCAGTAATCCCAGGTAAGAAGCCCTGATCCTTACATTTTGGCTCTCAGCTACAAGTGATTCTTTCTCTGTCTCTCTTTGTCCCCTTGACTGTTGTTTTCTGCTGGTGTTTTGTCATTGTCTGTGTGTGACTTTCCCTTGTTACAGATACATAACTGAATTTGTGGACCTGGGCAATGTCTCAGCCTTGCGAACGTTCAGAGTACTGCGGGCGCTGAAAACAATCTCAGTCATTTCAGGTGAAAACCAGGTTAAACACTCCGGCTGCAGTTAAAGCCTACATGCCATTTCCAGTAGTAAACGCAGTAAATACGAGTGACTTAACCATAGATACTGATCAGGAAATGGAGGAATGTAGGGAATGTGACCTGTCAATAGAATACCTTTGTCTGATGTATTTCCCAATACCATTTTTGTGGGTAGGAGGAATTAGAGTGCTTCCAAAAGTACAGACCTCACTAAAACGAGTGCTGCTGTAAGAACTGCTGTATACAGTGGCTCGTGAATCACAGACACAAAGTGCTCATTCATGAACCGTATGAGAATGGCAACGAAACTCTTTTAAAGTCTTCAGATATTGATTTAAAAAATGGATGGTTAATGACCTCAAGATGCGTATTTGTTTTTAAGAGCACATCGATAGAGGAATCTAAATCTGTGCTATGAGCTGAGGTTTCAAGACTGCAAGCACAGATAGCCTGATTTGAGCTGGTGTTTGTCCATTTGCATGTGATAGAAATGGTGTTTAAATTTCAGACCCTGAATAGATCAGAAAAAATTCCATCATTGATTTTGGCAGATTCACATTTTCACCAAATCATATTTTCTTACATTTTAAAGACTATGATTCCAACCCCCCACTCCTTGCTGAAGAAAAAATAACAGTGTTTTCATACAGGTCAGATAGTAAAAGAAGCTTTTTTTCATAGCTTGTGATCTATTTTATTTCTGTTTCTTAAAATAATAAGTAATGCTTTTTGTTCAGTAATTTATGCACATATGAGTCCACATAGGACTAACTGTATGACAATAAATTCTTGCCAACCATTATCTATGGACAGGTCTCATTCAGCCTCAGTGTTTAACATCTCCAACCTGCATGGTAAGGTAGAGAAGATAGCAAAAACCGTGCATGGTAGATCCTATTGGTGATAATCCTGAACAGATGTTGGCAATTACGTGTCAAAAATATTCATAATATTGAGTAAATTGCTCAGATTCTCACGCACAGCTCTTTAAAGTTAGAAAGGTTTGCCATCCACCATAGTATGCACATCTGCATTAAAACATAAATCTAAACAAATGCCATGGCATAAACTTTTAGGGGCTTGTATTAAAACTAATTACCAACACTCACAGGGGGTATAAACTGTAAATGGAAATTCTGGAATTAAGAGATTAAGGAAAAATATATAAGAGTCCAGGGCTAACTCCATCATTCCAACGTTAAAGTATTGAAATCAGTGAAATTATTGGAAAATCAAGCCACTTTTCATTGAAAGTGCATGGAAGTCAAAATATAGCTTTAAAGAATAAATACATTAGGTCCCAAAATATTTAACTATTAGGTCTAGTATTTCCTGAAATCGATTCCTGTCTTCATTCTTGTCTGTAATTTTAAAAGGAAAAAATTAACAGAGAGGTTTTGTAAAGTTTCTTTAACTGGATTTCCACTGTGAAAGTGTTTTTGCTTGGGAAAGCTTTAGCTGAACAGCAAGTTGAGCAGTTTTACAGATCATGTGGAACGGTAGTAGCTAATCAAAAAGAAAAGCAGAGTTTCTTAGCTTCCTTTGCTAGTGATTTGAAAGCTAACGTGGAGGGACAGGCATCTCCAGGCGACACTTTTCACTTTTCATTGTGTCTTGATCTTGCGCTTTTTCAGAGCAGGGCCTGTCAATTTTACTGTTATATATATAGCAATTTTCTGTTGTTCTGTATCCTGTTTTACATAGAGTGATAAATTGTGTCTGTTTTTCAGTGAAAAAAAGGAGTATAGATATTCAAAAAAGTTTATTTTGAAATTCACCAAGCACTTCAGTGATACTGAGTACTAAGTTGTTCCATTTGTTGGTTAAAGGAAAAAAAAATAAAAAAGATGAGGAGTATTATTTATTAGAGTGATACATAGTAACTCACATTCCCTTTTATTTTTTCTTTCTGCCTATTTGATTAGTCTTTGGATAACTGCATTTTTAGATACTAGTAACTGAATTATTTGCTGACATAACTGCATTAAGATATGCAAATAAAATATCTGACCCTTAAATTTTATTGTCAAGATTACCTGTGCCCTGAGAATCTTTTAATTCCAGATGCAGGGAGCTACAAATTGCTAAGGATGACTTAGCTGCCTGTAAAATGCAGCTGTACTTTTTTGTTTGTTTGTTTTGTAAGTTAATAGATAATTCCAGAGGAATCAGTTCATTTATTTCCATTAGGCATATATTTAAAAAGAAACATTGTGCATGATATGAGCCTCCATGATGGCTGGGGATCTGGAGCCCCAGGACTAGACCTATTAGAATGAGTCCAGAGGAGAGACACAAATATGATCAAGGAGCTGGAGCACCTCTGCTACGGAGCCAGGCTGAAGGAGTTGGCGTTGTTCAGCCTGGAGAGGAGAAGGCTCCAGGGAGACCTCACAGCAGCCTGCCAGGGCCTAAAGGGGGCTGCAGGAGAGCTGGGGAGGGACTCTTGGTCAGGGGGTTTAGGGATAGGACATAGGGAAACACCTTTAAACTAAAAGAGGGTAGGTTTAGATTAGATAAAAGGAAAAAATTCTTCACTCAGAGGGCAATGAGGCCCTGTCCCATGCTGCCCAGAGGAGCTGTGGCTGCCCCATCCCTGGCAGTGCCCAAGGCCAGGCTGGATGGGGCTGGGGGCAGCCTGGGCTAGTGGGAGGGGTCCCTGCCCATGGCAGGGGGTGGAGTTGGATGATCTTGAAGGTCCCTTCCAACCCAAACCATTCTGTGATTCTATGATTCTATGGTGCTGTGTTAACTTGAAGATCAATCTGAGTTTTTAATGACAACATAGGCTCATGCTGGGATGAAATATTGTTCCACAACAGGCTTATCAATGAAGAGTTGATGAACACTAATATTTTCCATGAGATTTTTGGGTTCAACCTCTAGAGAGAACAGAAAAAAGGTTATTTTTTTCTATCTTTTATATCTTAGGAAAAGAACACTGTAATGTGCTCTCCTTTGCAAATATCTAAGCCTTTCCTCAATAAAATTGATCACGCTTCTCTATCAAGTAGTTATGTTTATACAAACGTACTTGAGCTCAGCATGCTCGGAGAAATCACTTACTGAAAGTAACAGGCCAGGTCCTCCATGGTGTAAGGCTTCTGTCCAGCAAAGCACTTAGAGGCTGGTTTTCAAAGGCATTCCGCTTCACTTGAAATCAATGAGTTTGACTATTGACTCCAGAGGGAGTCAGTAAAACTAACAATTAGTGCTTTTAAAAATCTCACCTACATCTAATGCCTTGCTCTAAGTGCGCAAGCAGGCACAGGGACGTTTAGGGGACGTGGGCTCATAGGATTCAAAAAGATCTCCCAGACTCTTAGAGTCCATTCCCTGGCCCTAGCTTGTGTTTATGCAACTCATGATCTTCCCAAAAAGTCTGTTCTAGCACCTCATTACCTTTACGTTTGCTTTGGGAGGAGAGTTTCAGATCCAGATTCAGCAACCCAAATGTTAGCGTCTAGCAGTAAAGCTGCGTGCTTCCTGCTCGGTAGAGTCCTGGGGCTTCTCTGGGGCTTGCTGTCACGCTGGCATCTCCTGTGGGTCCTGTCTCTGAATCCAGACCCATATCCACCCTCATCCTCTTTTGCTGCATTACCAGCTCATCATTTTTAACCCTATAGCCACTGTTTAAGACATCAGGTCAGTGCCTTACACTCTGTGGCCGCCTTTAACATGCCCGAAGACCTTCATGGATCCCCTCAATTTCCCCTTTTCTGCACTAAGCACACACATTTCTTTCTGTTTTCCAGTTTCCCAAGATGTCAGGGCAAACAAGCTTTCTGCAGTAGCTTGGTATCTGTTTATCTAGACTCAATAAAAAAAATGTTTTTAATTTCTTCATACATCCCTTATGTTCAGGTTCTTAGAAATAGTGAACATTCTCTGCATGGGAGCATAAAACCTTTAACTCTCAGTGATTTTATTTATTAATTAGCATCTTGCACATTGCCATGGCAACTGGATTCATTCATTTGCATCCTAGATAGGAACCATGATCAGCTTGTAGGACAACCCACTGATGTTACTCATTTGTCTCCCGTCACTGGTGTACCCAAATCCCAGAGTACTCAACAGGAACCTTTCCTGTGACTACAAAGGACTCTAATTATAATTTATCTGCAAGGAAATCACCAATGTTTTTGTGATAACTAAGAAATGAGGTAATTTAAAGCCCTCAGGTACACCCTTCTATGTCCCAGCTTCAAGAGCCTGCAAAATGCAGGCCATGGTCATCTTCAGGATTTTGTGAAGTACCCGTATCCAGAGAAGCTCTGCTGCTTTTTCTAGAACAAGTGTGCACATCACGAACATTTCACATCAAACGACAGGATACAGGCGAAAGGTGACCTCATAGAAAATTGGGCCAAGGCACTTCGGGGCCTGATCGAGCTCCCATTTAAGTTAGTGTGAGTCTAAAGGCTATAAATAGTGCCATGAATGTTATCCAGTACTTTACTGATAGCCAGAACAAAGCTTAGAGTGCAAGAATTAAGTCTGTGTGGAGGAGACTGACTGTTGTTCACTGCTTGAGTCTCGCTGAAGTCCCCCTGCAGAAGGGCAAATTTCATCCTTACGATGGGTAGATAACTTCACTCAAGAAGTAGATATCTCAGAGGAGAAAAATTAGCACCTTCCATGCAGACTGGCCTGACAGTCACATTTTCGTGCAAAGATGGTGTACAGAAACACTGACAACCATTCAGGTTTGCCAACGTGGTATTAAAGTCTTTGCTGCTGTCAATGGCTAATGACAAAATATGTTCATCATGACTAGTGGCAAAATACGTTCACAGAGAGTGAAATCTCCTCTCCCTACATGCACATGACTCACGCAGACACGGTCAAGGCACATGCATATCTCCTGGTGCAAGTCACCACGTTCGTCTGGTTCTGTTTTTGCCTTTTTTTCCCCACTGGTTTCCAAACTGTGCATGGAAGCGTCTGATGTTCCGTAGGTGATTGCCAACATCTGGTATGGATGTCATACTGAATTATGCTAATACTCTCACATCTCAAAGGAGGAATGGATGGTGCTGTGGGATCTTGCCATTTCTCATTGTTTGGTGTTGCTTGCATTTTCTATGGTTTCTGATTTGCATTTGAAAACTGATTATTTGATTAACCTCTGAATGTGTTAATTTCTACCAGTATTAACAGGAATGTTTGGGCCAAATCCTTCTTGCTTTCTGCAGATGTCAGGCTGCCTGTACAGCCCTCATTCCACTGATTTTGGATGCTCTGGTGTTACTCATGTCACGCAAGCAGGATTTGGCCCAGAAGTGTGGAAAGAATTCAGTGATTCAGGAGACCACTGTACCGATTATTCCATAAAGAGTAATCCACAGCGCTATACTCATTAACAGGTGTAGACGTTACTCAGCTTTGGATCAGCTCCTCAGTTTTTGCTGCATGCTGCCTGTTGGTGTTTGACTTGCAAGAATTAAGTAAATGCCTTTAATGCCCCATAAATAGAATCTTCTATTAAGCTATATTGCAATGCTCTCATTGGCACTATTTCAAAGGAGGATTATTTATCTAGAACATTTAACAGTGCTCTAAATTTGAATACATCTAGCATTGCTTTTACAAAACACGGGGATTGATTCAGAGAAATGCAGAGCACCTGCAAGAGGTTCTGAGTGTCCTTATTTCCCCTTAGCCCTTCCATTTACCAGGCACAGAAAGTTTAAATGAATGGTGATTTAAACACTTCGCTTAGCAGTGAATTGTGCCAAGTCACTCAATGGATGCTACTTAACTTTCTGGGCGAATTTTCTTTTTAAAGGGTGAGAAAATAACATAGTTAGACTGTAAGTATACAACTCCTGAAATGATTTTCCTGGAAAGTTGCAACAAAGTTCCAGAAGGCAGAGTACAAGTTATTTTTAAGTGGTCTTTAATTACAGGAATTGTATTAATAAAGCATTATTTTCTTAGACTGTTCAGAAGTCTATATGATATTAAAAAAAAAAAAAAAAAAAGGTAAAGCAGAAAGCCCTCTCATAAAGAGATTATTTGATACTTGCAAGGAACGAATTTATAAATCTAACAGCATAGAGTTACTCTTCTATTTAAAACCTCAGTAGGTAAACTGAGAAAAACATGTTTCATGAAGTGACCTTGGAATTAACAGTACTGGGGCCTGAATTTGGAAACAGGTAGTCTTTTCTGGTGACTAGGATTTTGTAGGTCATGCTTCCTAATGTTATCCCTGTTCATATTAGGAATCCCATTGTCCTTGCTCATGTGAGTAAGATTAATTAGTGTATGTAAGCAATACAAATGCAGTCTCCAAGCTTGTATTTGCGTCAAACAAACAAATGAATGTGCTGCAGTGATTTCACAGGGGTACTGAAGTAAAATAATTTGTGGTTTGGCTGTTTTCCCTTCTTTAAAATTTGGTTTGCATTTGGATTTCCCAAGTTTCCCTGGCTTCAGGGAAGAAACATCTGTGCATTCAAAGGGCAGCCTATGATAAGTATGACTGAGAAAAAAACAGAATATTAGATGAAGTATATATATATATAAATATATATAAAAACAAACAACACTATTGTATTTATAAATCACATTCCTCTTCCTTACCCCGTTACTTTTTTGAAGACCAGGCTTTACAGGACCCGAGGAAGTCCTTCAGAATAGGGCTACAACTAAAACCAGTTTCACTTCAGGTATAAAGTTTACCCAAGGCTAGATTATCAGAAAAGCTATGCTTTTCATTTAGGCATCAAAATTGGTAATCAAATCTATTAGCAAACTGAAAAAGTTCAAAGCTAAGCTTTATCCAGATACCTGAATAGAACTCACCTCATTTTCAAAATGTGTTTCAAAATCTGATGAGGAACACAGATCCCAAGACTATCCAGCTTTACCTCATGTTTGTACTACAATATTTTTTTTTGCTTATTCTTGTGTATAAGAGGGAAATTTATAGCCTCTTCCTTTTTACTGTGCCAAAAAAATAGCTTTGAAGAGGCGAACAGAATATTAGTGAAGAAAGAGGGCTACTCCACCTGAGGGTTCACTATCATTTGGTTGGAAGGCCATTTTATAGTAATTAATATAATTCACAGGTTAACCTAATAGCAATACTGCTATACAACACTGAAAGTTTTAGTCTGCTAGGACCTGGATGCTATTCTAGCAGCTCATCCTCCTTTAAGGAGCTATGTTTTTCCCCTTACTTTATCTACAGAATTTTAAGCAAGACCAAAAGCCTATTTTGCCTTCCTACGCATCCTTAAGTACATTTTTTACATTATTTTAAATTATAAAGCACTAACTCAACCTTCACTGCTGCCAAACTCTTGGGGTGGAATTCCAGGGAGCTGAGATTTAATGTGCATGTTCATATTCACTGAGCAAATCAGCATGCTTCTGAGTATTTCCCAGGAGAATTCCTCCTGTTTCCTTTTTGCATTTTCTATTTTTCCATTTAACTCAATTTCTCTTACTGTTGCCATACTGGTGGCACTGACTATCAGAAGCACTGATTAATACTTATTGCGTATTACATATAAGCAGTGAAGAAACAACAAAATTGCTACCACTGTGCAGCTGATATAATGTCCAACTAAAGGATACAAGATTTAGAAGAAAACCAGCTCAAATATCACTGAACACTTCAGGAACACTTCAAAAGCAAGCAACATCTTCTGGGAAAACAGTATAATTATTTATATCTATATACTTAAAGAATAATAATCTGAATCTAGTGTTATGGGGTGAAATAACATAAGAGCCAGTTTGCGTTACCCAGGCCGTTAAAAATAAATTATTTATCTACATTGGCAGTATATTATAAAATGATTTACTTTGCCCAGGTATTGTTGGAGCCTTGGGTTGTTTTACTCAAATAGTTTCCACTGGGTTTATGTGATTGCCCATATTATTGGGTTTACTTCTAATCTCAAATTCTGCTTGTTTTAAGCATATGAATTGAAGGCAGAGGAATTATTCATATGAGGACAGTGAGCAGAATTTGGCACTAAAAATGTAAAATAATCAGGCAATAAATATCATTTTCATGGCTCTTCATCTGTTTATTTGAGGGATAAAGTTATCAGTCACCTGAGTGATTTAAAATTAATTCACATTCTCAAAAGCCAATGGGATTTAGGCTTTACAGCCTTTACTGCAGCTCCATGAAAACAGAAAAGACTTCCTGTATTTTCTTTTATCCATGACTAGTTTTTGTTTTTGTTTGTCACTGTTCCTTCATCCAGTTATTTCCTTCTATTTTTAAATGAGTGCTTTTGTAACATTAACACCAATATTTTGTCCAGATAAAAGTAGGCCAAACTAAATGTTCATAGTGATCACTTGTCTCCTGTTTCTGCCGTCAAATTACAAACATGTAGTAGAAACCCTTCCAGTTTTCCTTTTCATGCAGATTTTCATCATAAAAAGTAGCTATCTGCACACGTGTTTCAGCCTCTCAACCTATAAACTCTTGGCTTTTATCTCCCTAGGACTGAAGACCATTGTAGGTGCACTTATCCAGTCTGTTAAGAAACTTGCTGATGTGATGATCCTGACCGTTTTCTGCTTGAGTGTCTTTGCCCTCATAGGCCTCCAGCTCTTTATGGGCAACTTGCGACACAAGTGTGTCAGGGACTACACCATGTTTAACTCCACCAATGGCACATTGTACTTGGATGGTAGGACGTGGAACAGCTCAGAGGAATTTCTTAACGATCCAGGTAAATACTTTGCTTTACTCTGTTATCTGTTTTATTTATTTATTATCATATTGATCAAAACTGATACATGAATTCATACTGCAAATGCAGTGTCATGTGTCTACTGCCTCTTCACAAAGTTAACTTGGTTTGGAAAAATCTAGGTAGAATTTTCTGTTGTACATTCACAATTCATGCTGAAAGTTTTTTAGTGCTTTCCTGATGCAAACTAAGTGCCTGGTCACATCACTGGTGATTTTCACAGTTTTAGGGTGCCTCATTACGTTTTTCTTAAAGCTTCCTTTCCTGGAATCAGGTGATCAAGTGGAAATTTCACTGGCGGGGGTGGGAAGGGGGGGTGTCTATTTTGCATGCTGTTCCTTTAAGACAATTTATAGCGCTAACGTTTTCTGGCAAAATTTGAAAATTTGAACTAAAAGTCTTAAAAATCAAAAAGCAAAGCAGAGCAATTCAGTGTTTATTACACTGAAAAATCCCAGGAGCATTATTTTAAGGAAATCTCATGCTATTAGGGCCTGAACTCATTATATGGTTTGGGCCATCCTGCACTATCTGGTGCTCTGATGTTTATTATCAAAAGGCTTGTTTTCTAGGCCAAAGCAATTTTTAATACTCTACAGTCTGATGGACTTTGAATTACAATGAAATAGGTTCACTGAACTCATTTATTAACATTTTAAAAAGGCATTTCATGTAAATAAACTTCAGAATGTAAACAAGGAGCCCAGCTATTAGCTGGGCCTGCACCAAAACCCTATGAGACACCAGAGTCCCTAGTGACTGCAGTGGACATTGGCTCGCATCTGAAAAAATTCGGTGATGCTTTTGAGAGAAGGAAGCAAACAGACAAATATGCCTTGCAAGGAGCTTGTGATCAGTGACCTTTGGTATTTTATTTATCTTGAGAAGACTGAAACACACAGTCAACTTGCTAACTAGAAATGTGGTTGGCAGAAAGTAACACAGAAACATGGGGTCCCTCTGCTCTGATTGTATGGGCCCTACAGTCATAATTCCTGACCCCTAAGTCAGGTTCAGGGCAGTTGTCTGGCTTGATCCAGGGCTCTGTTGAACTGGCACAAGGTTGTCTCCAACCCAGCGTTGCTTCTCAGAATTGTATGGCTCTTCAACTACGTTATGTGGTTCAGGGACTGAGCCAAGGGCAGTCCTGTCATTCCACATGGGTGACTTCTGGCTTTTCTGCTCAGTTTCTTTCCCTGCATTCTAAGCAGCCTTGGAAGGACTGGTGTTAGTAAGCTTTAATTCAAAGGATAAAAAGCTCAGTATTGGTATTGTTGATGCATAATGTGCTTAACAAAGCATTAAGGATGGGCATACGCAAAGCTCTGGCTAAATTAGGGCCATCTTCAGGGCTGACCTTGATTGTCAGGTTATGTGAACCCTTAATGCCCCTTCCACCAGCTGAAAGGGGAAAGAGCTGTGTGCCAGAGCTACTAAACCCCACTGGACCTGTGCTGGCTGGTGATGAGTCTGCAGACATGTTTTCCCACCCATGCTCTCCACGATTCCAGCTTGTGGCATGAGAAAGATACAGAGGTGGTTGGTGGCAGCCAACATGGCTTCACTAAGGGTCCAGAGCACCTCTTCTACAGAGACAGTCTCAGGGAGTTGGGGTTGTTCAGCTTGGAGAAGGCTTCAGGGAGACCTCTCAGTGGCCTGCCAGGGCCTAAAGAGGGCTGCAGGAGAGCAGGGGAGGGAGGGGGTATAAGGAGAGAGAGGGGGTATAAGGATAGGAAAAGGGGAAATGGCTTTAAACTAAAAAATGGGAGATTTAGATTAGATATAAGGAAGAAAATCTTCACTCAGAGGGTGTGAGGCCTGTCCCAGGCTGCCCAGAGGAGCTGTGGCTGCCCCATCCCTGGCAGTGCCCAAGGCCAGGCTGGATGGGGCTGGGGGCAGCCTGGGCTAGTGGGACAGGTCCCTGCCCATGGCAGGGGGTTGGGATTAGATGGGCTTTAAGGTTCCAACCCATTCTATGATTCTCTGCGACTCTGGTGTATTAAGGCACCTCATGGCTCCTACACCCATAGATAACTGACATCTGTGTGAGGTGATTCTCTCCCTCTCTCATAAAGGTCTCAAGAGACAAAAGAATTGATGTCTGGAATTTTAAAACCCTGTACTAAAGGTGAAGGGGTGACATTGGAGTTGTGGAGATACTATAGGTCTCTGGGAATGGAAGTAGGGTAAATGCACCACTGGTAGTCTCTATAAAAAATATAGCTACTGTCAAGGCCAGCTGCAGCATTGCTTTAAATGGAAGGAATTGCACAGCTGCTGCATCATGCCATGGGCAAGTTTATTTGTGTGGGTCTGATATGAGGAAGGGGAGAGACACTCATGTAAATCCATTTGGTAAATCCAGCAATGGGTAATATGGTCAGGAAACTATACTTATTATCACTAAAGTAGATTGATCTATTACAAGGTTAATCAACTTGGTGAGATAAAGGATTAATGTGAAATAAAATTTGACCATGCAGTATTAATAGTAAGCTATAATAATATAAATGAATGTTTTAATGTTTTCATAACATTGGAAAATAAAGACAGTGAATTATGGCAAACAACTGTCAGTTAAGATAGATTGACAAGACATATTTAAATACTTGAAATGTGGAGTCAGTGCCAAGGGCCACTGAAGAACTGGAAGAAACGTAGATTTATAGAAAGAATGTACTAACCTCAGAATAAAAATTCCTCGAGAAGCTGGAGAAGGTGGCTCAGCAATAGAAGAACAATATTAAGTAGGATTTTCATTTAATGTTGATAATTATGCCAAAGCAATTCAAAAATTGAAGGACTGGCTCATTTTGTAACTAGGAGGGATATTGCTTTATATTCCATTTTGCGTAAGTATTATGGTGAAATGAAGTGACTGTTTAACAGAGTAGTACTGACCACAATTTAATAACAGTCCGAATTTCAAGTACTTTATGGAATTAAGCAATACATACAGTTAAATTACAATGTAGGCAGACCAAATTAAATAAAAAGAAGAATACATTAAGAAACAGAGAAGTGTTAGTGTTTATTTTTGGGAATAATTAGAGAAGAAAATTGGCCAACATGTTGAGATAGTAAAGTTCATTCAAAGGGAGCAAAAACAATTACAAAAGCTCATTGGAGACTTTTAAACCAATGCAGCTGAGTCACTTAGTTTTAATCAGGAATAGTAATCTAAAAACACAGAAAGCAGAAACCTGAAGAGACTCATGATAATACTTAAAAAAAAAAAAAAAAACAGTAAGTAAACAAATACAGCAGTGAAAAACACTCCAAAATGGAAAAAAGGAATCGTTAATCAGGACACCAAAATGAAGAATCAAAGGGGGTAGTACGAGAACTCTCCTTTTGGAGAACAAAAGTTTGCTCTGGATTCTTTGAGAGAGGTTTTAATGTTTCAGAGGACAATGGGAAACCTCTGAAATGGCATCAGCCTCTTCTTGTGCCCTATGAACAATTTTTATATGAATGGAAAAACAAAATGAGTGGATCCCCTTGAAAGCGCAATACAGTTAGCAATTGTCTGGTGTTGCAAAGAAAATAGGTAAAATAGTTAGTCATTTAGACCTTATCTTTAGAAAAGAAATATAAGAACTCGGTTTTGAGTCTTTTCGAGACCATTTTAGCTTAACTGTGGTTAGCTAATAGGCATAGGCACTTGGTGCAGAAGATATTTTGGTTTTGTAGAAGGCCTGGGAGAGATTTAGCTCAGCCCTCTTTATTCCAAACTGATTTTGTATCTGGACTGAATTGTATCCTCTACCCTTAGCTGCTTTGAACCCCCAGGCAGGGAATATTCTCTTGTCAATCTCTGCAACACTTTTTTTTTTTTTTTTTTTTAATGAATAGGGAAATAATTTATAAACTTTTTTTGGATCATCATTGGCTTAACCACAATTACGTGGTAATGCCTAATTTTTGTTTGACCTTTGAAGATATACCCACTTTGTCCCAATGGTACAGGAACTCCAGCCCTAAGCTATACATTCAAGACTATGTTCTTTCCTGTTACGTGGCTGTGGTCACTGTGACCATCTTGGCTGACGGTGCAGGTGCTGCTCTGCTGCTCTACATCTCTGCTACCCCTGTTTCTGCCTCCCCCACCAGTAAAGGCACCAGTAGTGGTGGTGACAGAAACTGTGGTGGCAAAAGATTTTTTTTTTCCTAAATTTGAACCAAAGACTAAATAAATAAATTGGTCTGGTTTTGTGCTTAATAGATCCATAACAGTCAGTCCCCTCCACCTCCCCTTTTGGCCCTTTTCCTGTTACTTAACTTTTCTTTGATGAACTTGTTGATCCTACACTGCTGCTTTTCTCCATCCTTGGCTGCAACCCAAGAATGGCTGAGCCCTGCTCTTCTTTCATGTGCGAGGTTGCTAACATCACTGAGAGCTGCTGGGCTCTTTCCTGTTATTGTGCATCTGCCATGAAAGGATCTTATAAACTAAATCCCATAAAGATTAAGGATTCCCTGCCTTTCCATCCAACACTTCACTTGTTAATTCCATCATTTCAATGGCTGCTGCAACTGAAGGAGAATGAATCCAGGCAATTTAGGAAAGCAAGAGACAGAGCCCTTATGCATTGGGATT
The DNA here is from genome assembly GCA_011076525.1 of Nettapus auritus. Taxonomy (NCBI): domain Eukaryota; kingdom Metazoa; phylum Chordata; class Aves; order Anseriformes; family Anatidae; genus Nettapus; species Nettapus auritus. Next base: position 5,714,776 of record CM021766.1, read on the forward strand.
ATCTGGGAAAATTAATGGAGAGTTTTCTTTCACCAGTTCTAAGGTTCAGCGTTCACCAATTACTAATTTCTGGGATACAACTGACTATTTCTGGTCTGACTATCAAGAAGAAGGAACTTTCTTGGTCATTGTCATTATAAGCTTAATTCTGTGAGGGAAACTTCACCTAAATTACTGCAGACATTGCTGGTTTCTCAGCTTAGCAACTGGGCACAGTGGTCATAGTAGGGTGAGATAACTGCTTATTCTCTCCTTTCCTCACAGTGAAAATGCAGGTTCAAAATCTGCCTTTCAATGGGCATGTATATTTCATGATAAACAGGAGGATTTTCCTGTTCTTTCTACTAATTGAAATGACTCTAGGCCTTCACAATTTATGCACCAACCTCTGAGAAGAAGGGCTTGTTCTGACCTTTCTTATCAGAGAAGTTATTCCAGTCTGGTTTTGCCTCCAATAAGTGACGCTTACTGTTCCAAAGCTAGAAAGAAAAAGGTAGGATGAGGCAAAAGTAATTAATCAGGACTCCCAGCCTCCTCCATAGGACTATTTTTTTTGTATGAGAGAAGAGAGCAGTGTGGGAAGAGGGACAGCTGAGCACAGATAGAATTAGGCTAAAAAATCTTGATGTCAAATGCCAAAGATAAATTCTGCTCAGAGTTAAAATGGAGACAACTAACTTATCGAGGAGAACACTGGCTACTAGTATGTAATTTTATTTTTCATATTTGCATTTCAAGATTTGGTCAGGGACTGCAATCAATAAGCCCTAATAGGATTATTTATAGACATTAATAATAATAAACATGAGAATCTGAAGTTGTAGATGCAGCAGTGGTCATGTATAAGAATTAAATAGATAAAAAAGTACAAAATAGTGATAATTTACATCTACGGCAATATGAAAAATATGTATCAATACTAAAATTATTGTGCTGTCACTTATCTTTAGGAGAGGTAACGGTTTAGAAATAGCGAGTGACTGAAAACCTACCATATTAATTCCAATGCTTGTAAAGATTTCTAGGAAAGTAGCTGCAAATCGCATGCTCAAAAGCCTTACGTTGTGGTATTAAAATAAAATATGTATTTTATGAAGAGAAGCTTTATGAATCCAAGACTGCATCGAAAGTTATATGAAGTCAGATGTGTCACTGGCTTAGGCAGAGTAAAAGATGTACCAATGGACTGAATGTAGTTGATTCACATTGCTGATGAGTATAGGATCTTTAATGTAATTTATATATTCCATTAGTAAAATGGATTATTGACTAATCAGTGAGTAGTAACTTGAAATCTGAGTTTAAATAGGGTGTTCTTTTGTAGAGCAGGGCTCAGTTTGAGTGCAGAATACAAGAAAAAAAAAACACTTAAGAAAGAAAACCTTAAAATGTAGCAAAAATGTTATTAAATGACTCTTGAGGTGCTGCTAGCAAAATTCAGTGTGTTCTTTTTCTTTAAACTAAGTACCCCACTTAAGAGGCTTTGAAAGGATCTCGTTTTCAAAATGTGCCATATATGTTTTCTCTCAAAATCAATATCCTGTTACGTAAAATAAAAATAATAAAAAACACTTATTTCATTTAGGTAATTGTCCCAGATATTGAAATAATAATAATAACGGTAATTATGATGATAATAATAATAACAACAACAACAATAATAATAATATTAAAAAGGTTTGATAAACATTTATTAACCTTCTGATGGGAGGAGTCAACTGCCATTTTAATAGCTTAAAAATCAACTTTTTAAGGCTGGTGCTTTTTTTCTTCCAGACTACTTCATCACATTCATTTCATGGCAGCGTTTTTTCTCTTCTTCTGAAGTCAAACTGTGTAGTTAATGAAAGTTTGAGGGGAAAAAAAAATCTTTAATAATAGTAACAATAAAAATCCAGATAGAGCTTAATACGATATCTGTATTGTCACCTCCAGTTACACCTGAAAGAGTCATGGTTGCTTTGGGTTCTGTATTAAGAAAGATATGTAAATATATTAAGTTTAGGTCTTTGTCTTTGCATCTCCCAGTTGCATCCAGTAAGTAATCTGAGTGAGGTGCACTGTTAAATTCACTGTTAAATGCACTTAAATTAAATAAATGGGCATGGATGTTTAGGTGTATACATGTGAATAAAAAAAAAAAAAAGAAAAAGAAAAAAAGAAAACTGTATATAGATGTGCGTCTACATACATGTTTTATACAACTTCTGTGCCTAGTTATTAGCTCTCCCTGATGAATTGCTTCATTTTTGCTTTCAGAAAAACCGAAATGGAGCTGTATGAAAAGATATTCTGAAACTGTGTAAAGAGTATAGAAAATAATGATGTCCAAGCCAGATAATAGATGTAGCAATTTTGGGGAGAGCTGAAGTGTTTGAGGTGTTGTCTGAGGTGGTAATAGAAGACAGTGAGTGTTGGATGAGTAATTATGGAGGTGGGAGAAAAGAGGGAAGCAATAAATCAGGTTGAGACTGGAAGAGGTGTTTTATTATGTATGATTGTGTGTGAACCAATGATTAAGACAAAGAACCTCTCCGGGCTTTGAGGCTGTGCTTGTCAGTGTGGAAGCTACTTGCGTTACTCTGCTGTTAATTGTAAATATTGTGGCTTTGTTCAGGTGTTGCAGATGTTTTGAAAAATAGCTTCTTAAATGCTCAAACATTAATGCAGCGATGTGTTATTAACATGGGTATTGTACCTGTGCACTTTAATGTTTTAAGCTACATAGAACAAGAAGGGCCTAGTGGAAGAAGTACAAGGATCAGAGAAGCATAGGAGTTGGTACTGTTGTACCCAATACAGTCTCTTTCTGAAAATTCAGTAGCGTTATTTTTTGATCTCGTGGTGAAAGAGAAAGTTCTTAGTCTCAGAACAATTTTTAAACATAAGGATTTGCCCCCAAATACATTTCTTTTCCTTTCATCACTGCATTATTACCGCTCACAGAGAGATCTGCTAGGGGAAAGATCTGCCACAGAAGATTAAACCTAAATATTTTGAGACTTTTCCTGCACCTTCAAATTGTTCATAAACTACCAAAGTGTTATACACTTGACTCACAGAGCACTGTTCAAAAGGACCTTGTCGGTGCCCTGCCCTTGGGAGCCTCTGCATGGACTTCTGCTTGCTGCAGGTTCAGCAATAACGAGCCTTGCAAAGGCAAGAGGTAACTCTGAGCAGTCAGTCCAGGTACACCATGAACTCATCACCAGAGAACGGCTTGCAGTACTGCTTTCCCTTATCACACTGTTTTTAAGCATTAGGAAATATTTTCTCCTGTACTGAATCAGGAGTGCTGAGTTCAGCCAAGTGAGGTAGAGATGGAATAAGGGAATTGCCAGGCTCAATCTGACCTTGGCTTACCTGGTGCAGCACCAGTCTGTCGCACAGAGCAGCCCCACGTGTTCCAGAAGAAATTAGTATAGCCCAGAGCATAGACATTTTTCTAATTTTGTATTAACTATTATAATTCTGGAAATCCTTATTTATGTAAGCAACTAATCTGTCTTTGAATGTTTTGGCTACAGGGACAGCTTGTGGCAGTAACTTCAGCAGTTGAAATGACAAGTGCAGTGAAAAAAAAAAAATATTTCCTTTATCTTTGTTTTTGATTCTTCCCCCATTTTCTTAGGGGAAAAAAAATAAATAAAAAAAATATTATCACATTCTGTGTCCAGGAGCACACAAAGATCCCTGTTCCAGAATGCATGCTATTTTTGTCTCTGATTGTCACCCCCTTTCTAAGATAAAAGATCTCATTTTTTTCAATAGCTCATCTTATTAAAGATTTCCTAGTCATTCTTGTTACTTTTACCCACTTCTCAATACCCTACAGTTCAGCAGTTGCCCTACTGAAAGCAATGCTCTGCTCTGTCTTCTGGATCACACAAGCCACTGGTTAATAAATTGGCATATTTTTTTCTTATATGGCACTGCATCCCTTTCCTCCTGCATCTCACTGCCACACTTTTCTTTGATCCCAGCGTCAAACTATGTAAAAATGTTGGCTAAGGGCTCCTAAAATAAATAAATAATTCCGTATCTCTTACCTGAGCTGATACAGGGAATTAGGGAATGTAAAACTTGACAATGTTATGAATGGGTGAGATTTTCTCTTTCACATTCTGACCACACAATATCTAACTTTGCCTTTTTCTACTCATTTTCCTAGCAGGACAGGCCTCTATAGTGTTCTTCATTCAGTCCTGGCCTTGGACTCAAGTTACCTGGAAAATATTGTGCTGTCAGTAGATTTTCTCAGCTCTCTGCTCACTCTCTCTTTCCACTGTACTTAAAAATGTAGTAAACCGGAGCAGACACAGCCCTCTATTAGCCTTCAGAGAATCTGCACCTTGAATTTTGATCTTTAACCTTTGTTTTTTGTCTCTTAGTCAGTTCTTGAGCCAATTCATGTTTTCTTTATCACAGTACAAGCAGGACTATTTTCTTTTTTTTTTTTTTTTTTTTTAATCTGTCTGTAATCACAAATACATTCCGCTCTTGTAGCAGCTTTTGATTTGAATTCCTCTGTGTGAAATATATATATATGTATATATAAGCCACAACAAAACAACCCTCTACAAAACTTCCAGAGACCACACTTAAGCGTTTTGCTGCCTGTTCACGTGAAGCGCTTGTTTAAACAAGTGGCATTCAATATGCTTTTAGTTGTGTACTGGGCAGCCTACAGCTCCAAGCGTGGGGCTGAGTGGCTGACCAGACAGAGGCATGGAAGGTGGTCTGAAGATCATTAAAAACCAGCACATATATTTATTGCTGGTCGTTTTCTCCTGTCTCACCTTGCTCAAAATGCTCATGGGCTTGGTGTGGTCTCCAAGACAATTTGACAGCCTTGGTGGAAAGTGTAAATTCTCTGCTCCCTTCTGGCCTGCAACTCCAAATGCTCCTGATTTGCTTTTCCTTCCCTTGGACTGTGCAGCGCTGTGGATCTTTGAGGTTTTCAGAGCCTCTTAGTAGTGTGCAGGAGCCATTTAGCAGAGGGCTTGATTGATATCTTCAGTGGCTTTTTCTCAAAGAGAGTAAAAGCTGCTCTATCAAAACTGGATGAATTATTTTTTACCTTATGGAGACAGTGGAGCCCTGGCTGGGAAATTGCTTTTTTGGCTTGTGTCAAGCACTGGGGGGAAGCACTGACAATAGGAGCTTACCAGTGTCTCTCGAGCTTAAGGGGACCACTTTCCTCCCAGCACCTTGTTTTATGTTTTTCTACAACCTCATCCCAGCCCCTCCATATCTCCTGCAGGATGGCTCATACCCAGAGAAGCCCCTGGACTTGGGGCTGTTCCAGGGCTGTAGTTACCCTAAAGCCATATGTAAGCCAGTGCTGTATATAAGACCCTCAAAAAAAGTTGGCTGCTTGGACTCTTCCCCTTCTAACGTCCTCACAATTAGCTCCTCCTGTTCCTTTTTTAACTGAAATTTTGAAAATGTCTTTAAAGATGGGAATGGGGTGAAGTGGCAGGAGAGAGCTGGACCAGAAGCAGGTGCACAAGGCAGGAGGATGGAAAGCAAGAAGGGAGAGGAGAGCACCTGAGAGCTTGCAAAGCCTAACAGAAGGACCGATGGCAGCAAATGCCGGGGAGAGAGGAAGACAATCAGATCCCCTGCCATGGGGTGAGCAACAGGAGAGTACCTCATTATTATAATTATTTGCAACCCCTTTTAGCAGGGAAGAACTGTCTGGCAGTGCCATTTATTCCCAAGCATTCTTCCCTAATAATACCCTTAATACGGCTTGTTCCATCGCTTTTGTGTGAGGCATGTTTTTCATCTTCAAACTCAATTTCATTTATTAGAGACTTCACCGTGTGTGACACACTGTGCACACAGCAAGTGCAGCAAGGATTCGTTTTAATTATTGTGTATTACCAGGAGGTACAGTGTGTTTGCGCCGGTGGGCGAAAGGGCGAGGAGGGGGTGTTATCTATTTTGTTTCTCTGTCACGTATCACAACTGTAAGGTGATGGGGCTTTCTGAATTGCATTTTAAATTTGGATCTGGACATTTGTTGCCTGTCAGTGCTCCATGCCAGCCATAGCGAAGGGAGAAAGTCTCCAACCAACGTGTACCCGTGTGGCTGCAATAAATAGTCCAAGATAACAGACACCTCTCTCAAGTTTTTGTTAGAAAGTCAGCCAGAGGACTCTACTCTGGGCAGTGACTAATGATATTTGAATGCTGCCCTTTACGCAAGTGTGATAATACATATATTTTTTTCAAATCCCAATTACTTTGTGGTAAAAGAAATCAAAGTATCATTTTATCTGGATGTTCAAATAAGGAACAGAAGGTGGGCTTGGGAAGCATGTTTTCTAAGCTGACTCTAACCTTATCAATTTTTTCCAACTGGAAACTTTCCCATCCTTCTACACAGCATTGCAGAGGGCTTTCTACACTGCAGCTTTCTGTTAAGTGGTGTGACATAGGTGTGGAAGGTATAAGATGGAGCATAATTTTAAGTAGAATTAATTGTCTTGATGAGGAATTTTATGGGAAGTTTGGCTTTTTTTTTTTTTTCTTTTTCTTTTGTTTGCCTGACAGGTGGAGCCATTGTGAATGTTTGCTCTATTAGAACTGCCTGGTGTGGAAGAGAGAAATGTGGAAACCTGAAAGATTGGTAAATTGGAGAAAGTGTAGAATAAAACAGCAGAAAAGATGAGAAGTTAGAGGAATTGATTTTAGAAGGAACGCACAGCAAAAAAAAAATCTAGAGGATTTTGTGTATTTGCTCACTGTCTGCATACAGCTATAACTCTAAAACTAGGGTCATCATCACATTTGCTGATGGTGGAGAAGGGCAGACATTACCCCACTCCATAGTCACAATGCTCTGTTCTCTGGGCTGAGTGTTAGATCTAAAGACAACCATCAGTAGTCTACCAAATAGTAATGTAACATATAGCAGCCGTGTCATATTTGTTATCAACCCTTTCCTCAAAACAGTTGGGGGAATAGACTAGAGGAACTCTTTAGTAAAACATTTGTGTTAATATTCGATAACACTTATGCCAAGAGATGCAATCCATAGTAGATGGAGGTAAACCTCTACTGTCTCTATCTCTAGTACCAGTTGCAGTGAGGTTATGACAGCATGAGCTTCATCATCCCCGAGCACAGCCAGGAGTGCGGGCTTGGGCCAAGTTTTTGCAGTTCATGGTGCTTGAGCTACCTTGGCTGAAGCAGTTGCCAGTTTCACGTTTTCCTTTGTAGGCAAACAAAACTCTGTAAGAAGGTAATAAGCTGTTTGTGAGCACTCACTTTTACAGCCTTGATTTGTTGAACTCAGCACCTCTAAAATGCAAGCCAAGGAAGACAACACCAACACAGGGGTTCATAGTGCACCTATTTATTGGCAGCAGAACCAATGCAGTAATACTACGTTAGGAGCAATGGGAATTAGGGGGTCTTATTATGTTTTTATAAGGTTCAGAGTTGATACAAATGTGCATATGTTTTGGAGAAGATAGCATCTGGTTGTTGGAAAACATGTTTCTATTGAATTTTTGACTGCTAAGTGCTGACAGGAAATGTTCTGTATTATTTAAAAATAGATGTTTATCTGGCACCAATGGAGTAAATAATGTGCAGCCAAGAAGAAACAGATACTAAGCGAGTGTTATTCTGATAATTTATTTTATTATTTTAATATAACCAAATAGTTCTGGAAATTCCTGTAGGAAACTTCGTAAAAACATAATACAGACTATGTCTCTAACATCGATATTTTAGTAAAGCTGAAAGGGGGAAAAAAAAAAAAAAAAAAAAAAAAAAGAGAAAGATCCTTTGGAGAAAATGGCATGTTGGATATACTTTATTTACACACAAGCAAGTGTGAAAATATTATTGTTTTGGCTTGATTTGACTTTAAATTGAATATATGTATATATATATATATATATACAGAGTATGGAGGTTGTCAGTTTTATTTTCCTATTGTGTTCCCTATTGACATGCAGAAACTTTTACATGATAAAGCTGACAAAACAAAACAAAGATTAGTTTGAATCTTCCAAGACAATGAAAAAGTCATGTTTTCATAAGGTGTTTATCAGTTCAAGCAGTCTGCCTTTCAGAGATAAACGTCTACTGCAAATGAAAAAGGAGTTTTTTGTTTTTTTTGTTCACATTAGAGTTAAGTGATAGAAAGCTGCAGCCATGGGCTAATATGATACCAAGGTGGTTTGTTCTGAAGAGCAAGAGCAATGACTGCTTGCTTCTTAAAGACCTCTGATTGCATGGCATGTTTGATCGAAATCCAAACCAACTTGCTTTGAATGACAAATTGATTGTTGTGTGCATGTTTGATAATACAGCAATTTGTCTCCTCAGGCATAATACTCTAATCCCCCCTTCACTTATCAGTAGGGAATCAGCAATTCAGCTCTTCTTCAGGAAGTTTTGAACAGTAGCGGTGATGCTCCATTGCACAGTTGCAGATCCCGTGGTGAAGATACCACTCCTAGCCGCGTCTACACACTGATTCCTCAGCATGCATTTCATATCACTCTTTGGCACCAACTGTATTACTTGTTTTAGAAATGTAAATGTTTAAGTCACAACAGAATTTTGTGTCTTCTAGAGGTTTTAAATGTGTTGTTTGCACACGTTCTTGCTTTGCTCCTTACTTCTGTGCTCTGACTCTGTTCTCATCTTCTGGTCCAACTGAGCAGGAGGTGTTGCTTTGGTCATACCTTGAAGACATTGGTCAATGTATAGTGACAGATCTGTGGTCCTGCTGGTCCTAGCATTTGTGGTATGAAAAGTTGCAATTCCTAGGGAGCTGTGCATGTTTGCAAAGTTCAAGGTATCGTGTGTAGCCATACCACTTATCAGCAAGGTGTAAAACTTCTGTGGTTGTTTGTCTGTCTCTTATTTCATGGATGTGCTGTTTCCTCCATATCACAGAGGGTTTGTGTCACGAACTGTGTGTGTCCCAAATAATATACCATCTCTACTGAGAACAGTAGAAGTGTTTCGCCAGCAGAAGCAGAGGGTGAAAAGAAATGTAAGAGCCTGCATCCTTCCTGCTTTCCTGGTGAATTTTCACAGCTCTTTAACCATATTGATCACTGTGGCGTTGCTGTCAGTCAAGATGTTTCTGTTGAAAGCCGAAATGTACGACAAAGCCGAAAAGCATACAGTCGGAGCAGGATATATGCTCTGATAACTTGTGAATGCCGTCACGTGCCCTCATAACTACAAAGCTCAGGGACAGTAATTCCCTCTTGGCATGCAGCAGGGCAGGGCTTTTCCCCTGCTCGCAGCTTACTGAGAAAGCCACAGCACATCTGTTCAGTGGCTTGAGCCATTGAGCATTCTTTGCATAGCCTGACTCGATAAGCTGTCACTCTTGATTTTTAAAGCATTTCACAACAGGGGGTTAGGTTAACCTATAATGAAGAACCTCTTCAGAGCGTCATCTGCAGAGGCTCCTTTGCTCACAAACAGATGTTGTGTAAGGCTGCCACCATCATGTCTTGTGTCAACAGGGAATCCATCCTCGCTGCTGCAACAAAACACACCACTATACCCTCTCCCTCAGTCAGCTGCTGGCTTTTGTTTTGCATTTATGATGTTTCTAAATCAATGCTTGTATCCTTTCTTCTATGCTGCCATTCAGGTTTTAGAGATTCTCCTTAGAACATCTCTTAATTTCAGGCTCTCTCTTGAAAACTGATTTTGCTTATCCTTTTGAGATGTTGGCCTCCTCTTCTGTTTCTCTGAATTTTAGACTATTTGCTGTCTGGGGATAGGAGAGGGAGTGTGTACAGAAAGGCTCTCATTAGCCTGGGGATGCTAATTTCCTTAAGTCTCATTGATAGTCAACAAGGGAATGATGCAGAGCACTTAAATTTAGCGTGCTCCTCTGAGTCTCCCTCGAGAAGTGTCTGTCTCTCTCCATTGGCATTACAGATGACTGCATTGATAAATATTTGTCTTTATGAATACTTCCTTGTTTGTCTGATCTTTAACGGTGTGTATTTTTCAATTTCTTTTGCTTTATAATGTGTATTTTCTATCCTGATCAGAATTCTGGGGGAATGGGCTGCTGTATCAGTGTTACTACATTTTGACTCATATCACAGTTGCATTTTTAACCTATGAGTCACGATTTGTTATCACAAACTTTATGTAATATATATCTCAACACAAGAGTCCTAATGGGAGAACTTATGGATTAGTTTCATTAGGCATTGCTATACTGAATCCAGTAACATCGTTCGTACTTACAGCAGCCACATGGCTAGATGATGTTTCCTTCAAACTTTGGTCACAGCCCTACTATCACCCTATTGCACTGGTCAGGTTTGGAATATAAGCACCAAATTTTTAAAGAGCTTTGAAAAAATATCTTTGTTTTTACAATTCATAAAAGTTAAAATTATCAAAACAAAACAAAAGATGCCATTCTTTTCTCAATTACTGTGCCAGCTGAATATGTTAGTTGGTGAATAATATTTGTGAATGTTATCACTCCCAGAATGTACTTGTTAAAAAGCTGTTTCTCTAATTCTGTTGCAGTTAACTACTTCATAAAAAATGGTACAGAAGATGTATTACTGTGTGGCAATAGCACTGATGCTGGGTAAGTAATTTAAATGGCTTCCCTTCTGTTTGTGTTCTTGTTGTTGTTACATTTCCTTCAGTTCTGTCCACTTTTCACCAGCATGAAGTAGATATTTCAAATTCCTTGTTTCAGTAGTAACAGGAGAGATTAATGCTTAGAGACTGCAAATACTTCGTTTTCTTACAACATAGACAGCAAGAAAATCAGAAATAATTCCTGTATTATAATAGTTTACTGGTCTGCACAAAGGACTTTGTTCATAGCCCTACCACCTGTAGAAGCTAATGATTCCTTCTGCATCCAGTCCTCAGGGTCTAAGTGCATTGTCTGGGTGTGAGATTGTATTTGATAGGTTCTTGTGATCTTAATGGAAACAGAAGAGAGGATGGAGAGAGATGGATCTTGTGTGGGCAGAGGAAATTAAAACCCATACAAGACAGTTGCATGACAAAGAAGACTAGAGACCTTAGTGTGGTGGGATGGATTAGCTTTTGATCTAAAGATGAGAGAGTATTTGAACCAAGGAGGTGGATGACCTAGGTCAAGTGAGGAGAGGAGGTGAGGTGATGTACTTTTGAAGGAGGATGTTCCGAACTGGTAGAACTAATTGTGGATGACTTAAGAAAAAAAAAAAAAAAAAAAGGAGAGGGTGTTAAATTAGGAAGACCTTATCGTGAAAAGAGGCATGCATGTACAGGGAGACAGCAAAAAGATGAAAGGAAGTTATAATGTACTCTTGCTGGTGGACAGGAGGGTAAGAAAAGCCATGGGGTCCTGGAGAGAGATGCTTTACTTTCTGCTGCCACTATCTATATCTGCATTTGCATAACACAAAGGGAAAGCTGAAGTGTCAGCCTTCCCTCTGCATGTCTTGTGTGTCTGATCTGTATTGCCAGTCTAATTTAGACTGTAAACTCCTTGGGCACAGGGCCATGCTTTCCTCTTTGTTTGTTCCAAGGAAGGTACGATGTCAGCATTCATTAATTAAGTGCTTTGTTGATTGTAATACGTTGCATTTATCCAGGCTCAGGCTGGACTCCAAGACTATTGGGATATTTCCTGGGGATCCCAGGATTTGGCAATCTATCTGCGCTGGTGTATTTCAGCCTTTTGTAAGCAACAGACAATAATATTGAGCAAGAAATGTTCTGTGCGATAGCAATATTGTGTCTCTGCTATAGCTTGTTCAGAGTTCCTGTCATCCACTCCCATTATTTAAAGACATGGAGATAATTAGGCATGATCCTAAGGCCTCAAGGGACCTGCAAAGTTTTGTATTCCCACCTGTTAGGACAAAGACCATCATTCACAGGCGGATGTAACCAATGGAGCAGGACTCCTTTTCTTTACTCCTTCAATGGTCAAAGCCACGAGTGAGTAGGTTCGACAGTAAAAGAGCAGATCTGAATAGGCGAGACATTTTGGGATAGTTTGCACCACAAAATCAGGGGAGGTGAGTGAGGAGTAAGTGGATGCATCAGATCATGGTCCTCTTCTCTGTCAGCAATGAAATTAATGACAAGGGCCTGAGTCGGGAATCTGGCAAGAGGGAGCATAGGAGAAAACAGTTTGCAAGACTGTGTCTGAATGTTCATAGAATTTTTGGAGCTTGTTTCTGCCCTTGCTCTGAAATAGCTTGAATTTATTAGCATCTGGGGTATGCTGAGGACCCAGAGGAAATGCAGGGAAGGGTGGTGTCATTTGTGCCCTCCTGGAGGGATTTGTTGTTACAGTGAGGGATATCTGTGCTGTGGCTGGGATATTAAATCTCAAGGTAATTGACAAAACCATTTTAGTGCATTTTAAAAGCATGTTAATGACACTCTGAGGTTTGGCTGGTTGCTGTTATTATAGGAGAGTAAAAAAAAAAAAAAAAAAAAAAAAAAAATCTAAATAAATCTACTATGGCAATTATTAGGTGATGAGACTCAGCTGGTCTGATGTAAGAGAGTTTCGTGATGGAGACTGCAACCTGAGCTGGAGCAGCAGGCCAAAATCAGCAGGGAAATGATCATCAGTGGATGCTATATCACAGACAACCTAATTATCTCTAAGGTGGGGGCTTTATTACATTACTAGGAGGGACTGTTTTCTGAACAAGCACCCAAACTGCCAATAAAGCAGGAGGTAATGGATCTAGCTAATATTGATTCTGGTTCAGAAGGGATTTGAATAAATGGATGTCACTCAGAAGCTGCAAACATGTCTCTAGTACCATACCTGGCAGAGGGAAGAAAAAAATCTTGGTTTATGTTTTAAGGTATGTTCAAGCAACCTTGAGGAGTCATGTTAAAAATCATATTGCACAGATGTGGTAGGAATATGGGGGAGAAGGCATACTTCTTGGTTGGACAAGGACTAACCTGTCTGCGGGGTTTCCCATGTGATGCCTCAGAATCTTTACCCAGGATGTCTGAAATTTTATTTTTATTCACTTAATCAAATAGAAATCGTGTTGTGTTTGTATTGGTTATCCAACTGCATTTTTCCCCATGATGTGCTGCTAGACTTTTATTTGTATTTAAGAGGAATAAAGAGTCCAATGGAAACAAAAAGTAATGTTTGGAGTAGAGAGAAAATCAAATGATTGTGATCAAAGATGTTCCTTGGCTCCGAGTGAACATTTGTGACGTGTGCTTGGTGTTTCACAACAAGCACATTCAGAGCATGACATTAATGGAAAAATCTTCTGCTCTGAGATGTGTCACAGATTGGTCAGATGCTGGAAGTGGTGCTATAGCAGTAAGACTATTTTAATGAAAAAAAAGTGTAGTGTATTTGCAGAATTATTTATGTTTTTAGATGTGTTTCAGGGTTAATTTGTTACTTTTAGATGTGGCTGCACTGGGATTTATCTAAGTTGGTTCTCTTGCAATTTCAGCTTCTTTTATTTGATTTGGTTAAAATAAATGGAGAAAGCTCAACTACTTTTATTTTCAAAGGGATTACAAATTCTTCTATAAATCTGCCTTTCAATTTAAATCCCAGACTAGCATCTCGTCCAATTTAGAACACCTTATTTTAAGCCATGAGGAAGATCCAGTAAGTATCTGGTACAAGGATGAAAGAGCGGGAAGATCTTGGCTAGGATCAGAATGTGAAAACTGCTCCAGCCTTCATGAAATCCAGCCTTAGCATCTAGTGGACTATGGCTTGCAAGGGCTGCAGAAGAGCAGGTGACCGAGCTGCTTTATGGGGCAGCAAGCAGCAACATACACTGCCATCATGGGTCTTTTGGAGGCATCTTCCTCGCATTGTAAAAGCGGCCTCCCAGGTCAAATGTGCCACATGTGCATAGATGGGTACAGTGATAGATCCAATGGCTAAATCCATTGGTGGACTAAAGTTTTAGAGTGTGCTGAGGGACCAACAGAAAGTGGTACATTTTGTGCCTGGCCCCAGGTGATGGCACATGGCCAACATAGGGCAAAAATGTTGTTTTGGGGAGTCCTGACCCACGTTCAGCTCTAGTATGGCATCCTGCCTGAGCACATCAGTAGAACCTGTACCAGGCGTCATCATGCTGTGATCACCAGACCAAATCTCCCAGTGAATGAGCTGTGGGAAGCATTATACGTCATGCTGCACCATCCTGCCTTGTGCCATCCATGCAATTACAGCGTGTTCCTTCTCAATGATTATTAACCATTCATTTTAATGAGATGCCCAATACCATGGAGCCCTGTGTTTCCCACAGGGCAAAGATTTATGGGGGCTGCCGCAGCTTGGGATTATCAGTCCATGAAAAAGGAAGATACATTTCAGCTCCAAAGCAGTTCCACTTTTTTGCTGTTGTAATTTCACAGGGACATTTTTCTATCTTAGACTGCTGTTTTGTCTTCCTTCTCTGCCTGAAGGTTTGGAAGAGCAATAGAAAAAGCAAAGAAATTTGTCCATTAGGGAAAAGAGAAATGGACAAGATGCTATCAATGTACAAAGTAAACAAGCAGAAAAAGAGAAACTTATCTTTGTTCTTTTTACTTTTTCACTTGCGACTACTATAGGGAGATGGTTTTTCAGACAAATGCGTATGTTTTAAGTCAATTGTGTCCCCTCTGGGTCTCAAGGCCAGACTGTTTGTTCTATTTTTTATTTTTATTTTTTTTCTTTTCACATGATATGTCCTATATACTCGGCTTGTGGGCAGGAGCAGTCTATGAGATCATACAGACAATGGAAGTACATTTGCATCGTGTCTGTACTCATATTACCAAAAAGACTAGTGAACAGGAAGGAAAAGCAGGCAGTAAAGCTACTTCAGGATGTAACAAGAAAGCACCTTTGGCAACTGCATCCTAGTAACTGTTGCTATAGAAACTTTACCTACCTTTATCCTCACTATGACCTTGATTTTTCTTAACAGGTTACATTAAAATAATGTATAGAGTGGGTTAAGATTCTACATGGTTTGGTAAATTTGGCTGCCACTGAACTGATTGCATATAAGGGATGCAGGAAGGACCATGTAGTATAATGCTCCTCAAAGTTTGTTAACAAGTCCTAACAGTTTCTAAAGTGTCATCAGAATAAAACTGTTTCCTGTTTTGTGCATTTTACTAAGGCAATTAATGCCAACACATAAAATTGCATCAAATGCTTGTTTTCAGTCACCATGAATACTGAAAGCAACGCTTCTGTGGTAGGTTCTCCAAACCAACATTCTGTCAGCATACTCATTACAGCATGTGCAGTGATGTAGCACTTTGATCTCTGAGCTTTGCCTTTATGCATCCTCCATGGAGTGATTTAAAGTTCCTTGCAAGGGCTTATCACACCCCTTTAGGGTGGAGAATAAACATGCACCATACCAAGGAGCACTGCAACTATCAGATGCTTCCCGTGCTTCCAACAGCTTTACCTTGTCTTGCACAGCCCAGTGCTGCAGCTTTTGCTCAGCTCTTGGCAAGCAGAGAGCCTAGAACCACATATATATCCACCAGAATGATATCTCCAACAGGGTGGTCTCCCATAGCTCTCAGTCCCCCAACTACAAGCAAATGTGGCCAGTAACACAACCCCAGCTGCACTGAAAATTGAGGAAGCTCAGCAGAGAATAATGTACCCACTTGGTTCTGTTATTCTGCTGCTGGTAATTAGGTCTGCTGCAGCTCTGAGTTGCATGAATTTAAGTAAGCCTGTGTTATTATTATTGCTATTATTATAATTACTTGCTGTCTTAAGATCTGAAGGCCCCAGATTCAGGCATTGTTTTGTTGGCTGCTGGACAAATGCAGTAAGAAGAGCCCCCTTTTCCTGGAGGGTTTGTGTTTCAGAGGCACCAACATGAATAGGTTGGGGTGAAGACAGTGCTCAGGTGTCTTCACTTCGTGTATGTTCTCCTGGAGAGGGACAAGAAAGGAGAATGTCACAGCTAGTCAGCTAGTCAAGGTGATCTCTGGATAATCAATTTTTCCAGGCAGGTGCAGTCTGGCAGCCTGTGTTTAACTTGTTACCTTGTGACCCATCACAGAGAATGGGCTCCTGGTGAGCTTTGGAGTTTGTCTATGGGACCGGTGTCCTCGTAATGCTCACCAAGTTCAGTCTGATGGGGTGTAGCTGGATGACAGGTGGGAAAGGCTGGAAAAGCTGGTGGTGTGAGGAAGGGGATACAGTTCCCAAATGTGACTCCTTCCAGAAATTATATTTTTGTAAAGAATGAAGTCTATTGTTTAGGCTGCCAAAGCTGATAACCTAATTACACCCTAGTTTAGTAAGTAATATCAATGACCTTATTACAAACGTTCAGGCTGTACAGAGTGCCTTGCATGAATTTAACTAGATTCTGATGTAAATCACATAGACTTTTCCATTTACTCTGTGTTGGTTACAGTGACATCAGAATGAGGATGGCGTGCTCCTGGTGAGAAAGCCTCTCACTTGAGTATTAAGAAACACCACAAGACAGGTATATCTCTTGAAGGATGCTGAAGAGGTCACCGGGGATAACTTTATGTACTATACAGCCTTCAGGTCAGCAGTGGAAGTCTCCACTCCTGGGGATCAGTTGTGTGTTTGGAGGGTCATGTCTGTGGTTAAAGAACAGCAGTGGGATTAAATCTAAATCCACTCAGTTCTTAAGGATGGGTAACATTATCTCTTAGCCAAAGTTGTAATAAGCTCATCAACCACATGATAGAAGCAGACTGACTGTGGGCTACTGTCTTCATTAAACTGTAATCTGTCATTTTGTTTATGATGATAAATTGCTTTACATTTTGATTGATGGGTCAGGCAGAAGATCCAGTGTCTGGCCACTGGATTGATTGAGAATAAATGATAGTTTGCCTTCCTTGTTGGAACATGAAGTTTAAAAATCATCTTGGAGCACGGGGAGTTCTTCCTCTTGCTTGTGTGCCTGCATGAAGGGTCTGACATAGCCTGAAACCAGTGGTTTTCCATCTGTCTGAACAAGTAGCCAGTGGAGAGGTTGAAATAGTCTGTGGGTGCAAGTCAGTGGCATGCAGAGGCCAGTGGGTGCTCTGAGCCTGTGAGCAAGCCTGCTCACTTGTGCTTCCTTCCCTTTGCTTCTCCAGTTTCAGCACTCAGTTGATATTGCTCTTTAAACTGAGCTCCTTTCATTTATTTCTTTTTTTTTTTTTTTCCTGTGTGTTTGTTTGGATCTGCTTGCACTTCCTTTCAGACTTCTGGCACCCCTTGCTCGCAGTCAGACCTAACTAACATGAAGCGTGCCTCTGCGAGTTAGATGTTGGTTCTCACATGGTGAATAATGGTAAATTGTAAGTCAGACCCTCTAACCACATACTGCCCTGTTTCAGATGGTTAGTTTCATCTTTTCAGGCTGGAGCAAATGTTAGGTTAAGGATCTTTATTTGTTCCCCCACAATCATTGCTTGGTAGGTACTCCTTGTTTGGCTGCTGGTCTCTTCCCTCACAGCCAAGAGAAGCGAGAAAACATGGGAAGTGCAGAGAAAAGCACTTGCATGTGTGATCTAAGGGAGATTCAGGTCTTTGCTTTGTGGCCTGAGGACTTCAACACGAAAAGACAGCTTGAGGGGTTCTCTACCACGTTCATCCCCAAGCCTGGGAGGCCACAGGCACCATTTCTCCTTCCAGTTCTATGAGGTTTTGAAACCCGCATCATGCTCACCAAGCAATCCTCTGGAATTAGCCACATATCAAAAGCATCAGATGTAAACATTTCAGCTTGTTTTCTGCATTCATAGGCTGAAAATGTGGCTAAAACAGGGATACCTAGGAGCCCTTACCATGATATGTTTGTTGTTTGTTTCTAAGGCTTTATTTAATTATTTTTGGTGTTTGTGGGATGCACTTTATCTCCCATTGTTGCTTCTTTTATAAACAATTTGGAGTGGCAGGCTTTTGCAGCCTACACCAGATAAAGGCGTAGACTTGACATTGCAGCTGTCATACCCGACTTGAGCAGCGGTTTGTTGCTATCTCCCGGTAGAACATGGATAACGCTCCCTGTGTGTACAGGGTCTGAATGTTACAACCCAGCACATGGCTGTTTTACAAATCTTCTTTTATTGCACAGCCTTATTGGCCACTGCAGTCTGGATCAGCAGGTTCCTTGGCTTGCTGAGATTAAACTCTTGAGCCAGAGCATTTTGTAATTACGCCCCTCGGCTCCCACTCTCTGGCATTCCCAATTTGTGTTATTTAAAACAAAGCTGTTTCTTACGTTCTTTAATTTCCTGTACCAGTGCCAGCTTACAGTGGTGATTACAGCCTGATGGATAGGTAGGTAGACTGATGCTTTTAACTTTTCCCAATCAATGACACTAATTTTATTGTGATTAATTGAACAGCATCCTGCAAGGCTCCTGTGCAGGATGTTATATTTATGTAGTTTGTTGTTGTTACTCATCCCTGTGCATCACAGAGTGCAGTCCTCTGTAATGCTTCCCCAAGGTAACAGAAGTGAAAGATTTTGGAAAAATAAAAAATGAAAAAGCTGAAGGGGAAGACTTTATTATACATCTAAGACACTTCAGCAAAATCTTGACACTCCTTGAAAAAATCCTCAGAGGAAATGGTGTCAGTTGCAGAATAATATTCTCATGTGAGAGCCTTCCTCCTAAGTTTCTGTAGTGTATTTTTCTGGGAAGCAGCACTGCCTTTTCCTCTCAGTGTTTTTCAGCATACCCACAACCTATGGGTTATCGCCTCTGTAGGCTACAAAAGAGGGTGAGGAAGTGTAAGAAGCTGAAAAATAAGAGATTTTTGTCTCAGGCATCTAGTCTCCATTAAGAGGGATGTGATCTAATGCTAATAGCATTCCTTGAGCTGGAGTTCATGTTTTTTGTGCTGTAGACACCTCATTTGAATGCTCATACACCTGCACATAATATTAGAGTACCGTGTACACTCACTGTGGAGCCAGACAGATCTTTTCACTGCAGCAATCTATTGCTAAATGGAAAAGGTTTTAGAGACACACAAAGGCAGAACAAATCATGAAAAAAATAGCAACTGTATTATAAACAGAAAATATTAGTCTGAGGAACCATTGTTCACTTTCAAAGTCAGAGTAGTTGCATTTCCATTTCCTAGGGCTTTCCAAGCAATTGCAGCAAACTGCTTTGCTTTTTTGCTTCAAAATGGAGTTTCCCCAGTCAGAAACTTTGGCAGTGAACCTAAGAGTGACTTTGAAACCTCTGATATCGTGGTGATGCATGGAAATACATCCAAGTTCAATACTTCCAATATTACCTTTCTTTAAGGCACAGCTCTCTTATTTGAAATGATGGCTGAGGAAACTCCAAAGAAATTAGGATGAAAGTCTCTTGTGAAATGAATGGCAGCATTTCTGTTTTGTCTAAGATGTGGCCAGCTTATTCTAAGTAAAAGTTTATTTCCAACCTACTTCCCAGCCTAGGTTTAAGTCCACCAGTAAAGCTATCACCATTGAGTTTCTCACAGCTGTGCTCAGATGTTTTAGCTTATAAGTATTAACTTTAAAATATGAGCAGTTACACCAGCTCAGTAAAGCTTCTCAGGATCTGTCTTTTATGAAGGACTAAGGAAAGTTTGTCCATCTCTGTAAATAATACCTCAGTTTCCATCCAAATACATTGTTAATGCAGTAATTTTCATGGCAAAAGGAAAGAGCCTTAACAAGAATTTTCATGTCCTGCCTGGGCGTGATGTCCTAACACAAGTGCACAGAAAGGGTTTCCCTCTAAAGAACCCAGAGGGTCCGTTTCTCAGAGCTCTTGAATGGTATCAGCAGCATGTCACAGGCACTGTAGGTTGTCTGCAATAGCAATTCTAAGGCAGAAATCTCATGTCTCTGTGGCAGAGAGTGACAGCAGATACTGCCCCTAGGACAGAGGAGATACAGTGAAAATGTTGCCTCAATAAAGGACATGGTTATACAAGAGAAATTCAGTATGCCTATGCATATTTCAAAGAAAAAAAAATCAGCATTTTCTTCTTTTGTAACTCAGTAATGTTACTTTTTATTCAAATGTGTCTCTGATCAGGAAACAATAGGAAGTTAAAAGTAAGAAAGCTCTAGAAGGACGCATTTCTAGGTAGGGGGAAAAAAATAGACAAATCCCCTTTTTTCTTTCTTTGTGAGACATAGTTATTACTGTCTGTGGTGGTTTTACCTTGCTGGGCAGCTGAACTCCACCACAACAGCTCTCTCACTCCTCTACCTCAAAGAGACGGGGAGAAAATATAATGGAAAGGGCTCAAGGGTTTAGATAAGGACAGGGAGATCACTCAGCAATTATTGTGATGGTCAAAACAGATTCAAGATAGGGAGATTAATCATATTACCTAACGAGCTAGAGAAGTGAGAACAGAAAAAGCAAACTAAAAACTCCTTTTCCCCATCCACCCTCTTCTACATCTTTCCCTCTAGCAGCGCAAGGGAACAAGGACTGGCTGCAGTCAGTCCCTGAGGCTTCGTCCCCACCACTCCCTCACAGCCCCTCTCTGCCCCTGCTCCACACGGGTCCCTCCCACGGGATGCCGTCCTTCCCCAACTGAACCTGCGGGGGCTGCCCACAGGTAGCAGCTCTTCAAGACCTGCTCCCACGGGGTCCATCCCCCAGGAGCAAACTGCTCCAGCACGGGTCCCCCACGGGCAGCAGCTCCCCCAGACCCCCTTCTCCTGCGTGGACTCCTCTCCATGGGCCTCAGCCTCCTCCAGGCCACATCCACCTGCTCCATCGGGGGCTCCTCCATGGACTGCAGCGTGGAGATCTGCTCCATGTGGGACCCATGGGCTGCAGGTGGACAGCCTGCTCCACCAGGGTCCTCTCCACAGGCCACAGGGGAACTTGTGCTTCATGCCTGGAGCACCTCCTGCCCTCCTGCTGCACTGACCTGGGGGCTGCAGGGCTGGGTCTCACTCCTCACCCTCCCAGATGCTGTTCAGCAGCAGTTTTTTCCCCCCCTTTCTTAAATCTGCTCTCCCAGAGGCATAAACAACTTGACTTACTGGCTCAGCTCTGGCCAGCAGTGGGTTCCTTTGGAGCCAGCTGAAACTGGCCTTTATCTAACATGGGGCAGCTGATGAGTTCTTCTCACAGAAGCCACCCATGCAGCCCCTTCCTACCAAAGCCTTGCCATGTAAACCCAATAAACTGTCTGAATTCTCAACTGATATAAACTAATGTGTCTCTACCTAATAAGACAGAATCACTTATAATATTCACTTTTGTATTACATTTAATTCACTACACATCAACTGTTCTTTTTCATTTTTATTGCTTTTTCTGAAGACTACTGCAAATATGGTTATGCAGACATTTTGCAATGCTTCAGCACTCCTTTTTTTCAGTGTTCAAAGCAGACTTATTTAAAAATTTGTGCTTGACTAACAATATTAAATTAAGCTTCTTAAAATATTGTTAAATGTATAATGTTGGTGACTGACACCATAGATTTGTATACCTTCAAAACCTACAGTAATATAGTTTCATCTCAACAAGCAATACTATATATATATATATATGCAGGTAAAATCCTTGATTTTCATGCTGATGCACAGTATGTTTTCTCAGGAGTCCATTTTGTTCCCTCATTTTTTTTTTGGTGGCAAAAACTTTCAAAGTTTAATGAGAGAAGGTTCACAATTAGAGTATTACCCAGAACTGTAACTGTAAATGATTACCATTTCCCAGATTATTCTTTCAAAGGAAAAACAAGATTACAAAGATCTTTGGTGTTGTGAAGTTAGCATATATGTGAGTGCTTTCACTCAATGGAAGAATTTACCTTGGAGCATCTGTGCTTTTAACCAAGAACATTCAATATGGTCCCTTTGAAATCTCTTTTTCCACACTGGAGCCATCCATGCCATATTTCGCGTACTGTCTCATGTTTTGCAGCACGTGCCCTGAGGGATACATATGTCTGAAGGCTGGGGAAAATCCGGACCATGGTTACACAAGCTTTGATACTTTCGGCTGGGCCTTTCTCTCTTTGTTCCGTCTTATGACTCAGGATTATTGGGAACGTCTCTATCAACAGGTATAAGAGTGTTTTGTTACTTGAAATAGGCAATAAACACATCTTGTTAAATATCCAATAATTAAAGACAGGAAGGAATTCCTAGGTATTAGTTACATTGCTCTTTGTGTCTTCTGAACAAGGACCATCAGTTGTTACAATTATTTTATTTTCTTAGAGGTATCGATCATACCAGAAGCATAAGACTGGGTATTTGGGGGAGGGGGTAAAATTGGTATTAAGAGAAGGATTCTGTGAATTTACATGAATCTGAATGAAGTTCACCACTTGATAAAGGTCACCCAGGCTACTTAATGATTGTTTAGTGACGGATGTAACATAAACTAATCTTTTGAGTCCATCTCAAAACAACAACAGAAGAAATACAAAAAAAAAAAAAAAAAAAAAAACACACCAACAACCAACCAACAAACAAACAGAAAAGCACCTATGTATTTGGCATATCTGTTTTTGCAAAGCATGTCAATGAACACAAATTCACTACCTAGTACCTCCCTGCCCTCCCTGCTATAAACTTCTCATCACCGAGACCTAAGAGACGGGCACAAAAGAGTTAACTTACAGTCATGCATGCAAAATGGTCTGCTAGTAAATGCTCATTTTAGTGTGCATTTTCCCAAAAGTATGCACACACTGAAGAACTGCATATGATAGTTTGGTACTAAATTACATGCTTTGTCCGTGAAACCATTGAACATTTAGTTTTGCATCTCAAAATTGCCAAAACTAGAGCATAACCAAGGAAATCAAGAGAGTTAGTGCAGAAAGATGCTTCTCTGAAGGTACTGAGGTAACCGTCTTTGAAAGTACCAGGGATTTCTGCTTCACATGTAGACAATTATACAATTTCATGTCAGGAAAATATAAAACAAGGAAATCAAAGATTCTTTGAACAACTGCATTCACTTATTTGGCACAGAGCTACATGTACAGTTCTGGAAGGCTGAAACTGTCGGGGCAAATAAGGGTGAACATCACTCCTCTCATTATTTGACCCTATAATAGCACACAGTGGTTTCTATCACTAGAGTCAAATCCTTGACTGTGGGACATATCTATAATGTAAGTTCAACCTGTTATGCTAAACTCTAGTTAGGCCTGTAAATCTGGCAAGGAATCGGGCAATACAGTCAACAGAACCCAGGGTTTAGTTTTTCTTATTCTGAGGCAGATGTCTAAATAATGCTTGGATGAATTACATCCTAAAAATACCTTTTTCTCCCCACTGACTGTAATGGGACCTATACTGTAGACAGCTAAAGGGAAACAATGAATCCTGCATGGGAAGTCTATGTACTGCACAAAAATAGATTGAGCTATGCATAGAAACCTCTCACTGCATCTGATTGTAAGGTTGTCTATAGTCAAAGAAAACAAGCAGAAGTATTTGGTAAAAGAGGAAAACATTCTTTTTTAAAAAATGAATTGTAGTGCAAGGCACACAATTTTTGACTAAGGTAAAAAAGTTTATCGTGAAGAAGGTTATTTCCATGAATGACATCCTCATTTGTCCTGAAAGGGATTCTGTTTTTTAAAAAAAACAGCAGCTTTTTTTTTTTTCCCTGGCAAAAAAATAAATAAATCTAAACAATTGCTAGTGAATTTACTTTTGTATTTACAGACTCTCAGATCTGCTGGGAAGATCTACATGCTCTTTTTCATGCTGGTCATCTTTCTGGGCTCATTTTATCTGGTCAACTTGATTCTGGCTGTGGTGGCCATGGCATATGAAGAGCAGAACCAAGCCACTATTGCTGAAACAGAAGAGAAGGAAAGAAAGTTTCGGGAAGCCATGGAGATGTTAAAGAAAGAGCAGGAGGTGAGTAAACTACATGATGTGATTAGCCTTAGGTTACTTTAAGATGGTCCCTTGAGATTCATATTCTCTTTATTTCATATTTGAAATTCACGTGATAACGGAAATAAGGTTCTGCTTGAAAGCAGCTTAATGTTTATTGTCCTGGGTAGAGTTATTACAGCCCTTTCTAAAAGAAAAATAATGGCTCTTTCTGGTAGGACTGGGGCCATTTAGGGGTTACACATCCAGAGCTGTATTAGTTTAACTGTACCAGCATATGCCAGCAGATGAATTTATATTAGTTGACATATAAGACATTTTCATGATGATATTACTACATCTGCATTCAAACACAGAACATCTATTTTGGTCATTCAGCCATAGCTCCAGCTGAACCACCCCTTCTTTAGCTCACGTTCATTTCTGCACTGTCTCATCCATACTTCCATGAGTATCCAAACACACATGACTTTGTACCTGAAGAAGTGAACAGGCAGATCTTGAGGTTAAGCTTGCGTATTATATAAAGGATATGTGTTTAATGTTATGTTGTAGTTTGAGCAAAACAGGGAGGCCTAGGTGTGGAAGCCTTAATAGCCAATGTAGCCTTAATAGCACTGATTAATTTGACTGTGATTTGTATGGGGCAGAAAGCATTTATTAAACAGCTGAAGAAAATGTTTTCAGTGCTGTGAGCAGGAAGACAATAAGAAAATTAGTCTGAAATAACACACAGCACTGTAGTTCAGAGAAATAAATCCTTGATACACAATATAAACTAATATACATAATTTTCGTTAGGTTACATATGGCTTCAGGGCCTAATCCAAAGCCCATTTAAATCCTTGGAAAGAAAATAGAAAATGCAATTCATTCTTGACGAAGTACTAGCAGAGGCTTATGCATTGTTTATGTACTTTTAAAGATCTACTTCGATGGTTTAAGTAATAGGTAAATGCAATTTATTCCATATATGAACAGAGTAACTTTCTGCCCTAACCATAGGGAGCAAGCTGAACTCCAACTTGTACCTATTTTATACACATTTTCATGTGTTTTGACTCCAGCTGAGCTCTTCCTAATAACAGTCAACTTTGGTAACCCCAGCTATAATTAATGGTATTTAAGAATTTCCTTTTGAAGACTTTGATTTCAGTTAAACCCATATGTATGTATGCATACAAAAAAGGAACAGTGAGTCCCGAAAGTCAATATGTGTCAAAATGAAGGTTGCTTGTGCAAAATTAAATTGTTCTCCTTTGTCTGTATGCTTTATAACATGGTCTTTTCTTTAGCCAATCACATCTCATTTTTCCTGTGCCTTGTTCAGTACAAAGGGTGGACAGTGCATGACTCAAGAGCAGCTCTTCACTTTCTCCTTATTTGCTCTGTAGCCTTAGGCAGGCTCAAGCAGACTTCCAGATTCGAGCATTCAAAGCCTGCTTCAGAAACAAAATGACTAATGTCCTCAGAGGTTTTTCAGTACTTCCTGTCACTGCTCACACTCTGTGTGCTTCAAAACTACTCATTTGTATTTGCAGTACTCCTGGAGAATTATCCCACTTTTATGGAGAAGGAGTTTAGGAATACAGAGGCTGGGATGCAATGTGTTCACTAGCTTAGGTTGCCTAAATGCCCAGGAACTGTATCACCCACAACTTTGTATCTGCAAGATGAATTTGTCCATGACTTCATGTGAAGTTTGGTCATTCTGCATATCAGTCCCCAAAATCTTAAATTAGACATCCGAGGAAGATTCTCAGGGAAGTGATCTGAGTGGTCTGCTATACCATGTAGCTTTCAGATGTCCTTTGCCCCAGTCAGAGCTACTCAGTTTTAATCTTGCTCTTCAAGTCTTTGAGTTCTTGATTTTGACGCTCTCACCATACCACTAAGTTCTTGCCTTACATCCCATCTCGTGCATAATCCCCTTTTTACAGTGCATGTGAGCTAAGCTTTACTCCTGTCCTTCAACCACCGTACACCCTTGCCAGATATGTCTGGTCCCAATCTCCTTCCCTGACTTGGGAGTTAACTTTTTACTGGTTTACAGTGCCTGGGGGACAGGACACTCTCCAGCTTGACCACAGGAACCCAACCAGAAAGAGTAGGTAGGCATGTTGTGGGCACATCCTCCAAGCCCTGAGAAACAGTTTTATCCAAATCCTTTTTCAAAATTTAATGAAGGTTTGTGGGCAGAAACTTTGCAACCCAAGCAATAGGTAAGAAAATGCTAGGAAACTGAAAATTAGCTTATTTCCAGTAAGAGTACAGCAAGGCTAACAACATAACCTACATTTTTTTATATTTTCTAGATCACTAGAATATGATGGCAATGAGAAAGGAAAACTAAAACTCCTTAGACCAGCTTTGACATTGTGCAGTACAAAGAGAACACAAATATAATTGATAGACCTGCTTGGGGACCATCAGTCAATTTACGCAATTGGTCTAACACATTCCTAAACCTGAACTTAACACCAAAAGACTTGCTGAATCGTTATGAAGGGAAAGCACTTCAGCATAGCAATTAAATTAATTGACTCGAGGAAAAAAAAAAAAAAAAAAGGAAAGGAAAAAAAAAAAGAAAAACAGCTTAGACCGGTGTCTGAGCCCTCCTTCTCTCTGCTATAAGCAGCTTGCTCATGAAAGATATTTCCCATAGGAATTAAGTTTTGTTGTGCTCTCAGCTTGATAGAGCTACCACTACTCCTTGAAATACATGATTGATTCTTTACACGACTGTTAAGTGCCTTCACTTTCCTTGGACTGATGCCTGTGGGAGGAAGGGAGTATTTTGCTGCGGAGAGCTGATTGCCTGTTTGATTCTAGTGGCTTGCAGACAATAGCACTGAGGATTCATCTATTCCTCCTGCTCTTGGGAACCTGGAGAGGTGTTTTTTTGTTGTTGTTTTTGTGTTTGTTTTTCTTCTTCGTAATTCATTCATTTTATGTACTTCACCTGGGGGCTTTGCAAATGGGTCTGTCTCCAGGTCATTGATGTGGCTCCTGCTGGGACATCAGTATCTCCAAACCTGACCTCATGCTTTGCGCTCAGAGCAGAGGAGCCCTCTCGCTCCTCCTGCCTTCACTGGGGATGGGGACCCAGTGTGCTAGCGTGGGCTGCAGCTTCCTCTCTGAATATATTGATTCTTCCTCCTGCTGCTCATTTGCTTTCAAGGCTCTTGCTTTGTGTGCTTAGGCTTTTGCATTCGGCTTCTGCTGGATTCCTAGTGGTTGGTCTGTTATCAGTCAGTTCCTGCAGTGATCCCACCAAATAGCCAGCACAGCACTGAAGCGCACGGCATAGCAAAGTCCACCTTATCTGCAGTTAAGCCCATGGCTTTCTCTTTGGATCTCTGATCATAGCAGCCTGTGCTGCTGCTTGGCGTAAGTGTTTACAAAGACATGTCAACTGCATTGCTGCTCCTAGCATCACTCTGCAACTGGGGAGGAAAACCCAGCAGCCAGCTTGGCTCCCCCCCTGCTCAGCCCTCCTGGTTTGAGGGGCTGAAGTCCCAGGGGAGGCTGTTCCTGTGGTGCCCCAACCTGAGATCTTTCTGACCACAACCAGAAGCATTACCCCAGAGGGAGTGTGCGCAGTGCACAACTGGTTCTCTTGTGAAATTTTGCTCATGAGCTATTCATAAATCAGATTACTTTATGCAGCCATTCCTAATGCTTCATCACAGGATCTGGATGGAAGATCTGTGTTTGTGCATTTGTACTAGGATCCTGGGACACTTGTTTCTTTTTCTCATGGCTACGTAGGGATGTTGGATTAAGACCAGTTCCAGCCACAGGAGATAGTTTTATGACCACGTAGGATTTTTAATGTATCTTCTCTAGAACCTTAAAACTTACAATGGATAACAAACAAACAAACAACTGCTGAACAGGGTAATTATTAGTTCTCACTGGGATCCTAAACTCAAATAATGGATTTTGCACTTTCTACCATCTTCTCTTTTAGGCACTAGCTGCTAAAGGGATTGACTCAATGTCACTTAGCTCATTGGAAATGTCACCTCTAGCATCCAAAAATGCCAAGGAAAGAAGAAATAGGCGAAAGAAAAAGAAATCTTCAGGGGAAGAATATGGGGAAGACCAGAGGAATCCCAGGTGTGAATACGATGATGGTCAGAGGAGAATGGTAAGCCATGCTCTGAAACATCACTTATTTCTCACTGCACTTCATTGGATAGGCCAAGCTCTGAATATGCATTTAAAACTGAAACTTCCAGCTGGAAAGAAGAATCAATATTTAATGTCGTGACTGACCTGCAGAGAGTCTGTTTTAGAACTGTGGAAGGAAACATACTAGTGCTTTATTTTCAGAATGAATTTAAAATGCTCATTAAGCATTCTTATGAACCTATTTTGTTTCAATTTTTTTACCCTTTTTTTTTTTTTTTTTGCTTCAAGATTACCCACAGTCTGATTTATTTTCTTACTCTTAATTTCATTCATCTAATTATATCTATCCTATACCTACTAGAGCTAAAATATACTTAGAAGAAACCTGCAAAGCTTAAAAAGAAAAGAGAGGAGGAGAAAAGGAGGAAACTTGTCTCTGAGGGTATTTTTAATGATATATAAAGACAATATTAATATTTTTCTATTCCTTTGCTAGTTGCCTTCAAGTCAAAACTTTGTGGCACTTGTTTCTATTGTATATTGCAGGAACAAAAATAGAGTGAGACAGTTGTTAAATAGGGTTTTATATAAATGTTACTGACATGCATGAATATGAATCTGCACATGCTCTATGTATCAAATGATGGTAAATAGCTTCAGATAATTTGTCTGTGCTTAACTACAGGCACAGTTAAAATCAGTGTTGTTGTTGTTGTTGTTTAATAGCCATGTAATGGGCTAAGTCTTTTTATATTTTGGTGTCAGTGAATTTAGGCATACTTGGCAACCATAAAAATTATGATAGAAAACATGTAAGTGATTTAAGTAAATGTGACCAATTAATGACTCTCTAGCTCACAAAATTTACACAGAGCTGGATTTCTGTAAATGATATACCTTTTTTTATCTTATAGTTTTTGTTTTCATCTCATTGGTTGAGTGGGTCGTGTTAGAAATCATACCTTTGTTAAAGCTAGAATTGCTCTCTAGCTTCATTCTGGATGGGTTTCAAGACACCACATACTAAAATGATCATGGTCTGGAGCTGTGTATTGCTAATGTGTTCCTTAAATTAATATTTCTTGTTTTCACTTTTCGCCCCTGGATGTCATATGCATGAGAAACATGGGAGACACATTTCAAAGCTTATAGTAAATCTTCTCTGCAAGGCAGTGTCTGGCATGGTTAGAGGGAGTACGGCTGAGTCATCATTCAGATGCAATCTGAGCAGCTGGAAGTGTGTTGCCATCAGAAATCAGTCTCAATGACTGTGTCAGGGAAACCCAGGCATGGATTTTTTTTTATTTGTTTTTATTTTTTTTTTACCAGTTAAAGTTTGGTAGCAATCCAAATGGGTTGTTTTTAGTTAGAAGGGGCCTGGTTTTTGTATGCTTACTTGTACCAGTGTCAGAAAATAGCATCGTTACATAATTCGGTGATGTGAGCTACAATGCAAAATGAAATCAGGCTCATTTGGATTGGCTGGTTAGTGGATAGTGAGGAAACCTGACCTCTCTTCATACATACTTGGTTCATGAAATCTGAAGAAGCTGAAAATTCTGTGCAGGTCATAAAATCAAAAGTATGTTCTGCCTAAATGCTCTTATTCCATTAATTTCCTCTTCACAGACATGAGGGAAGGGGATAGAGTTGAATTCCTTACGCATTTTCTGAACATCCTTTTCACTCTGCAAGGGTTTAGGTGTGTTTAGTGCTTGGCTATGTCTTGCTGATGCTCTGCCAGAGTTGCATTCTCACTAGCAGACATCAAAGTGGATCATCAAGGGTGATATTTAGGTGTTAAGGAAACTTCTGTATTCTAGGTTAACTACCCCTCAAAGCAGTTATGTGCATTGGAATAATCATTCTACAAACTAATAAACCATATCCCTCTTCTTGCTCTTCTTTTTTTTTTTATTGTTATTTTTCCTTTATCACCTTCTTCCGTCGTATTCTGCTTCTTCTTCCCTCTTCTTTTCTCCCCGCAGTTCATTTCCTGCCTTATTTCTTTATCTCTTGTTCTCCCACCACAACGTTCCTTCCCCAGCTGTTACGAAGATGTGTGATAATGCAGTAAACTGGAGCTGGATCCCCTTCCCTGCTCCTGTCTTCCACTCCTTGTGCTGCCTTCCCAGGTCCTTTGCCATTTATCAGATGGGGAGGGTGTAGAAGCAAATGAAGTATCACGCTACCAGGCAAATGCCACCTTGACCCTTCCTATTTCAGTACATCTTTAACTGTCGATTATTAGACAAATACCTAAAGGCTAGGAATGATTATTCAGCCTCTTAACTTTGCGAAGGTTGAATACATGTAATTAAATCTTTCTCTGAAGGACTTGATTTTAAATGGAACTTAGTGCTCTCCCCAGACCTTCCTCGCTCCTGAAAACATGTTGCAAAATGTTATTTCTCTTTCCCCTTTTTCCTTTCTGGGGGTTTCTAGACTCTCCTTGGCATTAGTTATGGTCCCAGTGCAAACTTGCTGAAGCGCAGAACCAGCCACGGAAGCATATTCAGTTTCCGACTCCGTGGCAGAGACACTGGCTCCGAAACAGATTTTGCCGATGATGAGATCAGCACTGCTGGGGAAAATGAAAGCCATCGGGGCTCTCTCTTAATTCCAAGATCTGGGAGGCGTCTGAGCGTGCAAAGTCAAGTGAGCCATAGTTCTCACCCTACTACTCCCAACTACACCCAGACGGGCAAAAGGAACAGCTCAGTGGATTGCAATGGTGTGGTTTCCCTGATAGGAGGAGGCACCGGGGCACTCAACCCAGACCCTACTTCTCCTGCAGGGTTACTGCTTCCCCCAGTTATTATGGAAAAACCTGGGACAGGCGATCTGGTGAGTACTTTATAACTTTTGTATGTGATTCACACTCTTGTTTCCTTCTGAATGTTGTTGGAGTTTGCTGTAATTTATTTACACCGTATGGAGTCTGCAGTGAGAAACCCAGACCCACCGTCTTAGGCAGGCTGGGAAGACAACAGGATAGCTACCCTACCAACATGCGTCTACTGCAGCATAAGTTCACAGCTGGTGAGACTTGTTCTTCAGAACTGGCTGGAGGCAAATACCTAAATCTTGGGTTTAATATGAATTTTCTTTTCTTGTAGGGCCATTTTTAAAGTTGGTTTCTTCTGCCAATTGAATATCTGGTTTCCTTCGATTTGCATCTAACCTGTGGTCTTTTGTATAGCTGCTTGTGGAGGGTTGTTCAATCCCGAGGTAGTTCCCATAAGGGCTAACTAAGCATTCAGTTCCAGTAATGCAGAGGACAGACAAGCAGATCATCAGCAGACTTCAAGCATTTTGCAGATTTCCAGGGTTTTTGTTGCAAAGCACCACTGTTACAAAATACTTCATAAGGCTGGAATTAAAACTATTAAGACTGATAGCATTAATACAAGCACAAATTCCTAAGCACATGGAAAAACATGGGAAGCTATAGCTTCTTCACAGGCAGGTCAAAGTGGACAGATTGAAATATGACTGCTGTGGTGGGAATTTATCTTATTTAATGTGGATATCTACGTTGGAGTTCATCACTCAATGGTTTTTAAAACAATGCAAATCTAGTCACTGCCATCGATGTAGACAAGATTTATTTCATTTCAGATCTAAAATGTGTCAGAATAATTTTTGTTCCTGAAAGTGCCTTTTTTTTTTTTTTTTTTAAACAACAAAACCAACTCTATATCACATTGGTCTTAAGTTAGGTGAGATGATGTCCACCCAGAGTAACCACATGCCAAAAATGGGTTAAATTGAGAGGGCAAAAAGCGGATGGTATTCTAACATGTATTAGGCAAGGTATTTCCTGAAAAGAAAGGCAATTGAGATGGATCCCAGCCATGGTGTCAGATTATCAGTAAATTGAGAAGTAGCTTTTTTCTCTAGGGCCAGGCAGCTTCTTCCCTTTCAAGCACTGGTCTGATTTATTTATTTTTTTTCCTCACCTATTCAGGCACTCCCTGTGGCCCTGCAAATAGGCTCTCACACTGCAAATGGGAGGAGAGGCCAGCATGGAAAGCTGGGTGGGGTGAGAATTACCTGCTTTGTTGATGATTTTGAGGCTGTTGCTGCTTTTTCAGGAGTTCACACTTTCACTCATTTAAGGACTTTGGTATTCCCATTTGTACTCTCCACAGACAAGGAAGGCCAGTCTCTAGACTGCAGAGCAATGGATACAGATGCTGGACTTTGGTTGAACACAGCTGGGTGCGTAATAAGCTGCAGGTTAAAGAAAAGAGGGAGTTTGTGCATCTATTAAAAAAAAAAAAATAAAAAATGAAACAAAGTAGAAAGGCTTCAGTAGATGAGCAGTGGGTTTCCCCTCTGTAAGGCAAGCAGCTCCGTGGGCTGCTGAGGCTCTCCTGGCTGTCAGCTTAACAAACCATGACTCAACCTTTTACGGCAAATATTGGTATTTTACAGGATCGGGCCCCGAGGTGATAGGGAGGCTTTGAGCTCTGCTGGCGTTTCTTTTCCTTTGCCAGTTTTCTGCCTTTTGAAAATGGATGTTAAAAATGAAATGGCCTGGGTGGGTGAGCTCACTTGGCAGTTCCCTGGTCGTCTAGGAAATAGCACCCAGGCGCTATAGTAACAGATGCTCCCTCAGTGATGCAATGTGAAGGATGTTGTGTCTCCTGCAAAACAGGTCTGATATCTAATCTAGCCAGAAAATGTGAGCTGGACTTAAAAGCTAATTGGCAAGAAGCCCATTGCTGTACAGATGCATTTGCTACAGGATCTGTAAGCGCTGAGCACAAACGTGCAGCTCTGTCTGTGGGGCGCAGACAGAAGGAAAGAGCAAATCAAAAACCTCAGCGTGTTTAGAGATAAATTAACACTGTCTGGGGGTCCGTGTTGGATTATTTTGCTATTTTCTTGTTAAACTCTTGAGGTTAATTTGTTCTTTCTTTGCAGTTTTGGCTTTTTATATTCCCTTGGGGGAGGCAGAAGAAAAATGTTACAGGGTGAAGTTGAAGTTACCTCATTAACCCCATCAACCTATGTTATTTGTTTTATGTAAGTGTAAGCCCACCGTGAAAAAGGACTCACCTGTGCTATCTCTGCTCTATCTTCCCCGAACAAAACACAAAAAACCAGTCCTTTCCCTGAAAAGGCATCTCCTCCCTGTAGTCCCTAAATACAGCTATTGAAACAGGAAAGGATTCAAATAATCTCAGTGTTTGGTGCTTAGGCCCATCAGTCATGTCAGCTGGGGTAGTCTGAGTGGTGAGCAATTTGCTGTTTGCGTCAGACATGGTCTGTGCAGAATGGCATCCATCCAGGCCACCTTGTGCACCAAAGCTGCACCAAGTCACCAGGGACTTTAGTGCACAAGAAGTGTCCCTCAAGAGGAGGGACATATGTTTTTTTTTTCTGCAGGGAACTCATGTGTCTCTGCACACTGTGCTGCAGCTGGTGATATTTCCACGACACATAAGAGCACCTGCGAAGCTAAAGAACGAGCAACAGAGTTTTCGGGAAGCTGGTCTTGCTAGCACCAAGGGTTACACTGCAATTTTCAAGCTAGAAAGCCTGCTGAGGTAATGCGAAGAGCAAAGGAGTGTGATATCAAAGTGTGATCTGCACACACCCTCAAAGAGCTCTGGGCCAGACAATCTTTGCATGGTTATGAAGAGCAACAGGTGCTCAAGTCAGAGGTGTGCAGGGTCCCAGGAAACCCATGCCAAGTCCAAGTCACTCTCCTGGAGATCTCCATGTATCCCTGTCCCTCAGAGGACTGAGTCAGGGCTGCTCCTGTTTTCCCACCAGCTTTCTTCAAACAGTGTAGCTCTTGATTTCAGCAGACTTAACCCAGTGTAAATAGGCTGCAAGCTGGACCTGGTGACTCCATTTAGAGTCCTCATTTTTTTTGCTTGCTCTGAGACTGAGAGGTTTGGAAATGATTCCTTCTTTACTACTCATAATGATTGCTGGGCTGGGGGTTTGGACTTTCCTCATTCTTAGACAAAATCCATCCATTATGTAGGCAACTTCAGGGCGCAAGCTAAAGTTTCCATGTGTCCATATAGTATTTATTTGCAGTTATGCATTGCTCTGTTGTGTCTTGGTGTTTCTCAGCTATTTAATAGATTAGGATAACATCTCCCTTCACAAGATACTGATCCTTTTGAACAGAATTGGATTAAGTTAATGAGCTGTATTCTAGAGCTCAGTTTATCCATGGGATCTGATGAGGATGACTCAAGCACCTGTGGTTCTCAAGGTTTTTTTGAAGGTTAAAAAATACATGTGATTCCATCTCTCCTTGCCTCGTAAAGCCAAGTGGAACCGTTTCAGTAGCTTTGCAGGGAAATCGCATGGCTTTTAGTTTAACCAGACTTTCCAAATCTTTAGGAGATTCAAAGGGGCAGAGAAATGGACACAGGACTGAAGAGGTGGCAGCTGGGAGAAGACAGCTGGCTGTCAGTGGTGGTCCCCAGTGCTTCGCTCCCTCTGGGTCACATCCTCACCCCTCAGCCCAGAAGCATAGCAGGGCCACCCATGATGTGGCTCTGGGATAGGCAGCAAGGGGAAGGCTGGGGCTACCTGGGATCTCCCAGCCTTTCCTGAATTTCTGCTTAGTCACACTTTTTCTCCTCCTTTTAGGAAAGTGGAAATACCAGGTATCTCTTGCTTGACAGGAGAAACTACTGGGGGGTGAGCCCTTAGAAAGGCAAAGCTGTTAAATAAGGTGTCAAACTAAGGGTTTAGGAGACAGAATCCATTATCTTTTTTGTATTTTTTTTGTATTTTGTATTTTTTGTAATTTTAGTATTTTTTTTAATACAAAAGAAGCCTTGCTTTTGTTCTCTCTAAGCAGAAAACTGGTTTGCTGACCACATTGTTTTAAGTTTTTTTCTTTGAGCTTACAGCTGCCCCAAGGTAAAATTTCTTTTTTCCTCTCCTTGCTTTGCTACAGGACTGGTGAAAAGGCAAAGTGTTAGCAGTTTTGTGTTCAGACAAAGGTCGACATAATAAGTCATGTAAACATTAGCACCAAGAAGTCACATGGGTGGAAACTAGCTAGCCCTCTGCTGTGGCTGCACAGAGAGCTGTCGTGGCTCAAGTTTCTGTTCACTTCAAATTTTGCTTTAGCACATCCCAAACCAGGCCATACCTGCAGTAAATCATTCAGATTTGACACAGATACTGCAAGCTGCTCCATTTTACAGTGCAACTCTTTAAATAATCGAGTATCCACAAAATTAAATGCCTTCTTTTTAAGGCTGTGCGCTATTATGATCACCTTCAATCTCATTAAATATTTCTGCTAGTGCCTTTCTGGGTCCATTGTTCATGGTGTGCCCTGTCCACCTCTTTTTATGCTTGAAAAGATTTTTACTGTACAAGGAAAATTAAAGCTGTCCCAGTTCCCAAATGTGGTCTTTAAAATGCTGCCACATATAAGCCCATCTTCACATAGCAGTTTTGACACAGCTCAGTACAGTGGGCACTCAGAATAAAATAATTCTGCAATGTTACGCATCCTCATTTACATGTAAATTACTGAATAGTATATTTGTCCCTATAGAATTTAGCTAATCCAAAGGAGAAACATTTCCAGTCAATCAAGGAGCAACACAAATAATCTCATCTTGCTGGAGGTGCCTGTATTTAACTCCACTGTGGTTTCTCATCTGGATGCTGTGGAGGCTTCCTGCGTAACTCTGGAGACTGTTGTTATTTTTGCTTAATTTTTATACACATATAAGTACAATGACCCATTGTGCTTGAGTATAGTATCTGTGTGATGATGATAGCTTTTATGCTGCAGTGCTTGTCCAGTTCCTGGAACTGCTTTCTCTCTCAGACAGCAAAAACTGCCAGTTCCTTGTGCGACTATTATCTACCTCTGTTCTAAAATAAATAATAAAAGCCCCTCATGGATCTATTCATTACAAAGAACACAAGCTCGTAAGCTTCCCCAAGGTACTTCAGTAATTTTAAGGAATTCATCTGGAAACTTTATTCTCTGGAAAATATACTTTATACTAAATCACAAGCCACCCATGTGAAAGATTAACAGCTGTATTATGAAAGAGACCACATCCTTCTGGAAGACCTCGGGAGCATTCCTGCACCCCAGCATCGCCTGCCCAGACACTGTGTCCTGCAGGCAGGGAGCAGCAGGCTCTGAGGCTGGGTGAGGTTCAACCTAGGCTCTTCACTTAACCTGTTTTAGCTGAATCCTGCAATAGGAAGAAGGAATTTGAATGTTTTCCCTAAAATGTTTTACTTCTGTAGTGAATCCTCTTTGCATTTGTGGATAAAAGGTGGCTTTTAGGTAAAGGCCACCAGCCCATAACTTTGGCAAAAGCACTTCTGCATGCATCAGTAGGAATATAACATCTTTTTTGACAGACAGAAAACCAGCACTTCTGGGGACAAGGCTGTATAAAGAAATTCTATTGATATGTGTGAAGCTCTGGGTCAGATGGGATGGGAAGCTGATAGTTTAAAAACAGTTAGATCACCTAGAGGAATTTGAGAATTTCTTATGTTTCCTCCTACAGACAGAGGGAAATGGCGGAAGAATTGCTTTTTCATTTGGCTTTTTTTTTTCTTTTGTTGCTTTTCTTAGTTTTGACTACTTTGACTAATTTTGACTATTATTATTATTATTCTACTTAAAAATACATTTCCCTTGCAGCTTTTTCTTTTTCCTTTTCTTGGTATTTCATTTCACTCCTATGTATTTGCTCTGTACTCCAAGCCGGTGTGAAAGATAATGCAATTTGGTAAATGCTGTCTTCATTAATAAAACATTTGTTGCTTCTTTGTTTGTTATTGGACATTCTTGAGGTGAAGGGAATTGAGTGAACTAATGCATCTGAAACATCATTCCTGGTTTCCCCAGCTCCTAAGCCAAGCACAGAGTGATTTCTTGTTCTGCTCCATGCAAGTGAGAGTCTTTTTGAATAGGCTCTGATTACCCATCTTCTTTTGATACAACTGCATCAGTAATTCAGTGGACAATGATCCAATTGTTTTAACAAAAGAGAACATTTTAGAGGGAAAAAAAAAAAAAAAAAGGCAGTTTTGAAGCATTAGTGCTTTTCTAACTTAGCTAATGTTTTAAGTGATTGTTTTAAGTCCTTACTCTTCTCTGGTCTTGCAGACATTGGTATTTTTATCTGGAGTACTTCAAAGTGAGCTGGGACCAGTGTCCTGATGATTATTTTTAGCATCAACCAGTGGCCAAGTAGCCTTGTCCTTTGCAACCACCTGACAAAGGGATCTCCCCTACCCTGAAGAGGTCACATGCCAGAAAGACAGCTCTTAGAGCATCAGTGCTCCTTCATGCCCATTGTCACAACACTGCCCATCTTGAAGAGCAGTTTTGATAGAGGAGTGGCCCAGAGGATGGATCCTGAGACCCTCTGGGTGTGTGTCCCAGCCACAGGCAGCAGAGCTGTCTTGGTTGGCATCACAGGCACTGCTTGGGGATGTTGGGGCCGTTTACGATCCAAGGGATCTGAGAAGATCCAGAAGATTGAATCAGATCCTTGTAGCTCATTTGGCTATGGAGGGGCAAAAGCAGTTCTTCCAACATCTGTATAAACCCGGGGTTTTCATCCTCTTCGGGATTTCTCCTTTCACATTTCCTTGAGCTATATTTTGGGAGCCATTGGGACCTTTCTATCTACAGCACATCTCTTTTGCCTACACAGTGTTTCACAGTTCCTTGGAGGAGCAGGACAAGGCTGTTAAAACATTTATTTGGGGAACAATCCTTACTGGGAGGTCTGTGCGGGGGGAGGGGGGGGGATGACACAGAGTTGAACACGGCTTTCCCAGATCCTTACAGTACAAACACCGTCTTTCTTTCCTCTGGGAGAGCTGGAGGAGTAAAGCAAGCAGGATTTGTCTCTGTATGATGTCAGAGATCGTAATAATAAAAGTCTTAACATCTTGCTGCTGTGAGCTGACGATATAAAGTATTAAATACAGTGTGTGTGCAGTTACGCTGTGTTTCTGGTTGACTTCAGAAACCCAAGTCTTCAAAAACCATACAGCTAATGTAAAATGAAATGTTAAATAAAGAAAGTTTGGGAGTTCTATTTCTTTTCTGGTATTTGAGTTGTTCTTTATTTTTCTTAGCTTTTCCCTGAAAACAGGAGACCAAGAGAGTATATTTTTGTTTGCTTGTTTGTATTTTTTTTGGTTTTCCCTCCAAAAAAAAAAAAAGGAAACTGAGATTCTTCCGTAATTATGGAGCTTCAGAATCCGTGACACCAAAGATCACCAGAATGCCAGTATGTTCCTCAGATTTGGCAGTGTTTCAGAGCAAGAAAAAACATGTGTTGAGGAGTAATTTGGCTTGGTATGATATCAGAGGCCTGTAATGGAGCTGTTACCAATGCTCCTTTTTCCTCTCCCAGCAGTATAATTTAACAGTTAACACATTTCAGAAATAATGGTATAATTAATGTAATTAAGCAGGGCTTCTTTCATTAGCAAAGGGTGTGGTAAAGCAGCACTGCTGTTTCTCTGGTGTCAGAAGTGGCCCTTTATTTTCACCTGCGTCTTTCACCTGTTTACACAAAGGTGAAGAGCAGGACAAAGTTTTTAAAATTGCTCTGCGTACCATTTTCAAAAGCAGTACCCCAGCAGCACATGTCTAATTGGGAAATTGGTAAGCACTGGACTTCTTAGAAAAAATAAAAAATAAAGTACCACTTAGAGAATTTTGAAAAATGCTACTCCATATTCACCTTTCATTTTTTCCTGTTATTATTCAGCTGATCCAATGTGTTCATTTCAACAGACCTCTCCCTCAGATGAGGCAAGCAAGAAGCAGCTTTTAATGCCCCACCGCCCGTCGGTGGACCACTCGGATGAACCCTTCCAGAGGCAGAGGGCAGTGAGTGCTGTCAGCATTATCACTAGTGCCCTGGAAGGTAAGATGTGTCTTCTAGTTTTCCAGCTGAAGGCCAAGACAACATTGATTAGCAGTAAGAAAGTAGCATGAAAAACCCTAATGTTAAACACTTTTTGTTTTGTAAGACAGTATTACAGAGTTATTATGAACCTTATAATA
This sequence comes from Nettapus auritus, assembly GCA_011076525.1. NCBI lineage: Eukaryota > Metazoa > Chordata > Aves > Anseriformes > Anatidae > Nettapus > Nettapus auritus. The sequence continues at coordinate 5,753,827 of CM021766.1, forward strand.
CAGGCAATGCCTTAACAGAAGGCAATATAAGCACTGTCTTATCCGTAGACTTGTAAAAGTCCTGGCAAAGCACTGGCTGTACAATCAAAGTTGCGTCTGGTAGCTTTTTGTGCCCCTATGGACTTTAATGTACAGCGGGCTGACGGGTAGTGGAGCTACGGACTGTGTATATGTTTATCACAGAATGGTTAGGGTAGGGTGGGACCTTAAAGCCCATCCAGTGCCACCCCCTGCCGTGGTCAGGGACCCCTCCCACCAGCCCAGGCTGCCCCAGCCCCATTCAGCCTGGCCTTGGGCACTGCCAGGGATGGGGCAGCCACAGCTCCTCTGGGCAGCCTGGGCCAGTGCTGCACCACCCTCATAGTAAAGAATTTCTTCTTTATGTCTAATCTAAATATACCCTGTGTTTGGAGGCTGGAAAGAGAGATCTATCTCTTGGGAGCAATTCAGCCTCCCAGAGATCTCACAGCAGTGCAGGTGTGCATGTAGAATGTCAACCATTATTTTGAAAGTTTGCTAGAAGGTGCCTAACACTGCAGCTCTGCTGTCCAATGAGTGAAAATGCAGAGAGAATGCATTCTGGCTTAAGAGAGGAGGCTGCCTATAAACTGATTGAAATGATAGGGTTGGCTGAAGTTTTCCTGTTATTAGCTCAGGTTCTAATTATATAGACTAAAACCGTTATACAGCATTCCATGCCCATAAAGGAATCAGAAAAGGAATGCATTAGGCAATTCAGCTAATCATGATCATTCAGACATTGACTGTCTTGTTTGGCTTTTCTTTTTCACCGTTTAACACAAATTACACTTACAAAGCCATTTCTCTTCTTTTGTGCTCAAATAAAATGAACATATAAATGTTCTATTTTAACTAATACTTTAAAAGCACCTTTAAAAAGCACATTCGAGCTATAGTACCATTTTCAAACTGAGTTCTGTACTCCCCTGATTTTAGAAGAAATCAGATGCTTAATGCCTTTTTGGATTAGGCATTAAGAACAGAAATCCTATTGATAACCAATGATACACCAGCACTTAAGACCTTAAATCAGCTCTAAAGATCGGGTTGAAACTCTTTTATCTCTTAAACTCTTTAAAAGGTATTACTTAAGATACTGGTAAAATGAGAACTGGAAATGAATTCTTAACCACTTGAACTTGCCAACCTGGAACACAGAGTACAAATCTGAGCCTATGTGTAATACTAGGTTTTGCATGTTTGGAGTGAGTCTTCCTTTTCTTGTGGGACACTTTTGAAAGGTTCCTTCTTTCAGAACAGGCCACTGTCTGCTAAGTGCTATCAACTGGCAAAAAAAAACAAAAACAAAAAAAAACACACAAAGTGTGTAATCTGCCAGCCTGTTAGGACAGAAATATTTTTATCCTAAAATAAAAAGAAAAAAGTTTGGGGTAATTCAGGGGTCTTCCTCTAAGTTGTGAGTCATTTTAAGTGTTCCCTTGTCATATAACTCAGCATGCACTGACTGTTATTTTACTGCTTGTGACTTAGAGCTTGAGGAATCACACCAGAAATGTCCTCCATGCTGGAACCATTTTGCTGTTAAATTTCTCATTTGGGATTGCTGCCCACTTTGGCTTTTAATCAAGAAATTTGTCAAGTTTGTGGTAATGGACCCATTTACTGACCTCACCATCACCCTCTGCATTGTGCTGAACACACTCTTCATGGCCTTGGAGCACTATAAGATGACAAAGGAATTTGACCACATGCTTTACATAGGCAATTTGGTAAGTGAATGCAAAGGTGAAATACTGTCTGAAGAGTGTGTTTACTGCTTTTAAAAGTTTTGGCCTAGGCCTGGGAAAATCTGCTTTTAAAATGCTGTCAGCATTGCTTTGCCTATGTCATGTCAAGGGCACACAGTCACGTCTTCTGGGGGTGAGGAGAATCGAAGGACAAGAACCTATTTTCATTAAATTGCCACGTTTTAATGGTAATTAAAATACCAATTTTTATTGGTAACCACAAAAGCCTGGGCTGTTCCCTGTAGGTTTCTTGTTTGTATCAGTTTAAGGATATGAGATGAGAAAAGGGTTAATGAGCTTTATTTGTGATTTCTGTAAAAGCAATGCTAAGAAGGCAGCTCTTGGTGACTAATAGTCACTTTTAAATTAAAAATGTTATAGAAAAACAAGGCAAGATCATAGAAGGAAAAGAAGCTTGGGTAGATATCTATGTAGTAAGGTGCCTATGGTACATCTGCTGTGTCCCCCTGCCTTGTGCAACTGTTTGAGATAGGAGCTGTGCAGAGCCCAGGGCAGAGGGGACACGTGGTAAAGCTCTCTGAGCAGTGCTCTGAGAGGAAGCTCCTAATGTGCAGGCTGCAGCAGCTGGGGAGAGCTGCAAAGTAAGCAGAGACTGCTCTTCTCCAAGGAAAAGCAGAGTGACAGATCCCCAGCCAAGCTGCAGGGACAGCAGAAAAGCCTTTCCAGAGGCAGTGTGGTACAATTTGTTAACCCAGGGGGGCCTCTGAAATCCTGCAATCACTACAAAACCAAAGCTTTTTCTTTAATTGTCTTTCTCTGAGTTTATGTTTAAAAGGAACTATGTTTTAAGGTTTTAAAACTCAGTGTTTAAAAATCCTTTTAATTTTAGAAGAATTCATATTGGAAAAGGCACAGGCTATTTAGCTATGATTTGGTTGAACTGCCCCTAAAATCTAGGGGTAGAAGCTGAGATTTACTCTAGGACCAAAAGAAAGTCTGGAGTACCCAGGAAGGTGGACCCTGCTAAATTTGAATTCAAGAAGCTCACAGTGGAGATGAGAAAACCCCTTTATATATATATATGTGTAAAGACTTTGCTCCCTCAAGGTGGGATTTACTTTGCCCAGCTTGGGATATTTAGAGCGTAGGAGTCTCTGCCTGAGCTGGTGAGCTGGTTGCCTTTAAAGTCAATGGAGAGAAATGGACAATTTTAAGGCACAATTAATCTGATGTTTTTAAGACGTTTGCTTTTGGATAAGGTGAGCTGTGCCCTGGAGGCCACCGACTGCAGTGGACATTGACTATAGTGGGAGTATGCAGAGACACTGCAGATGTCATGTCTGCATTGAGATGCATCCTATATTGGCAGGTTTAGGTGGGCAGTAGGAATAATCAGGCTTTTTGTACCAGCTCTAGAATATATGGTACAGAACCTGTTAGTGGAGGGTTTCTTTTTTTTTTCTTCTTTTTTTTCTTTTTTCTTTCTCACTTGTCATTATTCTTAGCTCTAGACCTCCTCAAGCAGGTTATGTTTCTCCTAGGCTGTGGGACCAGTCTCTGTGTTTTCAGCTGCTGTGTCCTGGTAAATCTCCCTCTGTCATTATGCTAGGCAAAAACATGGATCTCCTTTCCTTGCTCCAAACCCATATTCTTCCCTTCATCAGTAATCAGTAAAAAAACGGTAGCTTGGAAAATCACCCTTCAGGACTGCACCCAGCTCCTCTTTTCAGCCAGCCCTCGCATGGGGATGTTGCTCAACAATTTGTGGCCTTTTGAGATGACTTCTCAGATGACGAAAAAAGTACCTCTGGACCCAGCATCATCCCTCAGAGCAGGTGGCACTGCTTCTGTATCCCCCTCTGGCTTGTCAATGTCTTGCTCTGCTTTTAGCAGATGAGTTCTTTCTCTTTGCCAGACCACGGGCAGTGAAACCTCAGCCCCTGGCAGCCCTCCTGCCCACATGGCTCCAGCAGACCTGAGTGGGACTGCACCAGCTGCCAACGAAGCTGGTGGAAGTGGAGACGATGAGCAGAGGGCAGAGGAAAATTGCAAAGGAAATTTTGTGAAGTGTTGCCCCCCCCCAAATGTATCTACCCCTGAGTTTCTATATACCCCTGAGTTTTTAAGTACCCCTGTGTTTACCCCTGAGTTTCATGGTTTAGGGCTAATTTTGATTTGTGTTAGGGTGTAAAATAAGCAAAACAGCCTGATACTGTTTTTTGTTTTGTAGTAGGCAACTGGCCTCAGGCTGAGATGCCACGATGGGTCGATGAGAGGCTCCCCCTTGGCAGATTTTACTAAACCCCTGCATAACAGGAATGGTTGTGAGTAGAGCAGGTCAGAGGAAGGTAATTCCATTTTGCGGAGGATTTCACAAAGTCATTTGTAATGAGAATTGAGCAATTTTTTTTGCAATTCCCCATGAAAGGTAGGGCAGCCCCGGTTCCAGGGCAGGCTGCCAGGTGCCTGCTTCCCCTAAGCCACCAACTGCCAGAGACTCCCCTGCCCAAGCGCCGAGCGGCTGTCCTCCTGCCATCCCATCCACCCCTCGCTGAGCAATTACACGAGCATTAGGTGGACAAAGATATTTAAAAGGGCAGATCTTTGGCATTGTTTCCTCAAAATAAGCGTTTCTGAAAGAAATGAGAGTGGAATATGAATTTGCTGTCTCCAAGAGTAATTCTTCGTCTGGCTGCCAGGCGTTGGAGACCTGCTCTGATGGCACTATCTCCGTCGTGCAGTTGTGTGGCACCTGCTGCCTTCAAGCTCCTTTAGCTCATCCCTGACAGGAACCAACATTTTTAAATCCCATCACTAGGCCTCACAAGCACATGCACGTCTTCATGTTTCAGCTGCCTGTGCAGTGCCACCACTGAAAAAATAGGTACACAGAGTGAGATTTTCCCAATTTTTGTTTTCCTTTAGAAACTGAGATGCCATTATCCACCCGAGTGGCTGAAATGATAGTTAAAATAGGTTTTTTTCTTAAAGACAACATCCTCCAAGTCAGCAGTGGCATATTTATAACCATAAACAGTGGGATGTTGAGTTGCTCCTTTTCTTCCCAGCCTTTATTTCACTCAGCATCCAGCCTCTCGTAAAAGCACAATAGCTGCTTACCAGGTGCTGGCAATTTGATGACCACCGTTGGAAATTCATCGCTGGTGCATGTACGCGACTCCCGATGCCTTTAGGAAGGCTCAGACATTTTCCTATCTTGCTGTGACATTTCCCTCTCAGAAGGCTATTGATTAAAATGATTCAGGCAAAGAAAGTGATCCTCCTGAGTCATTTCCCAGCAAGATGGTTGCATAATATAGGCAGCATGGTGTTGTGGGTTTCGAGGCAGTCCCCTGGATACAATTTCATAGCTGTCCAGTTTTGGCTTGTTCACTGTCCTTAGGGAAACTGGGGTGTTCTGGTGGGAATCTCTGGTATCTCTAGCCACTGTGACTCAGAAATTGTTGGTTAGTTGGAAGTCAGAGACAGGCTGTTTTGTTGGGTTCTTGGTATGAGGCATTGATAGGATGAGAGTCCAAGGTATCATTTTCCTGATAAGGAGAATGTATTTTGCTTAAGGAGTTGTGTGAAATAGCTGTTTGGAAGAACTCACCTATTCAGTCCTGAAGCATTTCAGAGTAAAAGTCAAACTTTCTTCAAATGCAGGCTATGATCCTTTATTTTTCTTCCCTAATTCCTTAATTATATATCCTTAACTTTTCCCTTCCATATAATGTTGAGTTTCTTAGTCTTGTTGCATAGAGCTGATCACTCGTGTTGGGATAGCTCTTCAGACATTCAGCTTATAGGGTGGAAGACATTTCTCCTTGAATGTATGTTACTGATATGTCAGCTCTGGGGTCCCCCCTTTTTGTGACCTACACAGTGCATTGATATTGGCTGTTTCATGGAAAACCATGTGCCTTGATATATAAGTGGAAAAGAGAGCTTTTCAGAACGCAAAGCTCTGTGTACCTTGTGCTGGGACTGGGAGAAGAAATAAAACAGTATGTGTACAACTTGATGCCCACATTTTCTCATTTTAAGCTGACTGTCAGGTGTTTAAATGGGTGCTTAAAGAGGGCATCTGAGAGGACAAGATCTGATTCTCTTGGATGCTTTGCAGAAATCTGTTAAAACTTAATTTACTGTCAGCAGCCTTCCCTTCTCCACTCCCTCTGCCTCATAGGTAATATTTATATGTTGTTTTAAAGGAAAATGTTCCAATTAAAAGCTCTACCATATGACATTTGAACTGGGTCATAAATAAGCAATGTGTTCTCAAGATGCTGTGAAAAGAAAACTGCTGTGACTATTTGTAAAAATATATATAAAAAATACCAGGGCTCAAATTAGGGTTTCTAATCGCCTTCACTGCCAGCAATAACCTCAGAATGGCTGGATGCTCTTGCTGTCCTGGTATTAATAATAACAACATAAAAAGGGATAATACAGCCAGTACATGGCAGCCCAAATACCCCTTTAACACTCCCACTCCATTCATTCAGGTTTCTCCGCTGAAATAAATAGATTTAACCTTTATAAAAGGCATCTTTATGCTTTCTTTTTTACCACTGAGACTCTGCAGACGACAGAAGGCGATGGAAACGTCCATCCCTATCAAGAGCTTGAACCCAGGAGTCGCTGTGTGCTTACAGCACCATCAAGCATCGTGGTGAAAAGACCAGACAAAGCCAGCACTGTAACAGTGATAAAAAATCAGCTGTGAAAAATGAAGTATTTGCTTGTAAAATGTTCTTGGCTTTCTGCTGTGTTCACCTGTGTCTGTGGAGAGTCTGCAAGAAAGGAGGGATGCTTAGAAGGCTGTTTTCACTTCGTATTTTCTTTCTGCAGGTCTTCACTGGGATTTTTACAGCAGAAATGATCTTCAAAGTAATTGCCCTTGACCCCTACTACTATTTTCAGCAGGGCTGGAACATTTTTGACAGCATAATTGTTATACTGAGCCTGATGGAACTGGGTTTATCCAGCATGGGAAACCTGTCTGTTTTACGCTCCTTTCGACTGGTAACGGTCTTATTCTGCTTTTACCCTTCTCCTTGCATTAAGTGTAAACTCTGACATGAACACAACATATTTTCTTAAAAATGCATCCACCGATAAAGACTTTAATTGCGGCAAACCGGTGAACAGTACGTGACACTAATTATAGACTGCGGGATAAATGGAATTGTTCCAGATTTACATCAGGGTAAATGAGAACATAATTTGATTCCTTCTAGCTGTGCCAGGTACTTGTAGCACACTTAAAATGTTTGAGATCCAATTTGTAATAAAAATCTGCCATTTTATACCTGTACACCTGTTAGCACAATCAGCAGATAATTGATAGCCCACGAAATGCAAGAGCTAGTAACATGTCGTTTTGGAAGTTGTTATTCCAAAATTATATTATAAACATGCCACCATTCTTTTAAATGTTGTCAAAAGAAAATGTCTTTGAATTATTCACGGAGTGATTTTTTTTTTTCTAGAACTGATCAGCATAACACAGCATCTGTCTTTCACGGAACTCCTTAGCTGTCAGCTCCTTTGTTATGCATGGGATAGTGGCATTCGATTAATGAGAGACTGTCAGCATATTGGAACAGAAAAGTAGTTTCCTTGCCAGCCTGACATTTGTGTTGCACTTCATGTACCAGGATGTCCATGCTAATCATTCTGGCCATGATATGGCTTAATAACTTGAAAGACCAGGAAAATAAGCCCTTATGGCTACATTTAGCGGAAGACTTTTATTTTTCCTTTCCAAAATTCTCTGCGCTGCTCAAAAATGCAAATTTTTTACTGTTGCTGCTGCTGGGTCCTGAGAGTCTCCTGTCATTTTATGAGCAATGCCTCTTCAATGGTGTTGAAATTAAACCTTCAGTTGAAAACACAGCACAAGGACTAGGAACCATTTACATCCTTAAAATAGGTCTTAAGTGGGACGTGGGTTGTGCCCAGACTGCAGGATCCTCGGCACAGAGGTGATTTTCACCCTGGGAGCTAACAGCTAACAGCATTGGGCTGAGGCTTGCTCTGAAGCACGGAGGAATTGCTTCTCCCTTTGCAGGATCAAACTCTAGCCCCCTTCCCCCAGACATCAGTCAGGCTATTTAATTTGAGGTGGAAAAGCAACATAAAACAAAATATTGATACCTGAGACTTCCTCCTTCTATCCCCTCCGCACCATGATATCAGGGAGCCGAGCCTCTAAAAGCACATCTGCCTAACAAGGCAAGAAGTTGAATGCTTAATTCTCATCCAAGAAGCACAACTGATATTTTATTGATGGACATAGTGAGGCTAACGGGAAGTGTGGCTAAAATCCCCTTGTACTGTGGCATTTAACGTGTTTCACATGTTTTAAACACTTTAATAATTCATCAGCTGAAGTGTCTGTTGCTTCTGTGAACTGACACTGTTGTTTATGTTTTGTTCGCAGCTGCGAGTCTTCAAATTGGCAAAGTCCTGGCCGACCTTAAATACGCTCATTAAAATCATTGGGAATTCAGTGGGTGCCCTTGGGAACCTCACCCTTGTGCTGGCAATCATCGTCTTTATTTTTGCTGTGGTAGGAATGCAGCTTTTTGGGAAAAGTTACATGGACAATGTTAAGAAGATAAGCACTACTGGCAATTTGCCACGGTGGCACATGAATGATTTCTTCCATTCGTTCCTCATTATCTTCCGAATCCTCTGTGGGGAGTGGATCGAGACCATGTGGGACTGCATGGAAGTGGCTGGACAGCCCCTGTGCCTTCTCGTCTTCTTGTTGGTCATGGTGATAGGAAACCTCGTGGTGAGTTGTCCAGGTGGTTTCTTCTCCCTTTCCTGCTGGGTGTGTGCAAATGGACACCTTTTTATCCAGAAATTGCAAACCTCACATTGTTCTGAGTCTTTAATTTGCTGAGTCGAGGTCTCACCCAGAGAAACCTGTTTACATCCTAAGTACAAAATTAGTAGCATTGCATTGTGAATTAGGCATGGAGGCTTATGTTGTTGCAGAAGAACAGGTAATGTGTTAGTAAAAAGAAGGCACATAGGCTTGTTATAATGATTTAATTCCTTAAGGCATTCATGGGACTTAAGAGATTCCAGATCTCTTTTCAGGAGTGAATATCACCTTAACTGTCACCACATCAGAAGATATTTTTAATTCTATTCAGTTTTGGTCCAGAACAGGTGAACCTTACAGCTAGCACGGTGTCTCTGAGTGGAGTTTCAAATGTGTTTAGCCTGCATGTTCTAGGAAGCTGAATGTTATGTTTACAGTAAAGTCACTTGCTCGCTTGCTTTTTTAATAGAGTATCCCATAAGCATGGCTTACATAAGCTCTGAACCTATTAAGGCTGAATTGTATTTCCCTGTTGACATCTTATGGAGCGCTTTGCTGGCTTGCAGTCGTTGTGGAAATGTTTCGCCCGTTCAGCTTACAGAGCATCTTTGACATTGTGGCTCTAATGGGCTTACTGTTTATGTAGTGAGTTGTTTAATAGTAGATGTGGCTATAAAAATGTTGGGTTTTGCTACTGATTGCTTTTAGTGGTTATTTTGCTTTTAAGTACCCAGTGTTTTGGTTCTCAGCTTCTGGGATAGAAAAGTTCCTGAAGGGGCTTATTTAAAAAACAAAGAGCATAATTTTTGTGTTTATATTAAATTTTAACAATTAGATTTTCACTGAAGATACTATTTGCAAGGCAAAACTGCAGTTTCTAGTGGTTTTTATTTATTTATTTATTTTTAATATATATACAAGTCAAAATATTAAGTTATGATTACTCAGAAAGTGGCTGAATATTTTTTTCACTAACTTCAACTTTCTGTGTATTTTTCATGTCTAATTAGAAGATTTGGGGCCAATTATTACTTTCTGTGCTTTTGGTGGAAGTTAGCCTAAATTCAGTTATTTAATCTCCCCCTGCTATTAGTCACTGGATTCTGTATATGATAATGAAACCTGAAAATAATTACTGGGAAATTCTGGAGAAATATTTCAAATGATAACACTTAGTGAACATGCAACATCTGATTCCCTTAGATATTAAAATTCATCAGATTGCATAGGGATTGTTAAATATGAAATCCGATTCAGAGGAGATTGCATGAACACTATCTGAGTATATTTAAACTCCCATGATCAAAAAAGACAGTCTCAGATGTAAAACCAGATACTGAAAAACTCTTGTCAGCATGGATAATCTGAAGTTACTGGTCAGCTGAAAGCAAAAATGCTAGCTTTATACTTTTCAGGCAGCAGTTTTGTAAGCATGCAGCAGACTGGTGAATAGGAGTGATTATAGGAATAGGAGTAAAGCTCTCAGGGAGGAAAACAAAACAAATAAAAGGATCCATAGGTCTGATAGGACTAGGCAAATAGGAAAAGAACAACGTTTTCTCAATCCGGAGACTCAGCAACTGCCAACCACATTACATGGAGATTTCATGATGTTAATTAGCAGGTAGAAAGAAGGTCTCCCCTGATACCATCAAGTCTTGGTTTCTTCAGTGAGAGTGGATTGAATTCACAAACTCACTTATTTGCTGAAGAGCATTGGAAAAAAGTTCAGGTAGTCAAAAAGCACTACTAGCTCTCTAATATAAGAAGACGAGCTCTGAATTTTTACATATATCTCTGGTGCATTCTGTGCCAGGCTTTCTCTTTTAACTTGCTGAGTTCCTTGTTCTTCCTCCAAGTTTGAAGAGTCAGTTCTGAGATGAACACTATTATCCTGTGTTGTATCTCATTTGGACCTCTAACTCTTTCTTAGTCTCTGCAGGCATGGAGGAAATCCTACAGCATTTTCCCCTGTGCTCCACGCTCATAACAATTGAATACTTATATCTGTCGCATATGCCCCTACTTCTGGTAATGTCTGTGGATACTTTGTCCAAACCTGTTCAGACCTGCTTTTTAACATCTCCAAGCTCCATTTTTTTTTTTTTTTTTTTTTTTTTTCCTGCAAACTGGGGGTTGGGAAGAGTTACAGGCATTGTAATTCTGTGATAAGCTCAGTGATTTGGTCTGCAAATCTTATTGATCCTCACTAACAGAAATTCAAAGGAATGGTGGAAGAAAAGCATGGAAAATTATTAAGTGCCCTGGGCAGCTTCATGTTATAGAGCAGTCAAACTGCTGAAAGGAATTATAGTAAGTCTTAAGTCTTTGGCTGGAATTCATATATCCCAAAAATGTTTTGGACTATGGCAGTGCCACATGCAATAATGTACGCTGATGGTCAGCTGATATTTGAATCATCCTCAAAGAACTGAACTTTACAGAATAGTTGGAAAATTACGTGCTGTGTAACTAGCTAGCACAATAATACTGCTGCTATCATCAGATGGCATTTTTAGAGTAACTGAAGTGGATTTGGAAGGAAAAGCCAAACCAGGGGAATGATAAAATAGTCTCCCTCTCGTGTATAAGAGCTTTTGAAATTGCTAACTGAATAATTATGCTTACTGTTAAGTTTTATAAAGACTAAACATATTTCCTGTGTACATTTATGTTACTGAGGTTAATAAGGAAAATAACTGAGGTGAGAATTATTAAGAAGATGTAGGGGAGTTTGGGTAGCAAGGCAGCTCTTGCTGCCCTCACTCTGCAGGGTCAGCCGATGTGACACCAGCCGTTTCTCAGGGGACAGCTGTGTGCAGTGGCTGGGGACTACTACTGCACTAATAACATGCATGAATAAAACTGACACTCCTATCACAGAAGGAACAACCTTCCAACCTCTCTGCATGCTTCTGACGTACAATGGCCAAGCCACCCTTATCATTATTCTCCCTGCTGCCTGGATGAAGTCAGTTCTACCAGCTCCTAACGGCATGCCACCACATAAATCTGTGCCCATCTGCCTGGGGTCATAAGCATGCCAGGACCTACAGTCCATAACAAGAGAAAACCTTCAGGGTTTTTCTAGAATTAAAGTTGAAACAGAAGTCTTAGAGTGCCCTTTTAGGATCAGCCCTAGGCATTTTTTTTTTTTTTTGTCCAATAATGGTGCTATTCACCCAGAAAAATATTGATGACATTTTCTTAGAACACACAGTTAGAAAGCATCATCAGTTTCTAGCGTATCCAGCTATCCTACAGGAAGGATTACATAACTGCTAGCGTTGAATTAATGTATGGTGCATGAAATTATGAAAAACAAAGTGGAAGGTCATGCACTCGTCCCTATTTAAGAATTTATGTTACGATCAAGTAGCTTATCAACAGGAAATGTTTGAGGGGATAATAAAAATATACGTATCTGAGATAACTGTGTTGACTGCCTTTGTAGTCAGATCTGGTCAGTGGAGTCCATTAAGTCATAAATTATCTTAACCAAAAAGACATCTAAAATACATCAGATTAAATAGAGCCTAAAAGTACAGATTTCTGTGCCTGAGATCTTGGGGAGCTAACTCAGCTGTAGACACCCACATGTACTTACCACTCTGGCTGACTGAGCCAACAACATGGTGCGCCCATTAGAGAGGTAAATGTGATTCTAATATGTGTCAGGAAATGTAATTACAGAGGAGAAAGGAAAGTATCAGTGCTGTTTTGCAGTGCTCTGCAGCACTGGGCATGCAATCTATTCTGTTAATGACTGATGCTCAAGACAGATTAAGTCAAACTGGGAAAAGCACAGGAATATTAAGTTGATGAGGGAAATGCAGAACTAAGCAGGGCTGAGAGTGATTTAAGGTAAAGGAGAGAGCTCATCTCAAAACAGAGGAGGATAAATCACCCATAGGTGATGCAGAAAAGGAGATGATATTGTCTAGCAGAACTTCCCATCAGCCTGTGAGATGGAGCTTGTTTCTGAAGGAAACAACCCAAGTAGCCTGTCAGCAGGGGGGTTGAATTGATGACCCAAGAGGACCTTCCAGTCCTTTTTTCCCATGATAATTCGAGTGCCTGCCAGCGGAGCTGCTCAGCATGATTTGGATGAGATTTGAAGTGGCCTGCTTTAGTTAAACCTGATAGAAGCTTGTCTCTAAAAAATTTGGATGCCCTGGAGCCTGTCCTTTTATACCACTTCCACATCTTTGGAATCCTTAATGTATATTTTTTCTGTTTTAACATGGCCTGACTGTGATACATAGAAATCTGGAAACATCATGTTCTTGGAAAATAGCAGTTTTTCCTTCCCTGCATTCTTTTACTATAAGTCAGTGTAGGATGGTTCCCTGAAGAGGTGTTCTGAGAAAGTGCTGCTAAACCTCTATCAGGTTAAAATCTGTGGATTCCCAAATGGAGCAGATGCCAAAAAAAACGAGTAGGTCTCTTTTACCACCATTTCAATCTTTAACAACCAAAGTTTGCTGGTAAAATGGCATGTCACCAAAGCAGTTCTGACAGTCAGGTCTCTGCAGTGTCAGGTCTCTGCAGCAAGGCAAGAGAGAAAGAAATCTAGCTACAGGGAATGTGAGCAAATTGTAATTTTTTACTATTATCACTTCAGCATGTCCTTCCACAACAGTCTTCCTTCCTACTACTGAGAGGTTGTCCTGAGCACACCAATGCAACCTGGATGGGAACAAGTATCTGAGAAGGAGAAGAGTGGGATGGATGAAAGGCCAATTAGCATGCATCCTGGCATGACAGATGCACAAGAGATGGGATGGTTTGAGTGGGGAAGAGAAGGGACTACAAGTATATGTGATGCTTAGTCTGTGAGAGGAATTTCATGATAATTTCCTGCCCCAAATCACCCTCTTAGGAGGGACAGACCCTAAGCACCACAAGGAGTCATTGAGTGCTATATAGCTATCTAACAGTTAGTTACAGCTGTAATCCCCACAGTTAGGCAAAATCCCTTTGTATGTGCTTGCAAGTTTACATCTATCCTGATTAATTGTTTTCATTCCTGTATATTTTTGAAGTATTAAGAATGAAGCAAAGGTGTGTGATAAATATTTAATTCTGATTAGCTTGGTTTGCTTCATTTTTGCTTTGTTAGCTGTGTTGCCTTTAGTTTGGTGTATACAGTCAAGCAAGCAGAAGAAAAATATGAAAAAATAAAAAAAAAAAAAGAGGTAATGTGATATATAGTGTATAAATGTGTAAGACAGGGCTTACAGGGTTGGATTGTGTGGTCTTCAGCATGGAAGCTTTGTTTCTATATAAAACTGTTTCCTAGAGTCAGTTGCAGAGTATCATCATTTGTACATCATGATCTCTGATTGAGGAACACTCTTACAGTGTAGAAGCCTGCCCTGCAGGAATCCTTCAGCTGGCCAACCACGCAGACGTATCAGGAGGTTCACAGGCAAGGGATTGCCCCACCTGGGAGGTTGTGGTCAGTGTAGTGTATGAAGAAGTTTAATAATACGGAGCAAGATGATCGTCTTCAATTGTCCTCACCATAAGAAAATGTTTCTGGGCACATTTAATTTATTAGTGTGGGAGTAGCCATAAAGTCCTGTCTCACCCAATATTGATACATTTCCATCACTGCAGATTTCTCAGCAGATCACAGCTGAGCTTGAAAGAGGTTTATGGTAATGTGTCAGGTTTTCTCTTTAAATGAAATGGATACAGGGAACTATCACTGTCTCTTGTGGTAAGATCACAAGTAATAGCAAAATAGCTAGGCATTTACCAGACCTAGGTAAAAGTGGATTGAAATTTTACATTTCAAGAGCTCAGACAGAAAAAAAAGTGTATTAGGATGGTAAAAGAAGGCCTTCAGATGAGACTTGTATTTCTGCCTGAAATGAAGGGACCATCACCGAGGGAATCTACATCAAGACTCTGGCCTTTTTAGCAGACATGAAGCATTACCCAAGGGTGTTAGGAGACCATGAAGCTTTTTATAGGGTGATTAAAGATTGCTTTGCCCCAAAGGAGTAAGACCTCATTCATTAATATTTCTTGTGCCAATAAATGAATGAAAATTGAACACTGATGACTTATGATAGTGCATTTCCAGCTGTCTGCTTATTTTCTTTTCAAATTATACACAAATCTAAAACTACTGAAGCCCCATTTTCAATGATTTTTATTGTCTATCCCTAGAGAAATGTACAATTCAAAAGTTGCTAACGCTCTTGCTGTCCTGAATGAAGTAATTATTTTTGTATTTAATGACAAACATGTTCTTATTCAAGGAGGTCACTGAAGACTTCTACTCTGTGGATAAAGGTTAATCTCCTTAGAGGGAAATGTTGTTTTTATATTGCAGTTGTACAGCTGACGATTAATATAAACAAACTGGAATCTTAAAATATTGTATGCCTTCTAATTGCAAATAGTAGGTTACATCTGCTTGCTGGAAATTAAAGCAAGTTTGGGAAGGACATGTTACAAGCCCAAGTTACAACATCTTAGTCTCTTTTTTTTTTTCTTTTTCTTTTTTTTTCTTTTTTTTTTTCTTTTTTTTTTCTTTTTTTTCTCAGTTTTTAAACCATCATAGGGGTCTGCATTCTGAAGCTTTGTAAGCTTCAACCACCAAGCAGGTGCTCTCATTGAGGCAACGTTTAGCCTATCAGTTCCTCTTCCTACAAAATGGAAGGAAGAGAGGATAAGATACAGCTGTCTAAACTGAGGAAGAACAGTGTTTTGCAAAGAAATGTTCATCCAACGAGGAGCTCAGGTTGTCTGAAGTCTTGCATGAGCACTACTGGCACCTTCACTCCCTCGTGTTCATGTCCTGGATGCCGTTGCTCACCTTATCTGCTCTTTCAGCAGCTCACAACATTCTGGAAACGTGCATTTATGTTTTGGTGACATCGGCTGAGAAGGCCACTAGACAAACAAGCGAGAATAGGCATGTCAGGAACGGTCAGCATCAGGACAGGCAAAATCTGCAAAGCAGCGAGTGAGCGGGGTGTGTGCAGGACACCACAGCGGAGGGGAACTTGTCGTAAAGCTGCAGAAGCCTTGATAGAGCTGGGGGAATACTGGAGATGGGAGCTGGTGAGGTAGAGAGGGTCCAGAAGGGGCTGGGGAGCCCAATGAAACATTAACAAGTATAAGTGTCATTTGAGTCTGTCTCATCAACTTGGACACCTATTTAAATGTGGCTATTTTTCCTCCTTGAGTAACATGCAGCTTTGCAGAGGAGCAGCCCAGAATACATGAATAAGCACATTTCAGGACACAAGTGAAATAGAGTTGAAACAACTGTCAGCACATTACCATCCTTTTTGCTTCCACTGATATATCCTTATGGCTGGCAGCAGGTACATTTAATGTGATACCAGAGAATCCAAACCTCAGAGGAACGTAGCCAAACCACAACACTTTCCCCAGCTTCTTCCTTTGTACTTTTCATGCCAGCTACCACCACAGTCCTTGTGTCCCGGAGCAATTTTTGCTGTTTTTATGTCCCATTATCCATCCTTGCTTGAACACTGTCCAGGAAGCAGAGCACTCAGGTAGCTGATGCTTCTGAGCAAACATCTGGCCATATCTACTCAAGTATTAAACACCTGTAAGAGGAATGAAAGGCTCACCAGAAACAGATGGCATCATGTGATGAATCAAAAAGATAAATCCTGACACCAGCCATCAATCAGTCCAGTTGTGTCTGACAACTCCTAGCAGAGATGGAAACCCTGCAAAAGAAAAACCTTTTGCCTAAGACTCCAAGCTTTAAAAATTCAGTGCCCATATAAACAATTACTGTTTATGTTACTGGGCAGATATATCCCACTCTTATGTTGAACACTAGAGGATGGTGCTAAAAAGTCTGGGGAAATTAAACTCAGGATATTTTTGATAAACCATCCTAAAATGGTGGGTTTCAAAAATACCATTGTATGGCAGAATGAGTAGAGACCATTCCAGGCTGGGAAGTGTAAGACTGCTTTCCCAAGAGAGATAAGGAAAATACACCTGGTAACAGATCGGAGGAGAAACTACTTTCCAAATGTTCTCCTAAAAAGTAATCTCTTTCCTAATGTCACTACAGATTTATGAGTTTGTGCATCCTGCCACAGGCTCAGTTGTTTTTTCTGAAGAGTTGAATCTTGGCCCTTGGTGACTAAATCTGAGCAAGCATTTTGTACTAGGGGACAGGTGTGTTCAGTTCCTATTTTCAAGGTACTATTTAATGTCCATGTTGAATAGCTATAAAATCTGCTTTTTCCTTGAAACACCCATTTATAGAAAGGTAGATATTTTAAAGTATAAATGGCTAAAATCCTAACAAAAGTGGTTGTACAGAAGAAGAGTCAGCTTTTACTTCTGATACAGCTCAAAAGAAGTTGAAAACAAAAACTGGACCAGGGCTCTTTTTTCATCTGTGAAACAAGAAATTTCCCAACGCAACTATCCAAACCAGATTCGTTGGTTTCCTGTGACAGGTTTTGGCCTTTGGTACAGAATTTTATCAGTAGAATTTTAAGGTATCTCTTTTTGATCTATAAATGATCTAGGATGTATCACAGAGGAATAAAGTCCCTTAATGCTATCCTCTTTTGTAGGTGTGTACATAAGGGAATATGAAACTCTCTCCCATTCACCTTCATGGCTGGGAAACATTAGAAATATGGAGGACGAAAACTGCTATATGTTAGTTCAATAAACCTGCCCCTTGGAAAACATTTTTATGCTCTTTGTACTACTTGTATTTCCAAATCAAATATATTGACTCCCTTGTATGAAACACTGAGAAGACAATATTTTTAATAGTATCCACTATATATGTATATAATTTGTGAGGCTGATACAAGTGAATTGTCTGTTGAGATTTGGGTTAGTCCAGGGATTGAAGTGGAGCTGAGTTTCCAAACAATAAAAAATAAAAATTGTTACCTTGTTAGCATAGTAGGTATCAGTATGATAAAACACTGCCTACTTTTGTACTATCTGTATGCTTGGTTAATTGTGTAAGTAGGATTTTGTCAGTGGTTAAGTTCTTGCTAATAGCAAGATAGTAATTAAAAACCTAGAAGACACTGAGTGACATTTAGTTGGACAAGAGTGTGCAAACGTAGGTACAGCTCAGTGTGTCTCTTTATATTAATGTCACCGTGCAGGTTGTCTGGATGTCATTGAAAGGGTAATAAAAACAGAGTTCAACCTTGCATGCACTGAGGCAAGGGCAAGGTTTTAATGTTAAAATAGACCAGGTGGTACAAATTTCGTACATTATTAATTACTCATAACATCTTATGCTTGTATTTAAAACAGTCAGTTAAAAATATTACTTCTCCCCACCAAAACTGCACCAGTGAGTGGTTCATTCTAACAGTTGCCTCTAGAAATAGCTTGTTAAAAGTGATATGTGAAACTATCAGGTAGTCATGACAGGCTTAACCTTCGCAGGAAGTGTATGGTATTTAAAAGAGACTAGAATTGATCTTTTTCATGTGCAGTACATGTTCCTATCTGTGTTTCTCCACCTAGCACTTGTAAGGCAAGTGGATCACTGCCATAGTTTCTCAGGAAATGAGTACATGCTAATTGATTTTAGGCTCTGGACTGAAGAATACTGTTAAAAATGTCGGTATTTTCCAAGCTGAATTTTTGTGGAGATGAAAAGGGCGTTTATATTTGTCTTTAGGTATGGAGCTGTAATCTTTTGTTGTATCTGATTAACTGAAGTCATTGTTGTGCTCTTTGTGCTACAAAATCCTTCATGTGGGTGTTTCTTCCAGAAGGACCTCCATGTCCCTTCTCCTTTCCTCTAACCTCCTGTCCTACATTTAGCTGTGATGCCATCCCATTTCTGGGAGCTTCAGCAAGTGTAAAATGCCTTGCCTTTGAAAACACGGGCAGGTGGCTACATCTATAAACTGGCCAGGGCATGAACTCCAACATTACGAGTGTCCCTCCTCTGCCTTGGTTGGCACATTCCTTGGCCACCCTGTCCCAGCGGGTGCCTGGGCATTCAGGGGACAGCCCAGGGTGGGCAGCAGCCAGGGAGCAGTTCTGCCTGGGGGCAGAGTGGGGCCGGGAGGTCAGCTGCCTACCCTCGGGCTGGGGAACAGGCCTTGGCTTGCCTTTATTTACTACCGCAGCTGTAATTTTTAGCTCACCCAACCGACTATCTGTCTGGCTCTCCGTTCCTTTCTTCTCCCCAGCAGAATGGCAGTGAGCACAAACTCATAAAAATGCCCTTATGGATAGCTCACACCACTGATTTTCTCCTTTGCTTCCCTGATTTTAAGTCCATCTTGAGGAAAAAAAAAAAAAAAAAAAGATTTTGAGTGGCCCCAGTTGCTGGGATTTCAGCCAGGCACACAGAATACAATTAATAAATAAAATCACTTTCAAATTTCCGCATCAGTAAAGCACCTTTTGTATTTCCTGAAAAAAGAAGGCTGTCGAAGATGAGGTCATCATGTCTGGAAAGAGCAGTTTGCTTTGATCATGTGGTAGAGCACAGACTTGAAGGCTGCTGGTAGCCAGTCCTCCACAAAGTGCTTTTCTTACATTTTTCAGGAATGCTTCTCTGCAAAGCACAGCTCAAAGCCAGCTTTATCCTGCAGAGATCCACTGTGGGAAGAAAGGACATGCATTCCCTGCCCTTCCTAGAAATAGCCATGGCAAATCTCGAGGGGGCAGGTTGTTGTTTGGGGCCACCACTGGAAGAAGATGGCAAAGGAAATGGGTCATATTTTAGGACAGCAGCAAGGCATGCCTGTCAGCACCTCTCTGCCCTCCCTTCTGTTGGCAAATATAGGGTGGCTCTCATTTTTGGGGTGTAACTGGGACCACCAAACTCTCTGGCCTTTTATCTTTAACACAAGGTATGAATTTGTCCCACGTTTGGGCCAGCTGTCTTCTCCAGCCCAGGTATGTCAAAGCTGCAAGCCCAGCTGCATGCTCTGAAGGCAGGAGATTCCAGACTGTGCAAAATAATTAGTAAAAATCTCTTCTGTAGCTCTCCTAAGAAAGGCCCTTCTGTCTTTGTCACTCTGTTTTGCCCTTCCAGGAATCTACACATGCAAAATGCAAAATCCGAACCTCCTTGACCCACAAATTCACTAACTGGGCATTGCTTTTCACACTTCATTTAATGGGAAGGTGTGATTTCACAATTATAATATCAAGCCTGGGAAACAGCCTAGAAAGTAACTTTTGAAAGTGTTCCCCTCCCTGTTAATAATTTAAAATGCTAATATTAATTATTTCTTGGGTCTCTGATTTAATTTCCTAGTGTCTGGGTCTACACTCATATTGATTTTGCTTTGCTGCAATATATTGGCTGCAGGGAAGTCATTTGTTACCATAGCCATTATTGCTGGGGTTCTCTCTCTGTTGTTCTGCTGTTGTTTTTTCATTTTCCCCTTTTGGTTCTCTGCAGCCTACCTTTCCCCAGATGTTTTATGCCATGTGTCAATGGGAATCACCTCTTTCTGTTGATCTCCAGTCCTGACTGCCCAAGCGACGCAATGACTTGTAGAAAACTGAATGTAAAACTTAATATTGTGTTTGGTCAAGGCTGAGTGTCCCTGCCTCGGGTGTAGGATTTGTGTTTTAAAGGGAGGATTCCAGGAAGGAAGGATGGCGCAAAGAAAGACGTGGAGTGCTGATAGTGTTTGCCCCTGCACTTCTCTGTTTCAGCATCCGGAGCTGCTGCTGTGGTCAGGGCTGCATGGGCTGGATTCCACACTGACTTGACCATGCAATGTCCTCTTCATGTGCCCAGCTTTGCAGGGTTGGGACTGTTGTGGTCTCTGCCTTTCTACAATGAGTTTCTTTCTTTTGCCTGGTCATTTTGTGGTAGTTGGTACGACAGCCGATGAGGTGCAATTTGCATATGAGCAGTGAAAATATTCCAAGGATACATGGGTGTTCCTTGCCCATAATCACCCCTTGCTTGGAGCAGCAGTAGCAAAAACTCTTAAAAATGTATGGTCAGTCCAAGCCTGTGCAGTCAGTCTTCCTTTCCAGTTGTCTTCACATCCTCATCACCATGGTAGGTAAACGATTCTCTTCATTTAACACAAAGTAATTGTAGTCTCTTGGTTCATAATCAATAAACTTTCTGTAACTTCCATAAGGCCTTTGGAGTCTGTTGAGCCTTTAACATCTTGGGCACTGTTGTCTTTCTGGGAGAGGTTTGCAACTGGGCTTGTCTGATAGCACTTCTGTCTGTCTAGACTGGTTTGAGAAGTCCTCAGCAGCCCTGGTGGAGCTCTTGCTATGCTGGTGAATTAGTGTTGTTGCAATATATGACGAAAAACCTGTGGGAACATGTTTAGTTTTACGCTGTGGATTGAGCAGTGGGAAGAAGAGATCCGTCTCTGCTCACCATCCCACCCTCCTCTCCAAATTCAGACTTGGAGACTAAGATTTTCAGATCAGGCAGCGCTTGGTTTCCAGAGGCTTGTGTTCTGGGTTTTCTAAGAGGCGTACCTTCAAAAGACACTGGAAGGCCATCAGCAAAGAAGATATCTAAATTTAATTCAGTAATCTTGACCAGAATTTGTAGTACACTTTGTGTGCAGGTTTATACCCACTTAGGTGGATAACAGATCAAAAATATGTGGCAGCACAGGAGATCCTCCAGGCTGGCCAAGCAGTGCCATGGGTTGCTCAGAATCTGTGTGCCAGCATGAAGAAGATGGAGGTGAGGTGTTGGAGAGGCTGGAGGTGAGGAGAGGGAGAAATTAGGGGCTGGTCTCTGCGGGACGGGAGCTGGGGAAGCACCAGCCTCACCTCCCCGCTCAGCCTCCTACTCCAAAAAAAAACGTTTCCACCGTGAGGGTCAGCATCTCAGGCTGGCAGCAGGAGCAATTTTATGTGGTGGCCTTTGCCTGCTGCTTGCTCTCAGAAGGATGTAGCCATGGCAGGTCTGGCAGATCCCTGTACTTGCCCGGCTTTGTATCTCCACCAAAATCAGGCAGAGATGAATGGCAGCTTAAAGTGACCTCAGAAAACCCCTCTGTGACACAAAGGTGCTGTGGAGTGTAATTAATGGGCCTAATCTACCCTTCCATTACTCAAGCAGATTTATTCCCTGTGTAAAGTGTTGAGAACAGCACCGAGGAGTCTGGCCCATTAATTATACATACCCCTTCAAGCCCCAAGAGGAATAGGGTGGCCATTCAAACACCATCGGGCATGGGTGAGCCCAGGTGACACCTAGCATCACTGCCCTGCCTTGTACCACACAAAGTCAATTGGGCACATGAGAGCCCGCTGAAACTGCAGGGAAACGTCATGTCAATACCTGAAGTGGAAGATAATCAGCAAAACTCCTAGCTTTATGGTAAATAGCACAAAAAATGTAATGGGCTGGGGGAAGCCACTCATCTTGCCTGGTTTCTGAAGACAACCACGAAGATGGCTACACTTGTATCAGCCACCCTTCCTATTCTTACTGGTAACTGTGGAGCAAAGGCACTTTTACTCCTTCGTTTCATCTCACATGTGCAGCCATCAGTTTTAGCATGAGACACCTTGGGCCCAGGCTTGTCTAATTATTCAGACTGGGAGTAGCCTTCCTGTAAAGGGAACCCCAGGTGCCTTTGACAGGCACATGTGACCACCAGGCGTACCCCAGGACTGCACTTTTCAAGCGTGCTGCCTGTGACAGTTCTTTTGTGCAGGCAGGAAAAAGGTGCATGGATAGCTGTGAGGCTGGGGGAAAATTCATGCCTTCTCTTCTTCCTGGGGGAAAATGGAAATAATTCACCTGATATGATTGAAGTTATAGCCACTTTGAATTGCGGGTGTATTCTGCTATCATACTGCTTCCATTTTTCTTTCCCATGCAGAACATCTGCTTTCATTACCATCATGAAGTAGTTTAGTGATCTTACATGAAAAAGAAGCTGATTTTGCTGCATTGTTTTCATTAAATTTTCATTTTATTGTATTTAAACTGGTAAACCTGTTATTCCCCAAACAGGTTAACGTGGAGTTGATAAGAAAAATATCCTATGTAAACAAGCTGGTATTTCAGTGCCCCATAAACATCTACAAACATCTACAGCTCCTGGCATGCCCTGGAGGACCAAACAGTCCGCTAAGGAAGCTGCATGGCTGCAAGGCAGGAAATCCATGTCCTCATTTCCACGTTTTCCTTGCTGATCTTGGGCAAGGAACAGAAGATTTGTCCTTGTCTCCTACTTGCACCCAGCCAGAAGAACCTTGTGTTGTTCTTGTGGTATCACGATCATTTTGACAGCAAGAAACTAAGATATCACAAGCCTGGGATTATGAATTGAATACAGGATAAAGAGAAACTGGGCTGGGAGGATATAAGCCTCTTATCCAGCACAAATAGTTGAAATAATAAAAAGGGGAATATAGAAAATAACTGTTCATGTAAATTGCTTTCTGCAGAAGTACACTCTTGGTAAACTTTGCCCTAGGATGAAAAAGTACAAAAGATTGGAAAATGTACTTCGAAGGAAAGAAATAATCCTCCAGTTGCAGAGAGATGGACTAGATGGCCTGTTACTGCAGGTCTCTGGCTGAAGCTCAGAACTCATACTTCCTTGGTGCAGTGAAAGCCCTGTTATGAGCAATTGTTCTTTGTAGCTTCTTGGATTTTGCTACAGTAAACAAAAATAAAGTAATTGGTGCATATTGTATTAGGCTTGCTAGAAGGTCTCACAAGAGAAAACTGCATCTTTCCCACCTGTGATGGCCAAAGAGCAGTGCAGATGTCCACTGCCATCAGAAAACAAGCAGGGAGGAAGAAAATCAGGTTTTTATATTGGTCAGGGATCTTCATGCAGGTCTGTGCTAACAGCCACTGCCGGGGATGTGGTATTGAATATGCTGAAGTTTACAGGTTCTGTTTTATCCACACACACACACAAAAAGTACCAGATGAGTAGTCACGATCCCATCAGGGATCCCCACGGTGATGCTCTGCCCTGACTTTTGTGTGCAGCTGAGTGACAGCAGTGACAATGTACTGACACAGGGATACCATTTGTTTTAAATGTTTTTGTTTGTTTGTTTGTTCCTTTTGTTTTGTTTATTTTATCATTTTTATTTTTTCTTTCTCAAGACAGACATCATTGATTCAGAATGTTTTCTGCTCTGGACCCTGTCACAGAAAAAAAATGCTTAACTGGTTCCTAGGAGAGCCCTCTTCCATGTGAAAGCACCCTCAGGTGATGTAGATCCTCATAGCTGCCCTCAGCTGTCCTTCCTATCCTTCATCTCCTGCAGTGGAGATGACAATACACATCTTCAATCTGAATATTTTCAGTTGTTTGAAAGGTCCTGCGGACAAAAGAAGTGCTTTTGACAGCAGTACCCAGACTGCTGTATTTTGTGAACGTCCCCGCTGAAAAGCTCCCTTCTGACTCCAGCCTGCTAGGATTTGTCCAGTGTGGTGTAGATGGGAACATCTGGCCTTAGTTGCTTCTCAGTGTGAAAGACTGGGGGTTTGGAAGTCAAGCTGTCTTGTTTTGTTGGCAGTGTGCTGTCAGGACAGATCCTGCAACAGGAGAAACCACAAAAATGAGCTCATATCAGATGCTCTGTAATCAGACAATAGCAGCAGCTGAAAACCTTGCCTTGGAGATGGTTTAACCCTGCCATTGAATTGGTGCAGGTGCAAAACTGTTCTTCATCCTAGCTGATCAAAATAAATCTGCTGGGAAATGGCCTTAGACTTAAGTGAGATTTCAGCTTATACTCAGTGCAGTGCTGAGCAAGGTGCCAAATGCCCTCCGCCTCAGTGATCCCAATGAGAGCGTGGGGTAGAGAACACATTGCTGGATCAATGTACAGGAACAGCAGAGGACTGCAAGGGCTGCACATTGTTTAACTGAATGATAGATGGAAGGCTAAATACATAAAGATTTATAACATTCAATTTTTGCCACATCAAGGTAAATACAGGAATGGAAAGGAAATGAGGCAGTGAGGCAGTAGTCACAGGCTTTTGCTCCTAAAGTATTTTAACTTCAGCATCAGAGTTTGAAGACAGCTATTTTTCAAGGAGGTTTGAGCAAAAGGTATAATGTAAAATTTAGCTGTCTGGTTGTGTTCTGTGATGGCTGGGTTTGGCAAGTTGTGTTAGTTATTCGGTCTGCACTTGTTAGTGCCCTAACTTCAGTCTAATTAAGTGGTCAAGCTAGCCTAGACTTCATTAGGTGTCTCTAGAGATGGTTCAGCTCTTCAGCGTCTCCTGGGCTGCCAGACTGGCTCTGCCCTGTACAGACATCCTAGGAAAACTCCAGCTTAAGGACCTCAGGGAAGAACCTGACATTAGGCTGGATGAATCTGATCCTTGGTGCCTTATAATGGCATAACCAGAGTTGGTGGCTTTGGAAAGTCATTAAAAGTGAGAAAGCCTGTGAAAGCATGATGTACTGTCATTAGGGCAAATGCTTAACATTATTACGCTAAAGGATTTGGGGTTTCTTTGAGTGCATGTGTCATTTGATTACTAACCTCAAAGACTGAAAAAGCGACCTGCTTTCAGAGACAGGATGGTTGGTGTCACTGGAAAGCAGATCCCTTTTCAAGGGGATCCAAATGGACATGCAAATCTACCATCGCATTTGAAGAGTGAATTAGTCTTTAGTTTGCTTTTACTTAAACTGAAAGCATTGCGTTGGCAACCAGGAGGGCTGGATATTATTAGTAACCTTTTACAGGAAACGTGGTGTGTCATGGGTTGAGCTTTTTTTTCTTTTTTTTTTCTAGAAAATGCAGTGTACAGTGAAACGGGGGGAATAAGTAAACATAAAGTGCTTATACAGCAGTTCACTCTATTTGAACACCCAGCAATACACCTCTGAGGTTACCTGTTCATAAAGGAAAGGGGGAATGATATTTGAGACTTATTTTTGGCTAAAAGCATGAAGTGCAAATAGCTCTTTGTGCAAAATGTCAGCTGCATTTCAGGGAAGCAAACAACATTGCCTTGATAAGCTGTGGTAAATAACAACAGTAAGTGCGTTACCACCTATTATACACAACTGTAAGTATATCTGGATAGACTTCTGTAACTGTAGTTTGACATCTGAAATAAATATGAAAAAGTAAAACAAGACATTTCAAACAATTTTTCTCACAGCAGAACTAAGTATAGGAGGAAATTCATTTTCAAATAGCAAAATTTGTATGCTTACATGGAGGTGTTTATGTACAGGGAGGGGGTGCGACCTACCACTGCAGTCTGGAGATCTCAACTTGACTCAGTTATGTCTAGTGCCACTGGGGATGCTGTAGGGTGTCCATCCTGGCCTCCATCTAGATGCAGTTCTCCCGATAATAGTGTGTAGCATCAGCCCAAGTTACCTCCTGCCCATGCTGGGGTCAGTTGGCACTTTATGGCTACCTACTGGCAGCTGCACGCAGCCCCTAATGGGGTCACCTGTATTTTATCAGGCTCTGTTGACTGTTGTGTGAACATCTTCTGATTGAAATGGGGCTTAGATGCCCCATTTGAGTGTCAAGCTTTGGTGCTTGTGGCTGGAGGCAGCTGCTCTCCTTGAAGCACATGTCAGTTCCCTAAATACCATCAGCCTGGTGCCTGCTATGATGCCCTGTCCTGCCTTGCTGGAATGTTAGTTGCAGATTTAGGGGTACACACATCTCCTATAGGTATGGTGCTGATGTCTCAGCCTCGAACATCAACAGACACCTCTAAAGTAACTGAATTAAAACTGTACAGTCCAGAAGACTTGTTTTCTTCATTTCTCTATCTCCTTCCATCCTCCTGCTCCTCCACATGTCCCTAGGCTGGGAAGGAGACACATTCCAACCTCTGCCTACACTGATGGCCTGGGCAGTGTCTCATTCTGCACAGGTGCTTATTTTCAGGGTGCTTGTATCAATCTGTGTATCTCTGAGACCTCATCCCTCTATCAAATTTGCTTGCAAATGGCTTAAGAGATTCTGCCAAAAACTTGTTTGTAGATGGTCTCCCACCTGCTTGGCAATATATCCAGTGCCTGGGTTGTCAACCACCTATTGGAGAACATCACTTGCAGTACCTCTGAATGGGATATGAGATGAACGACTGATTTCACGAGACAACCACACTGATCAAGAGGAGATCCGTGCAAGCTCTCAGTGACACTCCAATGATGGACCAGCTAAGAAACAATTAGCTTTAATCTCACTTTATTTTTGAGCAGGGCTGTGCTCAGTAACGCATTGCTGTATTCAGTAGTTCGTAATGGACATGGGCATCTGCGGCGTTGCTGACTGCTTTCGTTTATAATCACAGTGATTGCAACGAGTACATTATGAAACAGGACTGACAGGACACTTGAAATAAAATGTCACCAGAGTGATTAAGACCAGGGTAGTTTGCAAAATTCCAGCTCATGTGTTCTGAATATTTGAAGGAAAGAGCTGGTGAGCAGGGGGAGAAGGAGAATGACACAACACAGCAAAAGCTTCTGGCTGGTTGGTAAGGCTCCGTTAAATATAAATACTTTTTATACTGTTTATTGTAGGCTGGCAGACTTTATCAATTTAAAATATAATGAGAAAGGCAGAAGCCAGGGGACTTGCAAGTACTTCTTGTAGCGTTAAGAGAGAACAGAGACAATATCTTCACAAAATCTCTTTTATTGCTACAAGGGCAGAAGTGCTGCAACACTGAACTCTCCCTTGCATTGCTGGCACCCATCAGCCTTGTTCAGGCAGCAGCTGAGTTGATAGCAGGCAGTTTGGTCCTAGGTTATTTTGGGCAAGTATATTTTAGCTGATATTGGTTTGAGTCACCTCTGCACCATTCCCATCATCCCAAGCATCTCCCACTGGTGTGAGCTTCTTGTTCTTGTCCGTCATACTTCAGTCCTTCTTAGAACACAAACAGGTACAACGTCATGTGCAGCAGCTGGTAATCACCTGCAAGATGTATTACTGGGAATGGCCTTTAAGAAGAAACTGGTTTTATTTCTGGGATATAATTACATTTTATTGGGGGAAAAAAACAACATACTAGGTGGGAAAAAAGTAGCTTAAAATATCGGATATGTTACTGAAATGTGTAGTTGTATCTAATCCTGAAGTTCTCTGCAAGCCGAGGTAGGTAGTTCTGAAGTTGCAGAAGTAAGAGGAAACAAACTTGAAGTCTCTGGCTCAGTCTGGATCTTACATATACCTGTGAATATCTTCAAATATTTTTTTCCTTCTTAGTAGCAGCATTTCCAGGACCAAGACTGCTTAAGGGGTGAGCCCTGTTCAATTTTAGCCATATTAATTGAGGGTGTGATGGTTCCTTTTTCCTACAGGGCAAATGTTTTGAAACTGTATGTTCTCTTAGGTATTTATTCACTGTCTCAGTGAGTTTTCTTCAAGGCCAATGGGCTATTTAAATCAAGAGTACCCATGAAAATACATACAAATATTTTGAAAAGTTTCCAAATATACTATTTGGGTGAAATGCCGTGCATATGTATATCATAATGTACTATGAAATGTAAATAACAATATTCACAGTGAACAAAATCTTCCTATATACATATATATATTATTTTTTTGCACATGTAAGCAGGACACTTCTGGATGTCAGTAATTGTTGCAATTAGTGATTTTCACCAAGATGAAATACTAGCAATTACAGGAAATTCATTATTCATTCATATCAGCTTACGAGAATATTTACGCTACAGAGCTTCCAATGAAAATTTTATCCTGTATTCTGTTTCTCAGCTTTTCCTTTTTTTTTTTTTTTTTTTTTGTGTGTGTGTGTGTGTGTGTTTTGGGATGCTGGAGGGAGAAGGGGAATATCAGTGTGGGTACTTGTCCATGCTAAACTTCTGTACCTGAAATTAATGTTTCTGGAAAAGTCTGCAGACCTCCATTCCCAGTGAAACCACCCATAATTAGAGGCAATCCCACAAATGCCAGTGTTGTTAGTGCAGCACAGATGAGACAAGACTCAGATCTTCTCACTTCCAAGACCAAAATTTGCCTCCCACATATAAGGGTCATTAATTTCCTTTTACCTTGATTTGTTTCAGGTGCTCAACCTGTTCCTTGCCTTGCTGCTGAGCTCTTTCAGTGCTGATAACCTTTCGGCACCAGATGAGGATGGGGAAATGAACAACCTGCAGCTTGCTTTTGCTCGGATCAACAGGGGTCTTCAGTACGTGAAACGCACGACATGGGATTTTTGCTGCAATGTCCTCCGGCATCCCAAGACCACAGCTGAAAAGAAGGCAATGATGAAGCTTGCTGCCCAGAATACAGGTGCCCTGAACAACTGCGTGAACAGTCACACAACTGCCGAGTTTGGCAAAGACATGGAGAATCACAAAGAGAACCACGCTGAGGATGGGATGAATAAAAATGGGGAGAAATACCTGGGAATTACAGATAATGATGATTTCATGACCAATCCTGACCTGTCCATTTGTGTTCCTATTGCTGTGGGAGAGTCTGATATCGAGGAGGAAGATGAGGAGCAGAGCACGTTTACGGAAATGGAGCAGGTAGGCAACGAAAATGTTTGTTAGCTGCATTTTATTAAGATTTGTTCCCACCCTTGCTCTGGATCCATGGCTCATGATGCAAATGTGCTATGGCCGAATCCTGCCTTTGATATGTTGTTAACTTTAGAGGAAGTTACACCTGCATATCCAAGAGCAAAATTCAGTCTCCAACAAGAGGCATTCCCTTCCTTTGCATTATTTTTGCTTGTCGAGATTAATTCTTCTAACAAGAGCAATTAAACCCTTTCTCACCCAGGAGCCTGTTTTTCTTTCAGCTGAATCATGGGAATGGTACAGAACAAATCTTAGGTTCCTTTGACTCTAGCAGGGGATTTTCTTGGTGTACAGTACTGGGGAATGGCTTTGTTCAATTTGGATAACAGGAATCCAGGGCCAGGTATTTCTGTTAAATAAATCTAGTCAGATTCTGATAAGACATTGTGCCAGAGAAAGTGAGAAGATATGGAGTCAAATGTATTCAGACAGAAAGAAAAAAAAAAAAAAAAAAAAAAGTTATTTACCTGTTCTTTCGTTTTTTTCACATTTTATTATTCCCAAGAGCTCTCAGTAGTAATGGCTGAAAACTTGTGTGTGGTTTGAAACATTGGTGTAACATGGAGAAGAAAAATCTTTATGGGAACGGTTTTCCTTCTGTCCTCCCCCCTTAACGTATATAGTTAACATGGATCCCTCACTCCTGTGGTGCCAGTGGAGATGTGTGGAGTTCAGCAGGCTCTGGATCAAAGCTCTCATTTCAGACTGAGTTGTCAGGAGGGATCCCCCATCTCCTGGTTGAAAGGAAGAAAGATCTGAAGCAAAAGTCCTAAGAGAAGGGATGTCCTAAAAAAAAAAAAAAGCCCTGAGGAAGGACACTGTGCCAGAGAGGCAGGCACAAATCAGCTGTTAAATGTCAATTTCTGCTACTTCAGTGTGGAAATCTCTTTGGTGCTGGTGCACCTACTCACCAGCAGGTCTTAGGCATTGAGCAGACCTCGGGGAGCAGGAGGGCAAAGGGTCAGAAAACTCTGTGAGCAAGCCCCACTGTCTCAACAGACTTCCAGAGAGAAAAAAAGAAGTGTGAAATTTTTGGCAAACACTTTTAGGGACTGTTTTGTATCTTGTTTTCTTTTTTAGGAATAAGTTTATGGAAATAATCTGTGGATCAGTGTTGGTGGCACACGATAACCCACAAAGCTGACTGTGGCTATGTCTTTGGGGCTTTTTCTGGGGTAGTTGTATGCTCAGTGACAAGGCTCCAGTGAGGTCCTGTCTATTGCTTCCCTCTTCTAACCGAACATAAAGCAGGAATTCCTAAAACCCTTTGGGGCATGCGTAAGCTGACTTCTAGGGATAATACATGTTTTTTTCTTTGAAGTCTTTTCCTGTTCCCAGGCTTGTATTAGTTAAACCTACAAGAGGAGAACACTTGAAAAGTGAAATATACAGTAGAATTAGCCAATCTGCCAATACAGACTAGTATAAATATGTATCATAGTGCGTAAATGTGTTTAATTCAGATTTTTTTTGTTGTTTGACTTTATTTTTATCCACACATTTCTACTACATTTGACAGAGGGTCACAGTTGTAAAAATTCTCACCTTTTTCCTTTAAAATGCAGAGAAAAGTTTGTAGCAACTTAGCACATAAGTGTCCATGAGGGCTGGAAGCATAAGTGTGTGCATCTGCACACGTGTATGGTGTGTCACTGCACCCCACCTTCCTCAAGGTAAATAAGTGGTCACAATTGGAAGCTAAACTGTAGCATGGGGTATGGAGGGGTTGGGAAATTTACAGCTAACGGTACCTTAAAAATATAGAAATGTGAACTTCTGTTTAGCTTCACAGTGTGTCTGTGTGGGTGTGTAGGCATGGGACAGGTGGAAGTCCATTTTATGCTGTACAGCAAGTAAATGTGGAATTGCAGCTTTAGGGAGATCTATTAGAGTCATGAAGGAACAAATTGATATAGAGAAATAGGCATTTTCACGAAATAGAACATTATGAATTAAAATGGATCTGAAAATATTAAGAAAACTTCTTCAAATTGTTCCAGTAATACGGAAATGTTATCATACGTAACAGAAGCATTGAGGATTCCGAGTGAAACAGAATGGAAAGAAACAAACCAAATAGGAGAAACAAACCAAAGTGCTAAGTTTGCATGCTGCGTCGTTTGTGAAATGTTCAATAAATACTAGGTTAGCATTGTCTCATTGCCATGAAATATTTGGATTTTAGTGAAACAATGTAGTTCACTGCTAGCATGTTCATGAAGTAGAAGGAAAGGAGTTGAGAAATATATTCATTAGCTTTGTCATCAGTGTTTTCCAGGCTTTGATAAGCAGCTGCTGCAGGTCACTGCTGTTCCCTGGTGCGTAGCCCCGATCAATGGTGTTCAACCTTTTTCTGCAGAGCTTAGGGGACTACTGCTGGAAGAGTCCCAACAAGAAGCGAGTTCACATGTCCAGCACTTGCTTTTGTCAGATGTGTAGAGAGGAAAATATGTGCACATGAGAGGGCTTCAGTTCAAAGACTTCAAAATGTATTGGCATAATAAATAAATAAAAATAGGAAGAAGCTCAACAGCAGAACAGATAATTGCAGCATGATCTTTGCATTTGTTTTCCTGCAAAACCCTAATAACTTTGTACAGCTGTAAATGTCTCAATAAGGAGAAGAGCTGTAGGAAAACATATTCTGAATGATTCAAAGACCTGTCATTTTCAGTGGTGTCCCTTCCAAAGACATGCGATCTCTGCACCCACAAATAAATAAATAAATAAATAAAATCCCTTTATCAACACATAGGTTACTGCAGAAGCATTTATTGCAGCTGGAGGTCAATATTAAATCCCAGTTCCTTGAATGCAGTATTGTGGCTGTTATAATGTGCAAGCTTTTTTTTATCAAGGGCAGCCCTGTGGGGCACAGAGGGTTAAAATTCCCTGCTCTTTATCAGAAGCCTTTGTCCTGAGAGCCCATCTCTGCTGTGGTCATTACCTCCTTCCTCCAGGATGGTCACAATAACCACAGAGAGCTCGCAAAGGAAGAACAGCATGAACAAAAGCAAAATTTACATGATTGCACTGAAAGGGCACAACTGCGGTGAGGTATCTTTTTGTGTAGAGGGCATCATACAGAAATTAAACAAGAACTACCAAGGGTACGTTAAACATTTAAATCTATTCTAACTTTCACCTAATTATAATCCATATTTTTACATATTTAAATATTTTAGCATGTACAAAGAGAATGTGAATGTAGATTTACTGCTGGGGAGAAGAAAATGTACCCTGCTTCACTTTAAAGTTGTGGGCTGACCTGGAATTTGGCAGTCCTTGGGCAATATTGCCAGGACCTGCCTTCCTCTTCATGCATGTAGATTTTGGTGCAACTGCATGGGGAAAGAGGCAAAAAGAAATGTATGAAAAGGGAATATATTTGTTGCATGCCTCTCAAGCGTGTGGCTAGGTGAACCTACGCAATCCTTACATGTCCTTCCCATTTGCTGTGTCAGCTGAACATCCTGGGCCATATTCTGACGCTAAAAAAGGAAGGGAGGTCGGTCTCCAGCACCACAAAACGGCTGATCCCAATGAGATACTTTAGGGTGGGGATGAGTTCAGTTTACAGCTCCTGTACCAGTGCTTGTCTCTCTGGGGAAGTCATAAAATTACTCTAACGTAAGCCATCTCAGCTAAGACAAATGATCCCCACAGTGTTAGATGCAGCAGTCTGAACTTTCAGATGATGAGAAACCCTTAGAAATGGAAACTGAAATTTAATTGTAGACATTTCTATCATCAGAGCTTACATTGGCAGCAGTCGTATTCCCAAAAGTTACACATTTTTGGCACTGTCATCGAGAGGGTTCCAGAGGAGAGAGCCCACCTGATGCCTTCTTTGATTCCTGAGATGTAAGTGAGATGCTCTGCCAGCTCGGAGAGCCAAGAGACACAAGCCTGTAGCCCACGCATATCGTGAAAGGGTCACAAAGAAAAGGTGAGCAATAAAAGTCAGCGCAGGTGTGAGAAGCTGGCAGAAGAGAGTGAGTCTGAGAAAGGAAACTGCCTTCCATTTTTCCACTTTCTTTGAGATGTATAATTTTAAATATGGGTTGTCCTAGCAGGGAAACAACTCCCAAAAGCTCAGCAGCAACCACAGCAACCATTTGCATCTTCTCAAGGTTCTTTTGGGTTCTCACTTTGGCTTTCTAGGTAATTAAAATTTTCAAATTGTTTTCTTCAGCTTTCATAGCATTCCTGTAATTGCTTATAAAGACCATCTCTTCATAGGTGACATCGAAATTCAGGCTCCTACAGGAGTAAGGACCACTTTGTGGCACATTAAAGTGATGGGACACTTCAGTGTGCAATCCACATGACACAGGCATCCTACCAGAAGTCACCTGCAGTTTTAACTGCATTGAAAGTTTCAAACATCAGAAGGGGTTTGTGCCTTTCCATTAGATAAATAAGTCTTTAAAC
The DNA here is from genome assembly GCA_011076525.1 of Nettapus auritus. Classification (NCBI taxonomy): domain Eukaryota; kingdom Metazoa; phylum Chordata; class Aves; order Anseriformes; family Anatidae; genus Nettapus; species Nettapus auritus. The sequence continues at coordinate 5,787,372 of CM021766.1, forward strand.
TTCCTACTTTATTATTGCTTATCCTGCAAGGTGCCCACAGCTATAGCCCAGAACAGTGTGTGCCTTTACCACAGCAACAGCACTTTGTAGTTCAGAAACAAACAAACAAACAAAACACACACACGCACAAAAACAAACAAACAAACAAACAAAAAAACACCATGACAGACTAAAAGGAGTTTCCAGATCAGTAATGCCAGGCTGACATCCTGAATCAGCCCCCAAAATACAGTGTCCTACACTTACACCATGGAACTCCATCTTGTTTCTGTTACCCCAGGCCTCAGGGACGTGTGTCTTTCTGCAAGGTATTTGGATCATTTTCTGCATTGAGGAGGTCCTCCAGTCAGCAAATGTCATTAGCACAATGTCAGAAAATGTCTCTAAACATTGCTTGTTGTTTGAGTCAGCCCAGTAGGACTGTTACTGCCTTCTCCCCTTTCTTAAATTTAACTGCAGCATGTGTTGCCTTACTCTGACTACTGCCCTCGATCTATCTATGGCATGCTACTGAGAAGAAAATCTATGATGCTGCAGTAGCTTGTGGCTCGTGGCCACATTTGCCCCCTCTGCTGTGACAGAACCAGGCATGGACGCTGCTTTCTGTAGAGATAACACCTCTGCATTTCCCCATGCGGTGCAGTGCCGAGCCAGCAGCACTTGCCTGCTTGTCTCCAGAAAATGCCATTATTGATTTGTTCCAATGGAGTGGCTAATTGGGTCACATGGAAAGTGCTCGCTGCCTGCTGCTGGGATGAAGAAGCACTTTGCAGCTCCTTCCCCGTTCCTCGACACCAGGCGTACACACTGAGGTTCACAGCGGCCAGATCCCAGCTCCCACTGTGGCTGACTGGTGCAGTCTGAGTCTGCGGAGATGCTTCAGAGCTGTCCCTTCCCACTGCCCAAGGCTTTCCCCTGGATGTGGAAATCCTTAAACGGCAGGGAGTTATTGCCTGCTGGGGCTCACCTTCCCATTACCTGGCAGGGAATGTTACCTGTTGGAAGGGGATGTTATTTTTCCATTGCCCCTCAGGGTTTCCTAGTTTCTCTCCTGTTTTTTTTCTCAGGATAGGATGCACATTGCCTGGATTTTGCACACCCAACAAATATTTGCCCCTCCACAAAAATCACTTTCTCAATCATATTCACATTTTTTCTTGATTAGGAAGTCTTCTCTCTTCTATACCTCAGCTTGGGCTCTGTCAAATGCATCTCCCAGGAAAATCAGTTTTCCCGGCTTTGGATAAGTGCCTGCCTCTGTATGTGCCAATGACAGAGCTGGCTGTGACCACAGTCTCTATTCAGTGGTACAGCTCCTGTATTGCCCTGAACTGGATCAGATCCCCAAGCTTTTCTTCTCTTTTTCCCCATTTTTTCAGTATTACTGACTTAATTTGATTTCACTTGACAAGGTGAAACTGTTTCGGAAGGCTTTTTTTTCATGTTTCTACCAGGAAGAGATTAATAGTTTTGAGGGCAGAGAGGACCATTGGGATCATCAAGTTTTAGCTTTCTCATAGCACAGAGTCAAGGACTTCAAGCAATAATTTCTACACAGAGCCTGTAAGTTTATTTTCACTGTGATACATCATTTGTGAGATAGAGGAGGGAATTAAATGTCTCAGGTAACAGAGACTTCACCATGCACATCTGGACCCACATCTGTTCCTTTGCAATCATTAGATACTTAACTGTACAATTTCTGTACGGTACAGACCTGTTCTTATACTGATATGTATTCTGTAAAAGCCAGTAGAATTATTCCAGGTTGACATTAGTGGAGCTGAAATTGCTGATAATTGCCCTAAAAATTCCATTGCATAAAGATTTTGGTATAAATTGTTTGTGACGATACCTTACTCTCCTGATAATTCTAACGTCGATAAATCAGAGATACCGTGAAGTCATATGTTTATTTGACAAGGTACATTAATTTCAGCCTTTTATTGCAGGAAATATCATTTATTGTCAGGAAATGTAATGCCCTTTCAAGCAATATTTATATCCCTGCTGTTTTCCGTTACAGTCCTAGGGACAAATTTTCTTTTAGTACAACTGGATGAAATACCTTCGAAGTCAGTTGATGACTCCCCAGTTTATACTGGTAGGAGAGTGAGCCCACGTGTACACATGCACAGTGTGCAGTAAATCTTGCAGCAGACTGCATGTCAGCTTTATTTGGGACAATATTTTTCTGATCATTAAGTGAGAAAGCAAGCGCTGTTTCTTGTTGTTGTTGTTATTAGATACATAGGTTACCTGATTTTCTCTATTTTTGAAAGTGTAGAGTTTTGTTTGCATTTCCTTAAAACTGTGTAGAACTCAATTATTTTCTTTTTTCTTATTTTCAGCAATAAAATAGAACGTTTTTGTATTTATCAGCTTAGGAAGAATAGCAGCAAGAGCATTAGAAAAAAAAAAAAAAAAAGGACTGTAAATCAAAACAGCAGATTTAAAGCACCTCTATCTTGTCTTTGCTTTTACACATAGAATGGCATTTGTATTTATTTCATTTCAGTACAATAGGGCAGAAGAAGACTCAGTGTCAGATCTCTCTGCTGACGTGATCGCAGCAGTCACACCGCGTATAAAGGTTTTAGGGTGCTTATCCAGTAGACAAGATGCCCAGGAAATATGTTTGTCTGCAGCATAGTGCCTAAGGTCCAGGAAACACAGGGAGCTGATAGGAGAAAGGAAGAGGGAAAAAAATAAAAAGAAAAGAATAGCCTGGCATTGAGCGAGCCGATATCAGGCGTAGCGGACTTGTCAACATGCATTTGGACAAGAGCCCAGACTGGGGACCATGCGTCAGTCACAGCCTACCGGGTGCCATTTCCCAGGATCCGTGTCCCTCCCTGGAGCACAATGCTGCCCAGAAATGAGCATTTCTTGCTGTTTCTGCCTTTGGTAAGGAAAATGCCAACATTTAACATTTCGGACAAAATGAACAGTAGCCAGTTCTTGAACAGCTCCTGTGCCAAGGGGAGACAGAAAGTGTGCGTGTTCAAGGGCCATGGGAGCTTGACATTACTCCCCTCAGTGATGGTCCAAAATAACAACATTTAAAATAATGGCATCTGAAAGTCTGACAGTTATTCTGTTGCTATTGCCTGTATTGAAATAACTCTTTCTTAATGATCAAAACATTACCGCCTTGTTTGGGTGAAAGGACCCGTAGTATTTCAGGCACTCTCTCAAAGCACGCTGCACATTGAGGCAAACTTCCAAAATTTAAGCTTCAATCAGAGGAGCCCATTAGTTTGAGTTCTTCATATTATACTGTGGAGAGATCCCAATTACCAAAAGAAACATAAAGTAGAGTGTGATTAAACTTCAAAATGCAATTTAGCAGAAGGTATTAGCTTGAACTCTGAACAATGAACACTTATGAAACACTTTCACTGCCTATTTAAGCCTATTGAATTGATAACAAGCTAAATTAACTTTGGCAGTCCATCTTTTTGCCAAGTTCTCCCACTTAAACCAATTTTAAGACTGAACCCTTGGAATAATGAATCAATGCTTTATTATGGGCAGTGTGTTGCCCAGTGTGGGAAAAGATTTCAGGCCAGCCAGGACCACACCATTAGAAACAATGTGCCCGGCTCCTCCAGGGCCAGAGTTCAAACACTTAAAATGTTCTGGATCAATCTGAGAAGGACCACTGCGAAAGTGCTCTTTTCTTCTTCAGGGGAAGGCATTTGGCAAAGCAACCAGGGTTGGTGCAGGGAGCAAAAGTTGGTAGCTGCACAATGTTTGTCAGGGGAAAAAGTTCACATTTATTCAAAATTAAAAAAAAAAAAAAATCCAGGAGGGGCTGGCAACGAGTGTGTGTGTGTATGTATATACATATATATATACACACATACATTATATATATAAACACATTATATTGGACTGTGTTTGTACATACATATATATATATACATACACATGCCAAGATGGGTTGGTACCAGACGAGTTTTTGCTGTTAAGACTCTCTGCTCAGCAGCTGTGGTTTCTGGCCAGCCTTAGCCACTCTGAATTTTAAGGCCCAGATTCTGGTATTTTTATCCAGCTGCATATTCACAGATACTTTTTTTTTTTTTTTTTTTTTTTTTTTTTTTTTTTTTTTTTAACAAGTTCTCATCTTTGCTTCCAAGTACCCTATAAATTTCAGGGAATAAAGCTGTTTTATAGGTCCACCAGGAGGACAAGTCCTGCGTTTAGCTACATAGGTGTAAGTTCAAACTACAGTGGCGTTCACTCTGACAGATGACAACACAATTGAAAATTCCTTTGGGAGCTGTGAACATCCAAATTAAGGGCATAAATTAATCTACCAGTACATTCACTGGGAGCTGGGCAACAGGCTTGCATTATTTCTGACTTCTCAGACTGCTGTATCTAACCTGTTTTGTTTGCGTTGCTCTTCTGCATGCCTCTGCTAGTGGTTTGGGTTTTAATAAACGAGGTTCCTGTAAAGGCTGTGTAATCAAGAAAAAGAAAAAAGAAAGAAAGAAAAAAAAAACACAGATGGAGATACTTGGGAAATATGATCAGGACTTTCTCATTCTGATGATGTTTTATGGTTGAGACTGATGACTTTGCATCAGATTGTGACTGGCTTTTGCACAGGTGAATGCTGAGAGGAAAGGCTGGGAGGGGGAGATAAGGACTGCAAAAATGGGCAAAAATTAGAGACTTAGTCTGATGTTCAGTTGTTGCTGTTGGAGTGATGGAGCTGGTGGTGTAAGACAGAGAGTGGGGATGCCCCCTCATATCACCAGGTTTACATGTTCTCTTTCCTGCTTTCATACCCACCCACCCCTGCTGATGAATTTGCAGCCCCTAAATTTTGTACACAATTCCTGCGCTGCAAACTCAAGGTAGGACTTCAGGCACTTCACATCAGCATCACAAATGCTGTTGTTTGCTAATGAAACGCGCTTTGAAAGTGCCACATGAGTCCTGTCCCTAGTGCTGTGCTCTGATATTGCTCCTGGTTTTCCTCTGATTTCTCATTAAACCAAGCCATAGCCACCCTGCTTTGCAGAAGTAATTCCTCAAATGGGGGTAGAGAGATTCCTGAACACACACGCTTAAAATTGACAGCTGCGTGCCAGCCCTCCTTTCTTCCTAGCAGAGTAAGTGATATTAATCTTCCCCATGTCATATTAAGGAAGCAAGGGGATTTTCCTGATATATTTGGTGGTTTTTCTTCTCATGCTGAACGTGCAGAAAGATAAATCCACTGATTTTATTGGTGCTACAGGGATTTACATTTATTCAGGAGAGGGGAACCAGGATCATAAATGATGGCAGCAAACCCCACCATTTGTTTCCCTGGATCGAGGCTATTTATTTCCCTCCCATTTTAGCCCAGACTGTTGAAGGCTTTTCAGACAGAGTGAATTCAGCATATCTGAGAGCTGTCAGCTTGACAGCTCTGCCGACTGGAGCCTCCTGTTGACTCTACACACGAAACAGGTGCTGCCCCGGCAGTAAGGCAGGCACGCTGCTTTTCAGCAGCACTGCAGTCTGCTTGCTTCTCCCCTTGTGCAGAGGTAGGATGCAAACAGTTCGGTTTTCACAATCGTTTACTCCTTGGCTTCTCCGTGCAGGAAGGGTGCCAGTTACTCGATGCAAACTGTTGCCCAGAAAGGATGCCAATAGCTACCAGGCATGGCAATTTTGTGAAATCCATAGCTGTCTGCAAGAAGGAACATAAACATCAACAATTACTTCCCAGAGTAAACAGTCCTCTTGTAACTACACGTGTTTCTCCACTGGGCTGGGTTTGCTCTACATGAAAAGCTCTTCAGGCTCCTATTATTGTATTTCGTAACTCAAAACTATCCATAGGAAGGTTTGCAGGTTAAAATATGTTGTTGGTTATTAAAGAATTAATTGTTTCTATACTGAGTGGCATTTCTTCAGCAGACTGTGTCATAGTGTTGGTCATCTACAAATGGCTAAAGCAGCAATGCCTCTGTTGTCACCATCTTTGACTGCTGGTGGTGCTTCCCGCAATGGGCAATGTCTAAAACTGGTCTTCAGGGTGCCAAAGGGATGCAAGAGCCTGGTGGGGAGCAGAGAAAATGTCTAAGACTGACGTTTCCCATTGCACCATGGACTGAGTAAAGGGCAGTTTGTATTTGCACCATCCCAGCAGCATTAGGGGATACCCTGCCCACCTCATAAAATAAGTTGAATTAAACCACCCTGCACCTCCTTCATCTGTGCTCGCTGGATCAGCAGTGACATTTGCAAGTGGGGAGGGCTCCATCCCAGTGCCCAGTCCTTACCTCCCTGCCTCACAGGGAGAGGAAGCTTTCTGCTATCAAAGGCTTTGCACAACTTCTATCCCATGACAGCCGTGCCCAGGGAATCAGGGAATAAATGCTCCGAGCCGAGGTCACGGTCTAGGTAGTGAGTGAAGTGTCAGGAGAGCCCATCCGAGCTGATCCCCATGTGAGAGGCAGGCCCAGAAATCATCTTTCTAAATTTGTTTGCACAGGATGGAAAAAAAATGATATTTCCATGGGGAAGGAATAAAGCGAATCCGCGCTGATGACAGGTATTTGTCTTGTTTTGCCAGCAGCAAGTCTTCTTTCCAGAGGAGCGGCATTTGCACTAATCCCCATATGAGCCCAAAACAATTAGCTGATCCGTGCTTTTCAGAGGCAGGATGTGGTGTGGAGCCTTTCTATTTACTCGTGCCAGCCAACAAGTATGTGGGTCCATGCACACGCACGCTTGGGATGTCACCCAGACTGTTTTCAATCCAGTTGCTGTTTCCGTGGTGCCGCAGCTGACCAGCAGCATGTGAGGGGACAGCGCTTCGTCTGTCCTCCCACATGCAGTAAGCCCCCCTACGGTGTTGGCAGAGCACCTCTTTTTAGGGCCCAGAGCCAAGCAGGGTTGAGCAAACTTGTGGTTTATCCTCTAAAGGAGCTAACGCCCATCCCAGGCTCCCAACCGGCCATTTACAGGCACGAAGTTTTCATATTGCTGAACAGTTTTACTTTATAAATGGTGAAAACAAGTGAATCAATAAATATTACCATAATGTGTATTGCCTTGGCAACATGGCATTTGATACAAAAATTAAAAACAAATTATATAAACCACCCACGGTGGGGAGCTTTACAGGAGATAAACCTGCTGCCATTACTGCCAGAAGAACAAATCAGCTGGAAGCAGAGCAAAAGTAAACAGCCCAAAGTTAAACAAAACCCCAGCGAATGCACCCTGCCCCAGGCAGGCTCCTGCTGACTCTCAGGCTCTGTGTGCTGGAACTGAGACCCTTCCATCCCATGGCAGCGGCTCACCAGGGCTGGCATCAGTCATTTGCAAAAACCTACTTAATTTCCTAACCCTACTGGATAATTTGCCAGGATATATTTCATCAGTATTAATTAATATTAACTCATCAGATGCTTGGTACAAGTGTGATTTCTGGGAAGTAGCAGGGGCCACATTTCCTGGAGTTTAGTCTATAGGAAATTGTTCCTAAAATCTTGGTGCCACGCAGAAGGTTTAGTCAGTAGAGAGATGGTGTAAGCTTTGCATTTGATGCTAGCTTAATTATTCAGTGCAATAATTTGCTTAACAACTTGAATATTCGTCAGATCAACTGAGTTACACAGTCTGTTCTCGTACACAGCTTCATTTCTAATGAATCTGAGTGCACAACCCTTCTGCATAAGTGAACTCAAGATGTCATCCCGGATTGCCTTGCACTTTTAACATGACACGACTGTTCCTGTTGTTTTAGTGCTATAACAGATACCCTGCCATTAAGATTACTTGGTACTAAGTTGCATGCACATTGCATAAAGGAAAAAAAAAAAAAAAAGAACACAACTTTTTATGGCTGAACGCCTTATTGGAGTATTCTGTGCTTTCCATGCTAGTATCTCTTCTGAATATTAAAGTATTTCCAAAGATGCTCTTTAAAAAGTGCTACTTTTTGGCAGGGGCTCACTGATTACAGAGTACTCTCCGGCTTGTGAAGATTGGTGCTAAACTGTGACTAGAAATTGCATGTAATACATTCTCATGCAGAGGGTACAGACTTGCACATGCATACTTTAATTTATTAAAGCTAGATTATGTTTTAGACCACATGCCCTCTGAAGCAGGAAACAAGTAATTTGATTTTGAATTAATTTGTTAGAAGCACAGAACAACATTTGAAAGGATTGGTACAAACCTGACAGTCCGAAAGTATTTATACAGAGAGAGCAATTTGCTTAACCAACTGCTTCCTTTGTGTCATCTGTTCTCTCAGATAGTTATATTTGGAATAAAGTGTTTTTCTGCTGCTGGTACCTCTTGAGGGACTTCCTGTGGTGATGTGGCTTTAGAACTGAGGCAGGTAGGCTGCGGCTCCCTGGGGAAGGGAAACTCACTTAATACTTGAATAACGTTGAATGTCACTCAAGCCGAGGGGAAAAAAAAGGTGGACAAGTGAAAGATAAATAGGTTTAAATAATTACTGTTGAAATCCTGTTATGCTTGTAATTTTTTTCTCAGCATGGAAGTCCTTCTGTAAGCAATTCAGCACAACCCTTTGAAATCAACTTGAGTTTTATTAATATTTTAGTAGCGGCATTAGTAATGGCATGAACGATGGTAGTGCTGTGATGAGCTGTGGAGTTTTCAGAGCAACCCCTATTGCAGGTGAATCAATAAAACCGAACTGATTTACACCAGCAGCGAACCTGGGCTCCAGATGCAAGGGCCAACCGTGCAAGCATGCTCTCCTCTGCCATTAGTCCTGGCAGCACTTCTGGAGAGATCAGCGGCAATAAGCATCGCCCCAGGACGGCATGGCTGGATTTAACGGCACCACTTGTACTGGCAGGCACTGGGGCTAGTCAGACGTGTTTGCAGGAAAAAATATTGCTCTGATTCCACAGCGCATCCCTTTTTAGTGCAGTACTTAAGGACGTGCTCTCCTTTCAACCTGCGGTTAAGTCCTGCTGATATCAGTGGGTGCAAAGTAGTCTGCAGTGCTTTGCTGAACAGGAGCCACATGCCTTTCTGTGTTTACCTGCAGGTTTTTTCCCATCTACTTTTAGATACCTTTTATCTCTTCCTGCAGACTTGGCATTTTCTTCCCCTTCCACGTGTAGCTTGTCTTCTTGGGGTGAGTTTTTTCCATGCCATTTGGAGCAGCCCTGTGGCAGGCCGCTGGGTGTTGCGCTGGTGCCTTTCTCCATCTGTGATGCTGAATATCGCCCGGTCGCCTGGCTTCAGAGCACACCCCTCAAGTTGCACAAAACCAAAAACAAAGCACAACACCTTGTCTGAACTGCAAGCTCTCCTCTGTGCCCCTGGTCTCTGGAAGAACCTATGTCGCCAAACTGGAAGGAAAGTGGAGAACACAAGGAAATTTCCTCCCACCCCCCACAACAACTCAAAAATAATAGTCTGGTCTATCTGTAATTTCTGATTTTACAGACAGATATCTTGACATATCCAGTTGCTAAACCTGAAAAATTACAGCATAAGCTTGTGTAATCTTGTTGCTTGCCATTTTTCCTTAAGATGTTATCCCCTGACAAGTATAGTTCAGGCTATTTTCTCTTCTAGCTGGGGAGTTCTCCATAAGAAATAAGCATGCTATCAAAGAAAAAGAAAATAAACCCATCTAGGATTATTTCCAGCAGGAAAAGCAGCTGCAGCTGAGGGGTCAGCGATGTCAAAGCCCAGGCGCCCGGAGTCAGAACTCTGAGATTTGTGAAGAGTTAAGTGAGTTGCACATGGATAAGCAGTTGAAGGCTGAGCCACCACCTCCAGTAGGGCAAAAAGAGGTAACAGAAAACACTTTCCTACCTGATACTGCATGCAATTCATCACAGAAGCTCCATAGTGCATGCCACCAATTTTTTTGGGGGGGTTGGGGCTTGGAAAATTATATGTTTGTCAATTGGCAGGGAAGAAGCAGCACACAGTAGGTATTGCAGTTTTACTAAAGGAGAGAATATTTTGTTATAAAAATAACTGAAAAGCTTGGAAAATGTGCATTACAAATGAAGATGGGATTTTCTGAGGCTTTGGAAAAAAAAATTGCAATGTTACTGTCTTATTTTAGGAGGAAATGAGCATGTGTTTAGCCCTTGAAAAGAAGATGCCATCCAAGAATGGCATCTGCTGACTTGGCAGATTTATACCTGGAGTTCACTGGAGGGCACCTGTTCTCTGTAGCAGATTACAATTTATTTTCCTCTTAGTGTCATAGACCCAAGAGAGGTGCAAGAATTTAAGTAGCTGACATGAAATTACTAATTATATAGGAAGCCTTGGAATCATTCAGTTATTATTGGCCAAAGAGTAGATTGCTGTTTCTCAATATGTAATCTACATTGACTTTTATTTTCAGTTTCTAGGATTATGTTGTCTTTATAAACATGAATACCAAAAATGCATCAAATTTTCTATTTTATGCTGAGTGATTCCAGGTTTTAAATTCTCTGAATCCCACTTGCTGACTTGTTGAGATTTTTTTTCCCCATTAGGATTTAGTATTTATTGATTGAACGATGCATTTGTTATTGAAGAGTGATCTTTGAAATTAGAAACTGGGGGTTTTGAGCCATGTCCTGGGAATCTGGGGAACTCCATAGCAGCTTGAGACTGGAACCAGAACCATTGGTAGGCTGGGGAGTTTGAATTAATGAAAGAGAAAGAATGACTTAATATCAACATCACTCCTTTCCTAGTTCTGCTATAAAACTGCTGACGAGCTTGTGCCCAGCAGGAGCAATCCTATGCAGAAATCTTGACAGGTCAGTGGAAACAGGGCTGCTGCAGAGCCAGAGCTCACCTTATCCAGGCCTGCTGATTCTTAGTGTCTCGAAGGGTAGAATTTACTGAACTAAATGTAGACATCTGCATCTAGATTTGTCATCTGAGGCACCTTTTATAGTCAACAAAGATCAGGAGCCAATATAGTTAGGTAAAAGTGTCTCATCTCCTCCTGAAATCGATATTTAAATTAGGTCAGAAGAATCATATTTTAAAGTACCTGTTCCTCTCCAGTGACTATATAGGGAGCCCAGGGTAACTAGCTGAGCTGTGGAGATCTACACTTAGGTGAGCTAAACTCCACTGATATTCACCCAAAATTCTCTAGCCATGAAGCAGTTCTGTCAGGAGCAATCCTCACCAGAATACTTCTTGGCATATTGAACTTCATCTTCAGAAAGAAAAGGTCCTGTACTTTATAGGAAGGAGACTTCAACCACCTGATATCCCAATCTCAGGGGAAATATATATATATATATATTTACCCAAAAGAAACATTAGATTTTAAAATAATGAGATGAATTACAACAAGTAGGGATTAGAAGACCATCTCAGGATTTTTTTCTCACAGGGGATTTGGTATCCTTCATGTTTAACCATATTTGTAAGATATAAAAATCCTGTTATATTAGCACGAAGGCCTGAGAGCTACGTCCTTTTTTAGTGCTATAATGAAATGTCATGATAAGATGGGAACATTCTAGCTCTGATATATTCAGCAACATCGTGATAAAGAAATAATCCCCATTTCCTCCCTCAACTTTCAAAAGGTCCTGGAACACAAATGTCACCTTTCTATAGTAGACTATAATTGATTCTATTTGTGGCTTCTTAAAGAGAGGTGGAGGAATATGGCAATAATCCAGGGATGACTTGAAATCAAACGGAAGTTCACATGAGGCTATGAATACCAACATGAAAGAGCAAAGCCCAAAGGATGCTATTTTTGAAGGGTAAATCTTGTGTGGACATTACATACTTACAGTCCTTCTGTTCAGAAGTAATCTTTCTGCCGACACAAAAGGACATGATAATCTTTTTGATGAATGCCCAAGAACCCAGGACTAGCCAAATAAAGCCAACAACTGCAAGGAAGTAACTTAACGGATTTGGTATGCCCAAGAGACAGGGCTTTGAGTTATTCAGTTGCTCACAGGAAGCAGTGAATGTGTTCTGAATAAAACACTGTTGATGGCAGTAAAGGATACATTATATGATTAAAAATTCATCCCATATAAATCAACAGAAAGACACCATAGAAATAAAATCGTTGATGTCGCAGGTGGATAAGACCTCAGAGAGCATACTAGTTAATTTCTTTGCCAAAACATTGGCCCATAAAATATTTTGTACAGCCTTGTGGAATCTACCTTTAAACGTATCAGGCAACTTAGACTTCTTCATTTATCAAAGGGAACAGTTCACTCAGCTAGGAAAAAAAATCTCATGGCTGGGTGTATTGCCTTAATGATCTGCCTATTTTCTTTTCCCTTTGAAATACAATTTTATTACTCTCTTTTACTGATTTTATCTGTCATTCCTTTTTTATGAATTAATATCACTTAATATAATAGACTGTTATCAGCTTCCTTTTGCATTTTGTTTACTCCCTAAAGTCACATGCTCCTTTTACCTTTTTTTTTTTTTTTCCTACTCCCTCATTTTTTTCTCTTTGGAGTTGTTTTACCAAGAACTAAACACAGTACTCCAAATGAAATTTCCACAGAACTATAAAGAGAATTAGTAGCTCAGTATATAGACACAATACTTTCATATCGGATTTCTGCATCTTTATATTCCACTACAAAATCATGTCTATTTTTTTTAATATTACCCCAGGTGACTTGTGGTGACAAGTTTCCAGGATTTCCATTGAATTTTTTCCTGAACTATTTCTTTTGTAGTGTTTTGAGTCAATTCTCATTTTGCTATATTCTCTCCATTTTTCACTTCTCACTTCCTTTCTCCTCGGTTTCAATACTCTCTTCAATTTAATGTTATCTGCCAATATAAGAATTATATTGGTCAGTATCTCTTCTGTATCTTTAGTGAAAGATAATGCTGACTCTAATCCCTACATGTATCTTCCTCTGAAGACAAAGGTTTTGTTACATTTGGGTCCTTAGGATGGCTTTTCTCCATACAGTAATGGGTGAATCCGAGCCAATTACACTTTATTTCAAAAGTAGGCTTTTCCATAATAGAAATATAGGCATTTTATTAAGATTTATGTATCGTCTGTCAGTTTGCTGGATTAAGGCTGTGATGTTCAAAGGGAAGAGAGAGAGGGAGAAAGATAAGAGAGTTAAACCTTTAGCAAATGTCAACTTTCAATGAGATTTCAGCTTCTCACTGCTGCAGGCTTCTTGAAAAAAATAAAAAAATAATAATAAAAAAAACAGCATTCAAATCAATTTGCCACTATTAGAGAAACAAGTGGTGTCTGACACAAGAGACACAAGCCCTGTCCAACTACTTAAGACAGAGCAGACCACTCAGAAACACATTAAAAACTACCCTCTGCAGCATGAATTTACGCTCAAGTGGGAGGTCTCCCAAAGAGGCTTCTGATGTTGTCTCTGCCTGGCATATCTCCTCCACTCATTCCAAGAAAGAAAGAGGACATTCTGTATTCGTCCTTTTTGTCTTATGGCCTCCTTGTTCCCTGTTTGTGCGCTGCACCCGTGGCAGGCAGTAGAGCCACCTCAGTGTCTTTATGTCTCCAAGACTTTTTGCTCAGCTGGCCTCCAAGAAAGTACTCTCCTTTTCTGCACTGAGTTTGTTTAATTCACTTTAATCACGAGCTACAGCAGGAGTTTAGTGATCTGTGGTTCCCATGATTATTCCCTTTTTCTCTTCTCTAACTCAGTGTTGTGTTTACTTATTGCTGCTCTCCTGGGCTCTTTCCAGTTTTCCATGAGCATTAAGTATTGATTGCTAATGGTGTGTTACCTTAGTGTTTCAGATCCCTGTATGCCCTAGAATGTGTGTTGGCTGGATCTGCTGATTTGCATTTGTTTTAGGTTTTCTCGATATTTCTCTGCTTACATTTCCACTAGTTCTAACAACCTCTCACTCCCTTTTTATTGATCGCCTTGTTGGAATCTTTTAAAAAGGGTTTATTTTCTGAGGCAACTGAATTTTGATTAGTCACATCTCCCTCATCAATTGCTATTATGTCTCTTGCTTTTTTCTTTCCATTACCAAGTTCATGAAAACGTTAATCCTTTCAACCTTTATGGAAAGACTAACCTTTGCTTCTTTTCCTAAAAGCTTTCCTAATCTTTCCCTCCTCTGTCATATGTATGGTTCATTCTTTTTCTAGTCCGTATTCAGAACCTCAAAGCTTTGTCTAGTGTTTTCTGAATCCATGTTCGCTCCCTCTCCTTCCTTGAAGGCTTTTCAAAAGAAATCCTGTCTGTTTTGCCTTGCATGTTCCCTATCTCCCTTTGACACTGATGGATTCCAATATTTTCTGAAAACTCCCCCTGATAAATAACTCTTGAGCATTCTTGATTCTTTAAGATGTTTTCCCTGTGGTCTAATATAATTGCACTGTGTTCTGCAATTGTGTTCTCTGAATTTCGTAACCTGTCTCTGCTAAATACAGCACTCTCATTGACAGTGCTATCAAGCTGACGTTGTTCTCACAGTTCTCTTTGATTTCTCTCTGTTGGTAAGAATTATATCCAACGAGGCTTCTTTTCTCATTGGAACTCCTATTTTCTACATCCTGCAGCTGTATATGATTTAGGATTATTTCAGTGATGCGTGTTTTGACGTCTTCATAACAGAACAAATAATGACTAAATGCATTCCCTAATGAACAGTATCAGAAAGTTCTGATTGTGCAAAAAACTTGGTACAACATCTTTTCCACCATCATATACCGTTTGTAGGCTGTAGAAAATAGGCTATTCTCTGTATGACAGCTGCATTCTGAATATGGATTTTTTAGAAGCTTTATCCATGCCTTTGGCCTGCGCTTTCTGTTCTAACTCTCTTTTTAAATGGTCTCTTCTCAATTGTTTGCAGTCCTTCTGAGTAGAGCATTAAAAACCCTAGTCAAGACTATGACCTTTGGGATGCTGCAGCTAATTGCAAAGAAGTAGCTTCCATCCCCTCTTACAAGCATTGTTGGAATGTTCAGTCTTGCCCGTTTTACTCCAGGTTCAGCATTTCTCTGAATTCAACTATAAATTTTGCATTGCTTGTGTATGCTGGAAAACAGAGGGTCCATTTTCACATTAATAATAAATATATAAAGCTGTACCTATTCTCCAACTCCATCTTCATGAAAATAATAATTTATGTGTACATGCCATCTTTCATATAACTATCTCACAGGTTGTTTAAAAGCATGGGTAAGTATTACTGTCCTCATTTTTTTAAATAGAGAGAATAGTATTGCAAGATAAAGCACAAAAAGGTTTCAGTAGGTGCTCAGGAAAGAGAATAAGAGAGGTTGCAAATAAGCTACCTGACTCTTGACAGGCCATTTTGTATTGTCATGATCTGTAGGAGATCCCAGCTTTGATGTTGCCTGCTTGTGCCAGATATCTCTCCTACACAGTCACAAACAAATGCAGGGCTGCGTAAATATTATACCTTCCACTATAATGGCCAAACTAAATAATCAAGAAGAATATAGTTTTGGATTCACACAAAATAAATGTTTTATTTTGACTACTGATATAAAATATTGAAGACAAATCTTGTTTTCTTTTAAATAAAATGTTTTATGTCAAGAGAAAGCCTAGACCTGAAATGAAATTTCTATTTCATATTTGGGTGGCTTATGTAATGGTGAGAGAAGGACTTCTGCTCATCTCAGAGGAGAAACTGGGGCAGCAGGGGACAGGACGTGGTCCTAACCAACCAGGTGCAGTTTTTATGCACCAGCTGTGGGTGAGGAGCCTCAGGAATGAGGTTCCAGAGACAAGAACCCAACATGAGCCTTTCAATTCATCGTTCAGCATTTCAGGAGCAAGGTTCCACTTCTGGTCCCCCCATTTGATTTCAACATATATGAGGGAAGGACATATAAACCTTAAAATCCTGAGTGGTTCAGTTGTTCCAAGTTTCCACCTACCATTAATTTTCAGTGGCTGTTCACTATCTTTCTTAGGTTGTTCCTTTTTAATTTTATTTTTTTTAAAGAAAGAATTGTTTGTTAATTTTTTTGTTGGTGGTGGGTCAACCATTAGTTCACCATGGCATAGGTAGAGCTGTCACTCGAGGAGTGGGCACCGAGTGAAGTGCATGGCAATCTTGCTGTTGTGTCTGCTTTGGCTGGGATATTGGTTAGTGGAATAAAAACTCAGCTACTTCCTTCGGGGCAATTGATCAATTTGTTTTCCTCATCTTTGCTCTTGTTGACAACAAGCTTGATGAAATCAGTCTTTCTGAAGGCAGCACAGTGGATTTGACAAATCCCGCAGAACTGCTGGAGCAGATCCCTGAGTTTGCTGAGGAGCTGATGGAGCCTGAAGATTGCTTCCCCGAAGGTAAGGGCCTGCATATTTCATTGCAATGCTGAGGCGAGAAACCTCCTGTCCTCTTATCAAACATGCCTCCACGTTCACACCAAGGTGCTCTGGCTGCTTGTAATAGTATTTCACTGGATGCACTTCATTTCTTAGATACTGTAATGCTCCAGAATCGCTTGTTAACATTAGTCTTTGGATTTCCAAGGCAAGATAAGCCAGATGCATGCTCAAAATTCTTGTGTAGCTTAGTTAGGTTTATTTTCACCACAATTTGTGCTATAGAGCTATTTAATAATAATAATAATAATAAGGTTGATATTTCTGATTTGGGCAATGATGATTTTTGTCTTCCAAAATATGTGCATGATCAGACTTGGTAGAGAACTAATCAGTTTGGGGTGTTTCTATAGCTTAGGTGTATATAGACAGTTAATATAAACTGTCTACAGTGCTCACGAGTCCCAGGGACTCTATTCCACTTATTTTAAAAGGCATGAAGATAAGCATGTCCAGTAACATTGATTTGACCCAGGATGTGCTATGCATGGGGCATTTTACTTAATTATTTCAGATAACAACTCATATTTAGATAACTATTTTAATAACCCAATAAGCCAGTATTTTATTAATTTTTGACACTATGCTACCCCAACATGGATTTGAAACCCAGCTGCACAAAAAATATCTATTTTAGCTACATTTGAAAGGTAAATAACATTCTAAGTTTTTTTCTTCTGAGTGAGCTCTATTCAAAATATGACCTCAGTAAGATTCCTCATTTTCCTTTAAATCTGGGTTAGGAAAAATAGGGTTAGCTGAATGTTAGCATATTCCCTTGAAAATTCAAGGGTTATTATAAATAAAAACAGAGCTGCTCAGATGGGATCAGACAGAAATGATTTACTGGGTATATGAATGCCCCTGAAGTCAGCAAAAATGTGCAGCTCTATATGTGTGAGAAAGATGATTGAATGAGGTAAGGGAGCCCTGCAGGGCTTACAAATGTCCCTAGGATCTAAACATTTTTTTGGCAGCTTTGCTTAAAAGCAGTAGCCAAAAATTAATGCAGTTGACTGAAGAAAGCATGGTACTGTGCTGTAACTGTTCTGGCCAAGACAATAATATTTAGAAATTAGATCTGGTGTTTTCATTCTTTCATAATGTATTTCTTAATGAGACCAGTGAACAGCAATCTATGTTGTGCACTGCAAAGTGAGAAATTATGTTATATAATTGCACAAACAAGCCTGTATTATAAGACCAGTGGCAGTCAAATGCCAGTTTACAAATGATGAAACTGTGGTTGGCCAGGATCACCTTCCATTTTTTAAAACAAATAAGGCTTGGATCATTCAGCCCATCACTTCATTCAGTGCACAGCCCTGGGTCATCCCCAGCACAGCTGCATTCTGTAATTTTCTCTTTCTTAAAATGACCAGAACTGCCCGAATCCCCATCATGCAGACCCACGCCAATACCCAGACGTTTTTTTGGAAGCCAATGTCAATGGGACATGGGGTAGCAATGGCAAGAGGTGGATCACTGGAAGCATTAACTTAGTTTTGAAGCCCACTTGTCATCCTGACCACAGAGAAATGTAGAAATGGAACTTCGGGATGAACCCCAGGCTTACCCTTGATCACATCCATTCTTCTGGCTCCTGATCCCTTCCCCCTGAGCACAACAACACTGCTGCTGCCTTTTATTTCTCCTTTCCCAGTTCTTCACCAGCCCCTGCTGAAATCAGGGTGTCCTCCTCTTCTCCCAGGCTACGGCCAGCTGAGCCTTGAGCACTAAATGGGAATTGAAGCAGAAGCTGCTCCCAGCCGTTGATCCTGTGCATGGTGGCTGGGGGCACTGGGGAAGCTGTTGCAGGCAAGGGAATCCCCAGTACATCTGCTCTGCTTTCCAGGCAAAACGCGTCCATGCGGATTTTTCAGAGGCTACTGTGTAGGCTAAATGAGATTGTATTGCTCATGGATTTGGCAAAAATACAGAAACTTGGCACGTGAGTGTTCTTTCATTGAACTTCAAGTCAGAGAGCCATAAACTGAAAGCCCAAATTACTTTTATTGCAATGACATTAGAAGTTGTTTGTATTTATGGAGAAAACCACAGTATTCTCCCATAATCTTTGTTTATTAAATGCCTTCGAATATTTTCCCTCAAAGTTAGTATTACAATTAAGCCTCATGCAGCTAGCACTTCAGTCTGGTTAAAAATAAAACGAAGCAAAGCAAAACAAAACCCATCTATTTAGCTAAGATATGACAAGATTATAAAGTACTAAAATGGAATTATTGAAGGGCAAACATTGTGCTATTTTATGTAGCCTTTTTTAGCCTATTTTTATGTAGCCTTTGTCATCTTCTAATAAAGAGATAAAATATTTGGAATATTTGGAAGAATGGCCAGCTAATATTTGTGAAAGAATATTAGGTGAGATGAAGATAGGTGAGAGGGAGAGTTAAGTTCTTACCTTGTTAGCTCACCATCTATCTAAATGCAAACTATGACATTTCTAAACACAGGTTGTGTCCTGGACAAATATGTTCCAGATTCAGCCCCCTTTTTCAGATAACAAAGGCACAAAGATAATACATGTTCTGGAAATAGTTGCTGAAAGTTTGCTGAGGTCAGAGTTTTCCCGGAGTTGGGTGACCCAGATTAGCCATAGGTCATTTTTCTTGGGGAGACTTGTTAATTCATTATCATCTCAAAATAGCTTTGATTAGGCTGAACTGGGAATATTGTTGGGTCAGGAAATGTGGAGTCAAGGTAGGGTCACAGCTCAAGGTCAAGTATTGCTGGGAAAAACCTGATAGAAATGGAGAGATCATTCTTGTTGCCAGCTGATGGGAAAGCAACATCTAGGCAATGCCAGCTCTTTGGGTATTTTTCCCTCCAGATGCCTTGCAACACTCCAGGGCTGTTACCTCCATTGGTATGCATTCCGCACCAAAAATTGTTTTCTGTTTGGACATTATCTTCTGTGTCCCGCAGAAGGTCATCCAAAGAGAGCCCCTGGGCCCAGCACACTCCTCTCTCCCAGACCCTAATAGGAGAAAGTTTTCACCAAGTCCTCAAGCGTAATTCCCCGGGCACAGCCCGCTGGCAAAGGGATATGGTCAGATGGTTGCGCGAGAATGAGCTACCTTGATCAACACGCGGTGGATCGCAACTCGTGACACCCAGGACGCTCACAACCAGGTTTTCATGTGACCATGTAGGAGCATTTATCGCAGCTGGAAAGTGCTGAAGTTATTCTGGTTAATGGTGGGGTCTGCGTCATGCCCTCCCCAGTGGCTCTTAGCAGCCTTTCAGAAATGCAAAAGAAAAGAGGAGCTCCAACAGACCGCTAAAGTGAACACATCTAGACTGAGCTGTGGTTCTGCCACCAGATGATGTTTGAAAGCTGAGTAAAACCAAAAAAAGACCAGTAAAATGTGTTAAGTGTCATCCTAGAAATATATATATATATATCTGTATATATATATATATATGTGGAACAAACCTAAGTTCGAAATTCTCTTTTCTCTAGCCATAATACCTGAGATACAGGGTAATTTTTGGTCAGGAAGGGCATGCTACTAGTTTGTTGTAAAGAGTTCTCAGCCCTCCAGATTTCAACTTGTTCAACCCCCTGCTCCGAGCAGGGCTCCCAGCGGTGGTGAACCAGGCTGCCCACTGCCTTTGCCTCAAGGCATCACACTGTTACTTGCAGTGACTTCCAAGAGGATATATTTTGAGGAGAATAGCAGCAGATAAACAAGAATCATATCCTTTTAAAGACCTTGGAAGAGTGAAAACACCTGGCAGATTGTGGCTTTGTGAGAAGCTGTGTCGTTGCAACTCCGGTTGTAGTACATAAGTAAAGACTTAAACCTCCACATGTGTCTCAGGCATCCAAATGCTGGAGACAGTGATAGAAAATCTCTTTTGTGTTAGCCCTAGAGCTGCACAGCATAAAACCCAGTCATGCACACCAGTGGATTAGTGGGGCCAGTGGATGAGAAAAGGGGCAGATAGGAGGGCCAGCAGAGATGTGTGCCCTCCAAGCCAGACTTGCCTTCTTGTTTGAGCACGCACAGCTAGCCAGTCTGGTCATATGTGTCTTAAAACTGAGTTATGAATATACTGAGTTATGAATCCTGAATCCACATAAACTGAGTTATGAATCCTGCTTGAATTTATTCTAAGGAAGCTGTTTTTTCTTTGTGTCAAACCAAACAACATTATAACAAACATTCAAAGCTAAGCAAAATATTGTTTTGTTCTAAAAATGAATGCCCCAATAATTGGGATTTTCTTTGAAACAGTAGCTATGAAATTGCAGTAGTTTAAACACAAGGTACCAGACTTACTGCTCCACAGTATGCAAGAAATTAATTGGTCTTCCAGGTTTACTGAAGAGAATCAGCAGCCCAATCCAGCCAAAACATATCTAACAATTTTATGCAAATTTAAATATATATATTGGTATGAACAAGCAGTGGATTTGTAAAGGCTTTGCTCATAAGCTTGAAATAAATAGTCTGGCTATTGTGCATGCAGGAGAAAGTTATTGCAGCATAGCTCCCACATTTACAGGGAGATTTTTCTCCTAATGCACCGAGGTAATGCAATCAGGTCTAACAGCTCCATGATTATAATGCAGCAGGCTAGAAAATGTGAGTGCAGAGCTAAAGGAATATTTACACAGAATTAAAATCCTTTTTTTTTTTTTTAATTTTTTTTTAGTTTGTCATTGTTGTGGCAGATGCTTAAGTAAGAGCTTTCTCTGTCACACCTGCAGTGGAAACTGCAGGATAGGACCCATTTTAATCTGCAGTTTGTGGTCATGCCACAGGATACCCCACTGACTGAAGGGAACAATTCCCCTGTTTTGAAAAGCAAACAAAAAATAAATAATATCATGGTAACCAATGCATTTAGAAAGGTTTCTTGGTAAATGGGTCTCTTTTTCATGAGAAATGGTACGTAATGTTGAAATGAGAATTGAAAACAACCATTGTTCTTGGGCAGGGTGCCCACTAACAGAGCTCAGTACAGCTTCACTGATTTGCCAGCAAATAGCTTGACCTTTTGAGGGGGACTTTTTCTGCTGTTCTGTGTTTCTCTTGGGCAGACATATACTATCCAAAATGCTGAAATGGAAATGAGTCATTTTGCCCTCCAAAAACATGTAGCCCACCATGAATTAGGGTGCCAAAACTAAGTCCTGACCAAATCACGAGGTATTCAGCTTCTTCTGCGCAACCCTATATAGTTCCCTAATAGCATTGATTTCAGGGGGATAGCACAGATCTATTAGACTAGGCAGCATGAATAATGCTGTTATAAGAAATGCCAAAGGGTTTATTCATGTCTTGACACTTGCTGTGTTAAAAGGTGTTAATGAATAGTCTTCTGCGTATGGATCAAGTAAATAGCTTTCAAGACCCGGAGCTGGAGTCTGTTGACCACCTGCCTTGTAGAAGTCAGCTGCAGTTATGATTGCTCAGACCCTCACCATATCATGCCTAGAACACAATGGAATGTTTCTAATATTTTGATTTCATAGAAATGGGAAACAAACAAACAAAAACCCACCAACAATAACTCCTTGAACATTGACTAAGGCCAAGTAAACTTTTTTGTCTTGCTATATAAAGCTTCCAATTCATCATTTAAGCTTGGGTCAAGGTCACCAAACAGTAGGCTACCAGCATTACTAGAGAATCCAGGAAAGCACAGGTATTAAAGGTCAGTCACTGAGGGAAATTAGAAAATTCAAAATGGAAATAGAACTTTGTTCATTAAAAACCTATTTATGGTCAGTTTTCTTTTTCTTTCAGATTTCTTTTCTTCTGTTTGATTTATGAGTAGTTAAAAATAGCATTTCATCTGAATTGCAACCAGCATGATTATTCACGGAAGTGCTACTTGACATTAGTAATTGTATCAGAATCTGGTCTAAACATTTCTGAATTGGGCCCAATCAAACGCATGGGATTTAATAGCGCTGTGATTTTTGGCTGACTCATCTGAGGCTATTTTGGATTTTTCAAGGTATTACTGTCAGTAACTAGGACTTTTTTTTTCTTTTTTTCTTTTTTTTTTTTTCAGAGCAAAATTGCATGAAATTGCCATCAAAGAGCATTTAAACAAAACAAAACAAAACAAAACAAACAAACAAAAAAGATTAGTGGTCCTAGCAGCCTCTCTGTCTTTAAATATACCTCTCTGTACCTGTAGATTATCAGATGAAAGCTGACTATATCAGCAAAAGCCTGTTTTTATCATTTTAAAACAATTTTCCATCACAAATGAAATAACTTAAGGTCTTATGCTGCCCTGCTCATTAGTATTTCATTTGAAGATGATTCCCTGATTTTAGCTATGCCTGGGCTCAGGTAATCATGTTAGCTCACTGTGTACTTGAAGAACTGAAGCAAACTTATCCCACAAAAGTTTTATCCAACTATCTTATGGTGGGGAGAACCACCTGCTGGAAGACGTTAACCTATTCCAATGCTACTTATGGAGTCTATGGCTAGCTGAGCGGAGGCCTTTATCTAAGTGTCTAAAAATCCAAGTATGAATCTAGGTGGTAATTTAGGAGAAAAGAGAGAAGAGTTTTTAGACAAAAGTCTTAAGTCAGAAAAATCCAGAAATTTCAAAGTATTCCAAAGTATGTATGAGAACAAGGTAGTCTTATGGAACGTTTCTTCTGCTAGAAGCAGTGGTTACATCTAGTACAAAGGGGGATTTGTGCTTAACGTGAGAAATCCACACTTAAGTTGTGAACACCCTGCTCATTAGGCTGTTCACTTGATAAATGAGGGATCTGAGCCCAAATCTTTGGTCCACCTGATGCCAAGTTGAGCTGAGTATGAGGTAGCCTGCATACCTGCATAACAGCATGGAGTGTGGACCACACATCTGCAAGCTGGTAGTGACAACGTGGGTTGTGGGCTGAGAAATAGCGTAAGAGGTCTCTTGCAGCACTGCTAAGAGAAGGCGGTTGATAGTGCCCATTGTCCTGTCTCGCTGGTGGGAATATACTGCATGGGCATTTCCAGGCAGAGCTGCCGTGGGAGGATGGTGGGCTCAGGGATCCTGGTACCACAGATCTGATACCTGAAGTCTGTTCTATGGACCTACTTCCTAAAAACTACCCAAATCCCACACATTACCATCTCTGTATTTGTCTTCCAAAAAATTTCTGACTAACATGATATCTTTTAATCCCTTGCCACAATTCTCTCTTGGTCTGGACTGTAGTGCTTAGAGGGATAAAACTTTCCTTTGCTGGACTGGTACGTCACCCACAAAGAGGTGGAGAGCCAGTCCTTACACTTCCATCTTCTTCTAGCATTATGCTCTTCTCAAGCAATTTAATTATTTAATGTATTTCAGCTCAGCCCAGAATTTCTCTGAATTCCAGAATACAGTGGGAGTACAGGTCTGTGTGATGGAAGTATTTAGAGGACAGGTAGTTACTTGAATCACTGTCATGTTATGTTTGCATTAAGGGTTTCTTATTGTGTTAGTTCCATACCAAAACCTCATACAGCCAAGAACCTACATCTTCCAAACGTCTCAGAGATAGGGGAGAAAAGGCAGCTCTGGGAATGATTCATGTATGAACAATTACAATGACACCCTAAAGCTCTGCTGCTTCATAGTAGGGATGTGGGCTAATATAAACTTACAGAAAATGCCAGGAAGAGCACGGGAGACTTAACAGCTTGCTCCCTCCTGGCAGAGCCAGCTGCCAGCACATCCCCACTTCCAGCTGCATGGGAATCCTGGCATCCTGGGACTTGCACTTGATCTCCTTGCAAATCTCACGTAGCTCGAGCGCCTCAGTTATGCCACCTTGAATTAACAGCATCTGCTGTCTGCATAACCTTGGCACTCACCCTCTTTCCTTCCCCACATTCCCTGCCTAAATATTATTTCTACTTGCAATAGCATTGCATTACATCACCAGAGTGAGATCTCCTCCTTTGTCACTTCTGAGCAGTTGTTGCATGCTTTGAGACGTGTCCGTGACCTCAGCCACCTTTCAGCTGGGGAAGCAGCTGGCCTGTGATTTATCGTCTTACGATGGGACTATAAAACTTCACAGCAATCTCTCTTTCTATATAACACATGGTTTAAATGCAGGGTAAAAAGCTTGCTTTTTGGAAATAAAGTAGTTTCTAAGGGTTGTTCTCATCAGCAAATGTTGTGACACTTGAGTCAAATTATCTGATGTAAGGCTGAATGACCAGCCTGGAAACAGACAATTCCTGGCTACCAGGCTATCCTCTCATCATAGTTTTAAGTTCCTACTCAACACAACATAATGGATGTAGTGCTTTATAAATGGGAAAGACCAATCTATCTGTTACTAACAACAATACTTTTTTGTTACAGCAGTTTAGTGTTGCTAAGAAGACTAAAAATGGCCAAGGTTTTGCCAGCAGAGATCCTTTTGTGGTCCCCATTACCTCCATGGCATTTAGCTATCATATTTGTCATTGCAACACCTTGCTAAGTTCAGAAAGTGCTGTAAGTGCCAGTAGGGAACTTGCTGTGTACAGAGGCTGGATATCTAAATTTCTGCTGAAATAAGAGGATTTAGCCACCTAAATACCTTTCCAAATTGACCTGTTGCCTTGTTTAAGCTCGTGAGAGACCAAGAGATCAAAATCTGCCTGTCTGAGGCTCTTCAGCACATTGGTTCCATCTGCATTGCTGCACCACCTCCCCTCATCTCCCTTTCATCAGGTTGCCACTTCTAATCAGTAATTCTAATGGTACCGTAATACCAATAAAATATCCTTCCTACTTTCAGAAGGATGTGGAAACTATTGGTAATACCCTGCTGGAGTCATTAGACTGGATCAGCAGGGCTGCCTGAGCTTAGCTAACACAATGTGATCAACCTGGGGCGCTGGTGACTCATGACTAAAATAATCTGTACCACAAAAATCACTGGGAGAGACCACTGGGGCAGGCTTAAAGTGATTTTGAGTATTTTTGAAAAGAGGAGTGAGAAGGGGAAATAGAAGGCAAAGCAGAAGAGGATGATGAGAAGAACAAGGGAGGATAGGTAGGAAACACTCCATGTAGTAGCTTATTGCTGGAAGTAATTTTGTTTAGCAGGCACTTATTGCAGATTTAAGAAATAATCAGGCTTCTTTTTTTTAACAATTGTTTTGGTTTTGTTTTGCTCCTTTTCAGTTTGTGTGCGATTCTTCCCATGCTGTTCAGTGGACATCTCAAAATTTCCAGGCAAAATTTGGTGGAGGCTCCGGAAAACGTGCTACAGAATTGTTGAACACAACTGGTTTGAAACTTTCATCATATTCATGATCTTGCTGAGCAGTGGAGCCCTGGTAAGTGTAACAGGATTTCTTCATTGCTTGAAAGTAGACATGGATCTAAGAGAAGGTGGCCTCAGGCTAGATGCATCCGACATCTTATGAACCCTCCCTCATAGCTCATTTCTCAAAGCAAAGAACAGTGAGCAGTGACTCAGAGAACTACCAGTGGAGCTGGTGGGTGCGTATCATGTTCTGAATGCACCTTAGCTTAACCCAACATACCTTTCTGTGCTCAGATACCTCCTGCTTAGAGCCGAGTGAATGCACACACAAGAAAGCCAGTTGGTCATTGTCCATGACTCTGATAAGGGATCTTCTGAGATCCCACAGGGTGCTGGGATTATCCACTGTGTTATTGTCAGCCTTGGGCTCTTTGTGGCAGTGGCAACCAGCATGCAGTTTCTAGGAGTTTGGCTGACTAGCTGGCTTGCTCTCTCCACTCTGAATCCAGCCTGCTTTTAGCAAGGATTGCTGCTGTAGCTGTTCAGTCTTGCCTGTTCCATCCCTCCTCCAGTCCCCTCCAGGGTCACTTAGAAAAATTAGTGCCGCTGCTTAAGGCTGTTGCTTGAAGCTCCCATTTAGTGCACATATATTTGCATGGATTGTTTACATGAGTATGTCCCTGAAATGTATGTGATTTCTCCCAGGGTTTTAGTCATAGAGCAAAGGGATATATCGAAAGTTCTCTGGACTTTCGTCTGGTGGTCACTGATTTTCTCCTCAGTGATGGGGTTAAGAAATGTACCTACTAAAATCACAGGCAGTACCATCTTTGGGCAGGTTACCAGTGTTTTTCTGAAGTTCAGGATTAACTTTGCCTAGCAGATGAATCTACCTTCAGTATTTAAATGAAAGTCACCTTAGAAAGGTGCCTGCTTCACCTCACCAGGGATAATCAAGGGCAGAAAGACAAAATGCAGGCTGACTGGTGAGGTAGCAGATTTACTAAAAAGAGCTGAAGAGAGATCAGGCAACAAACAGAATAGAACAAACTACATCACAGCACCGCAGAAAAGCCGAACACCCCACTAGGCTGTATAAATAAGCATGTTCTTCCACTCCAGTTGGCATCAAGGAAGCCTCAGCTGGAGCACGAGGCTTCAGCTCTGGGCACTGCACTTTGGGAAAGATGTGGGCTAATTGAAGAAACTCCAGAAGAGGGCAACACAAATTGTCAGTGGCCTAAAAAATAAGAGGAAAACACAGAAGTACTAGGCTTATGTAGTTTAAAGAAAGTCTCTGCAGGGAGGCAAGAAGATGGAAGTACATAAATGTTGTTGCAAACTGAATGGAATGGACAATTCTCCAGGTCCACTAGGGATGGACTGGAATTTTGCCCAGGGGATTTTCTTTTATTATGAGAAGAAAAAGGCTGAAAAAACTTGTACAGATAGTAGGCTGCTGAAAATTGTCATAGCTCTGCTGAAATCAATGGAGTCTGACAGTTTGTGCACCAGCTTGGGGATCAGCATGTTAATTTTTTAACACATTTTAAAGAGGACATGTCATTTGCTGTAATACATGTTAGACAAATGCACTTCCTTACATATGTAATTAAAAGTGCCTTAGATACTGAAGACTGTGATATAAATCTCATTTAGTTTTCATTGAAAACGCTCATTTGCCTTTTTTAAAATTTATTTTCAGTTTATTCAGTACAATTCTGTATAAGGGCAAATTTCGCTGCACTTTCTCATGTACCTGCACTGTGCTTCAGCATATCAGTTCTGCTCTTCAGGATTGGGACTGAACATGTGGGAGGGAACACAGGCTTTTTTTTTTTTTCTTTGTTATTCTGGAGTGAGCTTTTCCAAAAACTGAGCTCATCTGGCCATATCCCTGCAATGTGTGAAGTTCTTAAGGCGATTTAAAAAACAATGTATATTTGTATGTGGTGGTTAAACCACCAGGGTATGTCTGTAGCTTACTGCAAAAGGTCTGAAAACCTTTATTGTGCATTTAAGCCATAAACACTTGTGCCATAAACACCCAACACTGAGTCTGTGTTTTGATAGTAAATGTCAATAACAGCACAGGTATCCTGTTTAATTCTTTTTTTTTTTTTTTTTTTTTTTTTTTTTAACACAAAAGCAAGGCAGAAGAAATAATTTTAATGTTTAGTCTAGTCTTTCGGGTAATGTCCATAGCTTGTGCAGTAGCATGGTGCACCTAGGGCATTCAGGCAGCACATTTTTCACCCCTTGTGAAGCTGCTTCCTGGCTCACGGTCTGTTCTTGGTAGAGCAAACACAATGTGCTTTCTGACAAGTTAGTAGCAAACAAGGAGAGCGACGGCAGCGGGAGAGGAGGAAACCACTTTAAATAGTTTGCTGTTATTTTTGCAGTAATTGCAAAGTAGAGCAAGTCATCTGACAAAGCGAGCAAGCCCCTACCAGAAGCGATAAACTCCAGTCTGTCTGTGTATTGTTTTCTGTGGCTTTCTCCAACAGCTCTTTCACACCCTTGAAATATCATTTTTGAAGGCAAGATAGGAGATTGGGTCGCAGCGAAAACGTCATCCCTAAGTGTGGGGACAAATGGACAAGTTTTGGCTCAGGCTGCCAGAGCTGTCTTGTCAGTTTAATTACTGTTTCCTGGCAGGCAAAAGACCATTGTGACTGCCTGAGTGACAGGCAGCACGCTTCTGGTATCTGCAGGCACTGGGTGCTCGTTAACTTTTGGAAGTTCCTCAGAAAGTAGTGAGATCTTGAAATATGCAAATGTAGATAATTAAGACAATTAGCAGAGACCCTCTCGAATAATGTCTTGCTTTCTTGCTTCTGAGTGTCACACAGTGGGACAAGAGGAATATATCAAAGCCTGGGTCCTCCGAGTGAGAGGGACAGGGAGGCAGTCTGGATAATGATCAGCTGGGAAGCAGGCTGAAGCCACTGCTCGACTTAGCAGCTCCCAGCCGAGCCATATATCTGCTGCCCTGACACCGGGATCCTGCATTTTTATTTGACATGCATTATAAAGTGAAAGCTAAATTATGGGACAACTTTACTTGTTTTATTTTAGTAGGTACATTGTTTATATCATAAATATTTTAAAAGGGTTATTAAGTTGCTTGTACTTGATGCAGACGTTGAATGTTTTTTGAGGGTGCCCTGCACAAGCTTAGTTAGGGAGACAGATGAGATGGGTAGATAGATACCTTGAACTTTAAAACATAATTGCTCTGTTAAGTGAATAATAATGAGCATTTCTTGAGGCAGATAGTTGTAGCTACCTGAAATGTGATGGCTGAACAGAAGCCAGGGAACTCTGTGCTCTGTAACACGGGCGTAAGCATGTTAATAACCCAATTTGTCATCATTAGCAGTAAGACGTGTCTGACTAAATGTAAGGGTTGGATTCTGTCTATTAGGTTAGGATCAGTGCTATCTATGACTGTGCACTCATTCTGATGGTAACATTAAAATACATCAGAAATCACTGCCAGTACATGATGTCCCGTCAAATTAGACTACGTGCAGCACTGATGCTTTCCAACATCACTCAGCAGAAGCTTTTAATCAATATTTTGCACTTCCAGGCTTTTGAAGATATTTATCTTGAAGATCGAAAAAACATAAAAACCATGCTGGAATATGCTGACAAAATATTCACTTACATCTTTGTCTTGGAAATGCTTTTGAAATGGGTGGCTTATGGCTTCAAGAAGTATTTCACCAACGCCTGGTGCTGGCTTGACTTCCTCATTGTAGATGTAAGTACTATTTGGGAGCTACGATGCTTCTCGTGTTGTGATTTTATGGTGTGCATAAGGAGAGGCTGTTAAGTCTGGCAGCTTTGCGTCTGCAAAATGACAGCTGTCGCTCTGACTCCAAGTAACAACCTTTGGTGAACCTCGAAGGAGGTCGCCAGACGCCGTTTTGCAACAGTGCATCCCCAGCACACAGCCTGCCAGGGTGGAAAAAACGGCTCCATGTTGCTGTGCAGAGGTGTTACCCTGCTAATGTGAGTCACGTTCCCCTCTAGTCCCCAGGAACTCTTTCTCTTAGCATTTAAGGTCTTGTCCCACACTCCCGCCTAGCACAAGGTCCGGTTACCTCCGAGTGCTCCACACATGACCTCGACACACAAGTCTCAGCAGATTAGAGAAGCTGTCCTTGGCAGAGCTTCCCCGTGAGGCTGCCAACAGCACCTCGCAGGATGCTCAGTCTCCCAAGTATTCACAAGTGGAGGAGTCTAGAAGAAGGTGTGAATAGCCCTACCTAAAGTGATTTCACTACTACAAAACCATGCAAAATACTCTAAATCCTTGAAGTGTCTCTGCACTTAGTTCTCCTGAGATAACAATCATTAAGACCAATAAATAGTTGAATCAAAGGGAGTTAGTTCCCCAAGAGTGTTGCTAGAATCAGCAATGGCCTCTCCAAAGTTGTGCCTGGACCCCCATGCAGAAGGTCAGCAGGTATTAGCAGATAAAACCCAAAATTTCACAATGTCTGGATGTGGGATCTGATGAATTCCAGAAAGGCCAGAAGCACTGCATCCTCCAGATGAGGTTTAATGTTTCATCACAGCGTATCAATAAGGAGGCAATTATCTCCTCGAGGACATTTCTTATTAGCTCAGGGTATTAATGTGGCAGGCCAGCAGAGCTCTGCCATGACTGTAACTTATTAAACTTCTGATAAATTATTTTTTTCCCCCATTTTACGTCTGAACCTTGACTCGGGGGAGATCTGTACATTCTTTGGCCCCAGCCCAGAAAAGCACTTCAATGGGGCGATTTACTTGTTTGAAGTTATGGACATGTCTAAGTGCCCTGCTGGATCAGAGCCTTTGGAAGCTTCTCCAGAGCTTTAATAAATTGATTTATGAAAAGGAAGTTCTTTACATAAATTGTAGGTCATAAATTCCTCTTCACATACATGGTTGGAAACCTCTTAAAGGGAAGGCACTCATTTTTCACAGATCAGTTTCAATAGAAAAGGAAGGCCTGGTTTAATTATCTAACCACAAAATTGGAAACCACCAGCTCCTAAGTTACAGCCCAAACCTGAAAACTGTGCTTACTGTGGTTTAGGTCAAGTGGCATAGCTTCTCTACCTTGATTTCTTCATCTGTAAAACGGGACTAGTAGGACTCAGACTCATATTGTATGGGTTTCCAGGAATTTGTTGTTGGAGCTAATGTTCATAATGAACTTCTGGAGACTAGAAGAGCTAGATGAAAGCTGAATATTGTCACAGCTATAAGTAGGGGTCTTCCTGACAGGGACGAGAGTTTGCATGGTGAATTCACTGAGGCAGTTTGGTGCTCTACTGTATTATCTACAGTTTGAAATTATTTCCATCCATATTAGAAGTACATATAGAGCATGGCATTTAATTAATACCAAAGAGAGCAAACCAGAAATGGATTGAAATTCTGTCCTCCATGCAAAAAGTTCACTTGAAATAGGAGCTATACAAGAATGCAGTCAGTATGTAGCCCAAAAATCTAAGGTTCATGTTCGCCTTTTCATGGTGGTGTTTGTGAGTGTAATGTCAGATAGCAGAGAGAGCCATGAGTGGGCTGGGGAAAAGGGCTGCACATCCTTTCCACTTCCAGAACACTCAGGGCATTAACCAGTGCTATGGGGACAGGCAGACCACAGCCCCCTGTACTCAGTAAAGCCACTGGCCTAGATTTCTTTATTTTCTGAATCCACATGTAAATGTTGGTTTTGCAGGAACCCCCAAGCTAGCCAAAAAGATGTCCCACCCTTGGGTTGTTTTGGTTACTTAATTGACTCTAGGAAATTGTTTGTCCTTTAGTGTTCTCAATTAATAAAGCTTTTCCCCATGCCCCATTATTTACTTCACAGTCATTTGCCAACACGGATTATGAGAACCGGTACTATATTTTTAGCAGGTTTAACAGATGCTCTTCTTCTAGCCTATTGCTCGTACACCCTGCCACTCTGAATTGGCAGAGTAACATAATGTCATTTTTCCAGCACACTTTTTACTTGAATTTACATTTTCTTTTGGTCCTTTGAGAACCAAATCACTGCAACTGAGCTGCAGAAGGGAGTGAATGGGTGAATTAGCTGCTCGAAAAGAAGCAGATGAACCACTTGTCTGATTTTCTCAAATTTATTTGTTTAAAATTATTCACTTAAAAATTCCTGATCTGCAAATTATTCATTAGCAATTTGGTATTGGTATTCAAAATTCAAGCTGCGATGGTTGATTTTTCATTGGACATAGGAAACCATCTATCATCTGTGTTTTCTCATTGTACAAATGCAACTTAGAACTCTTTCTCTGCTGTGAATAATTCATAAAACCATCTTAAAATTTGCAAGTATTCACTATTTCTAAATGGCAAGTGAACCCAAAGGGGTTATAAGCACATTGCTGAAGAATTATTATTTTTCCCCATACTTACTCTGCTCAGTGAAAGACCTTTGACACTGATTTGGGCCTGTGGAGCAGCAAAGGCTCTGTCTCGTGATTATGGATTACTAACAAAAATTCTGTCTTGCACAGCCTGAACATCAAAACACACAGTAATCCACAAACTGAGGGCTATTTTTGCTGGAAGTAGAATACCTAAAGGATGATCTCTGATAATGGGCCTCTGCATCTCAAAGAAATGTGCAAGTGTAGCTAAACAAAAAGAGAGTGCTTTTAAAAACATTGCAATACAATAAAGTTTTGCAACAGATTTCTTTGGGAGAAAGGGAGAAAGGAGTAATCAAACCACAAAACTGAGGTTCTTCTCAGCTTCGGGCTCTTGGGAGAGATGCTTTAAACTTCTGCAGACATTTTGGATATACTGAACAAAAAGCATTAACGCATTAATCTATACATTACCTCCCTGCAAATAACATGTATATTCTTAATATTAACCCACTTCTACACTGTAAATGTAGTTTTGCTATGCACACAAACTGTGTGCTGGGGACTACAAGTCACAGCTATTTTAAAATGAGAAAAAAGCAGAGACTGTAGAGTATCCAGAGTGTAGACAGACATCAGCATCACCGTCACAATCAGGAATGGTGTTTATGCAGAAGCCTCTTTGCTAGGCTGCACAGGCAAATATTTTCACAAAGAATTGATATTTCCCAAGCATTCGTGCAATCAAAACCTGTTTGTACTCAGCAGATTAAACAAGAAGTACAAACTTGGCCAGAGACGAAGGCGCATGGCATTCAGAACAAATGTTTATGAAAACTGCTCTCAACCAGGCACGTCCCGCGACAGGCAGAGACAGTTGGGTTTTAAAACAGGGAGCAGATAAACTCCTCTGGTTGTGCCTGCTGGTATCACGTTTGATGTTGCTTTCAATTGTTTCCTCTGACCTATAAATATTATCTCGAGCTTATCTAGTTTGAGCTTCAGCCAATTAATTCTGAGTGATGCCCCGACCTCTGCTGACAGCAGGCAGATTATTCGTTTGCAGTGGTCAGTTCAGGGAAGGCACCAGTCTGGAGCTCAGCATCATTCAAAAGGTGGAGGTGTTGCAGTCAGCAGCTTCTTTGCTTGCTGATTTTGCACTGGAGGCGAAGGGGAGAGACCGCTACCCTGCACCAGTCATGGGAAAGCTCTCGGGAAGGGGATGTAAGGGCCCTAACTCATTAGTAACAATGCTTGGAAAAAGCTCACAAGCAGGTTTCATGGCCTGTGGCATACACAGAAAAATCCTCTTAAGCGGGCACCAATGTAATTTCTCTACAGAAGTCCATTATCGCAAATCCATCGTCTCCATTGCAGCTTTTGCATTCCATTTAATTGACCAAAAGTTAGTCCCGGTCAAGGCTTAAAAAAAAAAAAAAAAAAAAAAATATTGATTGTTGATTACTGATTTCAGAGATGAGGGGAGGTGAGTTTCTCCACAAGTTCTTTCTAAGATTATCACATCTTGCAAGATCTGATGTTAGGAAAGGGTATTTCCTAAAGTGATTTTAAAGCCTCCTTCCCTTTCAGTCCTCTTCAGCAATGGCCCCTAAAGCTCCATCCTGCAGCAGGAAGGGGAAGATGCTCTCTAGGTCCCAATCTCTGCCTTGAAGCCCCACAAAGTTCTTTCTCCAGCTGAGCCACCGCAGAGAGAGATTGCTCCTTTCATCCCTTTTCCGCAAGAAACTGCTCCACTACCATGGAGGCTGGGGCTCACAACAGCTGTAAGCAGCATTTCTGTCTGCAAAATAGTTCAAGCAAGGCTCAGCAGTGTGGCTTTTGAGGCCAGGCATCTCAAGTGAGTTATCCAGCAAGACCAGGAGGAAAGGATTTGTTGACACTTTTATGATTGTAAAATAAGATGTAGGGTTTTGTTGCCCCTTTTGGTGAATGGTTATAACAGAACAGATTTCTGGTCTTTGCCTGTACACTGCTGAGTTTGTACTTAGAGATCTGTGTTCCCCATTGAGCGCCTTTCCAAATTTCCCATTTGCTGCCAAATTTCCTGTCTGTGTGCTTGAGAACCGCTCATGGATGTTCAGTCATTAAACACGCCATCATTTTAATTGAATGGTTAAAAAAATACAGACATTATGTTTTCCAAGCTAGTTTCCTGGAAAGCACTTGCTCTAAGATTTCTACTTAGAATATTTCACTGCCAGACAAGTTAAAAAACAGCTAATAATCTTTGGGTTTGAGACGAACAATTTTAGCAGTCTTTCTATCCCTAGCTGAAAATGGAATTGAATTAAATTATGCCCTTGTGTTGGATTGTCTTTAAGTGACAATTAAAAACTTGCTGTGTGAAGTAAATATTGATGGCTTATGATTACTTTAATTGTTTTTTCCATCTGTATTCCCTGTTGATTAGCAAGGTGATTTCTGTTTGCCTTACCAGTAATTACACAATCTGCTGTAATGAATTGCTCCCAAACAGCACTGAAATCCAATTTGTATTCTTTGGAAAGTATCTTAAAAGCATGTGGATTTCATCTAGTTTCTGTTTGGAAAAGCACACGGGAACAGAATGACAAAAATACAGCCAAGGTAGAGTAAAAATAATATAGCCTGTCACTTGGAGAAGCAGTTTATGAGTGAATTTATTAGTGCTCTCTATGAGCTATTGAAAATCCACAGGTTACAGCAGAGCATTATTACCTTAGAGCAGGTTTTTGACTGGTTTCCTTCCAGTTCTTCAAAGCAATTGCTGTTGTGGGATTTCTGAAGATGTCTCAGTGCACATTCTTCTGGGCTTCTGCCAATGACATAAACCTCCCAGCTAACTAAAGAGAAAAGAGAATCCCTCCCCAGAAGCCAGGGAGCCTTGTTTCAAGGAAAAAAAAAAAAAAAAAAAAAAAAAAAAAAAAACAAAAAAAACTGTTTTACTACATGTTGCCTAATTCTGAGTAAGTGAAAAAAAAAAATCCACATGAAGATGAGATAAGCGGTTTTAATGTGTGTTAGCAGGTCAGCGGACACTGTAAATCTCCCTTCTGCCTCCCCACAATTTATCTCAACATAACACATGTGAAAACATCCAAATGTCTTCTCTTATCTTGGTTTGCACCTCATGTTAGTTACCACATAGATGCTAAAAGGAGAGCAGCCTGGCTTTGCCAAGTGGATGTGCAAGCTGGATTTCAGGCAGGGCATAGCACGGCAAAGAACACTCCAGCCAGAGGAAAAGGGACGGTCAATGAAGGTGAGGAGACAAGTCCAGCAACAAGCCTAGCTTACTGCTTGCCTACTTGTTGCAATATAGTTAAAATATGAATAATTCAATATTAAAGGAGAATTTCAGCTTTTGAAAGGGGTGTAAAAACCCCAGCTCAGCTCAGATTGTGCTGAACTGGATTTACCAACCATTTTTACTTCTCTAAGTTATTTAAAGATGGAACATGTTTCAATGGCCCTTTATAGAAGAACATCCTTTAAAATAAAACAATGGATATTTGAGCCTTGAGCCCTTGCGTGCAGCCTGCCTGGCCCTTTCCATGGCTGTGAGCATAGCAGCCAAATTCCTTATAGAGGGTTATATTTCCTCTCTTGGGTGGAGGATCAGTGCTGGGAGGGAAACCTGGACCTTATGTAGCAGTCCAACAGGGTTGGAGGAGCTCTGTCTTACGCTTCTCCTCCCTGGTGGGCAGCACCTTTACAACCCCAACAGCTGTTGACCACCACCACCCTCGAGGCTCCGTCCAGGCTAGAGGTTCAGGGGCTGCCAAAGAGTGGGACCAAAGGGGGATTCAGAGGAAACTTGGAAGTTGTGCCCCAGTGGTGTAGAGATTTTTGGTTGGCCTCCTACCCTGCCATGGCTGTGCAATTGGCTTTGGGGTGCTTTGCGCTGAGGAGAATTAAGATGAGGATTCTGACTTGTGCTATGGCACCATTGCAATGTGTCCTTCTTGGCAGAAGTTGGAGATCCTGTAATTTGCTAGGCTCTCTCTCAATCCCAGCCTACTCAATACAATATCAGGACCAAGTCAGGTTCAAGAATGCAACTATGAAGAGATGTTTTTCAAGTCGTATTTGCCACATCAATTTTGGTATTTTCCCTATTGATTTGGACCATCTGATTAAATAAATGCTTTAGGGAAACAAGGAAATACATAACTGCACCTTGTGAAAACAACCCACCCAGACTTTTTTTCACTTCTCCTTATGCATTGTATCATATTTGAGTAAGGTTGAGCCTAATCTTGCCCAGAAATAAGCATCCCTTCAGCTCAGCACCTCAGCTCCCACCAACTGCGATGGCAGTTGATCACATCCGATGGGGCTGAACTCCAGGGAAATGTTCTCTCAGCAATCACCGTGCACACCTCCGGCATTACAATGCTATCTTCAGATAACAAACAATAATCAAGCACATCCCCATCCACAACCTGACAACAGCAGTCAGCATCAAGAGGGTACCCTGGGATGCATCGGGCGGTGTTTTCATAGATCTTTTGAAGGGGAGAATATCATTCCTGTTCAGCTGCCCTAAACCAAGGCTGTCTCTGCACGGTGCCTGGATGAGAAGCAGAACGGAGTTGACAATGAAGAAATTCTTTTGTTGCAAATCCCAGTAGAAACGCCAGCCTTTCCCAAGCAGCTGCACCCCCGCAGCCACCGCTGTAGTAAAAGGGAGGAAGTCTTCAGTTCTAGGACAAGGTCTGTCTGATCAAGGGGCATCCTGCGGTCCCCCAGAAGTCACAACAATTCTTCTGCTATCCCTACCAGTGCTGGTAAATGGGACCCAGGGGTCTGGCAAAGATGCAATGTCAAGGTGGACTGAGAAAGCCTGAAACCCCATTCCAAGTGGCCGGGGTGGGAAAACTGAGAATCCCAAAGTGCAGCCAAGCCCTTTGCTATCTCTCTGGATGCAAGAACACAGAAGCGGGTTGTTTGGCTCACCCTTGGAAATTAGCTGAGGTTTAATTCTTGATTCGCAGCCATCTGCCTTGGGAGTTCACAGGAGCTGTTAGAAAAGCCTGAGCAGGTGTAAAGGAGGTGACAGATTAAGAGAACAGCGAGACGTAAAGAGGTTCTTCTGGAAACCACCAGGAAGCAATTAGGATGCGGGAATGATTTATTTAAAAGCGTTTATGCCAACAGGAGCGGCACATGCTGTTTGCAATGAGGCTGCCCTCTACAAGGGAAACATTGCCTCAGAAAGTGTGGACACAAGGAGTAGAAAACAAGTTGAGAAGATGGAATATTAATAGACTTTCACAGCCTTAGTTTGAGTGTTAGATGGGGAAAAACATTTTTTTTTTTTTAAAGAGGAAGTGCCTTGTAGGAAAAAAAAAAAAAAAAGAAAAAAAGAAAAAAAAAAAAAAAGCCTGAGTGGATGATGTGAAAGCCTCTTTTAACCTGAGTTATAAGAAGTAGTGTCTGGCTTTCCAGGAGATAATTTTTTGTTTATAATTAACCTAAGCACTCATGTATCCCATCATATTGCTGTACGTGAGAGCACTTCAGAGCAGTAACCTGCCTGCTGCCAGTGAGAGCAGCCCTCTGTTAATTCATTTGCAGACACACTCGTCTCCATGCCATGGACCAGCTCCAGAGCTGCCCTCAGGGGTCCGTGGTCCTCACTTGAATACGAGGGTTCTGGTTCAAGGAAGCAGGCAGCAGAGGTGGAGATTTTGTCCAGAGCACCTTAGTCTCTCTAGCCTCCTAAATTAAAGACCTTTACCTTTTTGCCCTTTGTTCATACAATGCAGTTCCTGGATCTGCAGGTGCAGTCATGCAGTTTGGCAGATGTGAGGCAGAAAATGCAAAGCCCAAGCAAAAGGGTAAACAAGTATGAGAAAAGATTAAGGGGATAATAAACGTCTGCTCAGAAATGGTACATGGTAGAGGGAACACCAACCTCATGAAAACAGCTGTTTTCACCCAAGGGTATTTCAGACAGGCAGCAGAAGCTCCAGATATTTCACCTGTTTTTGCAAATTCTCCTTTCCCTGTAGTTTTCTCTCTCAGTATGCATTTGAGGTACAGACTTAGCTTCATTCCTTTTCACATGAAAAGGGCCAGCTGGGGACCATGGGCCTGGCCTTTAAAGACACCGAGCTGTCACTTGGCCTGGGAGGATCTGAAGATCTGCTCTGTAGGCATTCCTTGCAGTAACAGGCAGGAGAAGATAGCCTGGGTGGAAAAGAGGAAAAGAAGAGGCACCTGAAGTAATCCAAGCTCTCTTTCTTCTATCTTGCCTTTTTTTTTTTTTTTTTTAAGCACAATTAGAGAAAGACAGGTGTTCCTGGGGCACATAAAAAGCTATTTGAAAGCACTGGGGGCCTGCATTAGCTGAAACTGCTTATTTAAATAAGTGGCCAGAGCTTTCAGCTCAGCTGCTGTGTTCCTTTTAGATAGCTTTTTTTTTTTTTTTTTTTTTTTTTCCTTCCCCCCCTCCTGCTTCCTCCCCTCTCATTTGAGCAAGCAGGTTAATTTAGGTTAATTTCATGAAATCCTTACCTGCATAAAATGCGCTGTGGCCCTAACCAGGATGGGGGTCTGTGCTCCTCTCTCAGACAGTAGCTTACAGGGTTTGTAGTTATTAGGGGTTTTTCTTGTTCTTACAGGTTTTAGGCTTTAAATTACTGGCCAAGGGGTATTTTTACTGCTTCCCAGACCGAATAACTTGTTCCTTGGGCTCTACTATTAATTCATCTTGGGGGTGATGTGACTCAATATGAAGATGCAGTCTATGGCTGGGCATATGGTTTTAGGGTGGTGAGAAGAACACCAAAAGGAAAGGACTGGCTCCTACAGCAGCTCAAATCCACCTCCTTGCTATAGGAAACTCTGTCAGACTCAGGTGAAATGCTGCTCCCAAAGACTGTGCCCCTGGCACCAGCAAGATTGCCTGGGTAGGGTGTACATGCTCCTAATGTGCTGTTAAGGTCTACATGTATGGGAAGTAACCTCAAGACTGTTATAAATGCAATAGCTCCTTGGGAAAAAGAGGCTGTCTCCTTGATTAAAGACCCTTTCCCCTGTGTGTGACGAAGAATACTCTGTGATTTTTTTTATTTTTTTTTTTTCTGCAACCTTAAAATCCTCTTTTGACAGTTTTACTGGGGTTTGCATTAGTTACAATTCTGAAGTCGCTGTCAGGTAGTGAAGACATATATATGTATTCTATAACTTTATGTCTGTGTTTGTAATTTCAATAGTCCAAGAAATGCTGCATATATGTTAACTCATGAATTATGTGAGCACCAATGTGCTCCCTGTAGAGTTCGTCAAGGAATTTGAAACGTCTGATAGCTAAAAGAAGAACACCATAAATCCAGCTTGTGGGAAGAAGCTGATGCGTTTCCAAAGAGCTCACTGCTCTCCCCACTACTTTGCTTCTCTCAGGCAGATGCAGGGCACACCATGGCCAATTTGTGGGGACAACACTGAGCACAGTGAGAGTTTAGTACCACATGTGTGACACCTGGCTGCAAGTCATATTTCTCACCTCAAGAATGACAATATCTCATTAAAATAGTAAACCTAAAAAAGTGACCATTACTTTCAAAATGTCCTGATTCCTGGACAAAAACATTTTGGTCAAATATAATCTAGTTTGACATTGTCAAACTGACTAAGAAATTCAGACATTATTCTCATTAGAAGCACGTTAGCTATAACTCTGAAGAGTTATCAGTGAGGCTAGTTTCTTGAGATTTCTCTAGAGATCATTGCTTGTATTCTCGTGGTCTGAATTCTTTGATTCTCCTTGATTTTGCCCTGGAAACACCTGTGAATGCCATACAATGGGTACTCCAGGCCCATGCTGCTAAGCCACAGAGACAACAGCAGGTTTGCTTTCAAAACACTATGCAAGGGCTTGGTAATCCCCATGGCTGTCATTTCTGGTGTTCAATGCAGTCACAAGATTTAAAAGCTCTCATTTTTTTTCTTGAGCATAACACTGAAAATGGCAAAAGTGAAAGATGTGGTATTCATTCATCTCTCCCTTTACTCAGCTCCAAGAGGCTACCATGCAAACTCCTTCAAAGTCTGTCATTCTCCCCAACAGAGAAAATATATGAAAACAAATTACATGTAGAAATTCTGGTTTTTAGATGTATTTATGCATATATAGTTGAAACGATATATGGGAAAAGAAAGTGAGGAACAGAGCTGACAAATTTCCCTACGTGCTAGGGTAAGAGAGAGCTCAAACACCACCTTCTACAGTGGCAGGAAGCCAAGGTGGGAAGATAGCATCAACCCTGGCTTTGCCTAGTGGCTGGGATTTGCTGGGAAACTTAACTGTGCTATTGAGTTGAGTGGTAAGCATTGCCTCTTTCAGGGCTTTCCCTCTTTCAGGGTGGAATAATCTTTAGGAGGTTTCTTAGAGCACTGGGGCTGAGTTCTTGTTGGGCTGTGCTGAAATGATCTGAAGAAAACAAAACAGAAGAGCTGTCATCTGATTGAAATCCCAGCCCATGGAACTGATGAGATCAGTGCCATTAATGTCTGTAGAGGCAGGATCCCATACAGTGATTTAGGAGGACCATTCCCCTGCCTTACAGACCCTCATTGCTGGCCAGGCTGTGCACAGGGGCTCACAATGGGTAGCAAATTCCAGTGAAAGCATCATCTTTGGGACTTCAGAGGAACCAAATAAAAAGCAAGTAAAGGGATATGGAACAGCCTAGAGCTGAAGCGGAGGGTGTTATTACTCAATTAAGTTAAGGGAAGGAACGTTTAGGGAGAAAACTGTGAAAGCTTCTTAGCAAGATCTAGCAAGTTCTGGAAGGCCCCTCAAGGGAGATGCTAGAAGCAGAGCATCTGCAAATAAGAACAATAATAAAACATCTCGGGTCAGAAGAGGTACGTAGGAGAGTGAGGCACTCCATAGCTTACCTGTTAACATATGTGCCACGCAAGAAGAAAGTTCAAGCCCAACAGCAGGTTGTGCATTTTATGGGAAACATTTCTAGGCAATAGAATTCCTTAGGGTTCACCTGTGCTCCATAACGTTACTGAGCTGACCTGTCTTCAGAGATATTTTTTCCTGAAAAAAAAACACTACAAAACCATTTGCAAACGGATACTGGAAGGCTTAGAAATACATGCAATATTATGAAACTGGAGGTAACATTGTCCCTCCTGGTGTTTTCTGAGTGCCTGCAGCATTCTAATACTGAGCAGAGGACAAATGCAGAAACTTAGAGTAGCTCTGGGCTGCACAGCCCTGTAGCAGGAAAAAAAAAAAAAAAAAAATGTTACAGAAACCGCTGACTGCCGCTGACTGCACCTTTTGCTATGATTTTGTGGGACAGTCAGCACTAATTTTGAAAACTGCTTGATTTTTTTCCCTAAAAATAGCCTTCTGGGTCACTTTTAATCAAGTCCAAATGGCCAACCCTCTATGCTAGTGATTCTCCTATAAATAATATTTGACAGGGATAGCTTCAAAACAAACAGATGACCATTTAAACAAGTTGTCTCAAACTCAGTTCTGACTCCAGCCTTGTAAGTCTTTGCCAAATATTACACAGCTTCATGGCCTAATCCTCTGAACAGATATCTAATGCTGTGTAAATCTGTGTCAGGAGGGCTACAGCACCTGTGATATGTTTCAGGGTGATATTTATGGCACTCCAGAGAAAATGGTAGCTTGCTCAGATCTGAGGGCTGGTCCTACAGGATTTGAACAAGACTCCTCTTGAAAGAAAGGAGAGTTGCAGGACATAAATTTGGGAGGAAGACGGAGGCGTGCAGATTCACACACCAAGACAGTATGAAAACCTTGAAAAGATCTACTTTCAATCACTGGGTAAAGCTAGCAAATAAGGGGGGTGTTGAGCGCTCTGTAATGATTTATTTTATTTTAAATCTGTACATTCATTTTAAAGTGAATGAGCTCACCTTGTAATGTGTGAATGTACAGATCTTGGCTCTGTCACTGATGATAACATTTTTTTCTTATACCTCTAGCCTTTCTGGATAGGGAGCTCCAGGGTTGTGTGGGGTTAAAGCCATTTTCTGCACTCAACTCTCCACCAAGGACAGAAACATGTGTCACTGAGTTGCCCGTTTAGCATGATATCTCAATCCTGCCAATTATATTACAATTTTAAGAGGCCTTAGTTGAACAGCTCTAGTTTATGAGTGTGTTGTGCATTTGCTTACTGCTATTAGACATCCTTCAGCACTTTCTCCTTATTTAGACAATGTTCTCATTAAACTCAATGTGGAGAGTAAAAAAAAGGAGTAGGCTTTGGGCTGTGTATTAATGCAACTTTGAAGTATTGGTTGTAGTCAAGGCTGGTAAGAAATAGGGAAGACAGAAAATGGGTACTGCCTCAGTTTGGAAAAAATGGTGAGTTTAAAACAGTTTGTGAAGTTAAACTCAGATTTTCATATTTATCTGTGAGTGTTGGCTGAGAAGGATTCAGGAGAAATTAAAGCATTACTAATGAATATGTGAAAACTATAATGTAGCTTACTGTAAAATAACTTCTTATGCATCATCATTATATCACAGGTTCAGGTCAGCTTCCTGAGACATGGAAGCAAAGGATACTTTGCGACTTTAGTGGTGATATTACCTCCCCAGTGTATAAGGGTCTTACAAAATCAGACCTTAGTCCAGACTGCCTGTCTTCTTTGGTGTTACAATACTAAAATGCAAAAAATGTTATGTTAAGACCTTCCTTCTGCATCAGCTGCTGGGTCCGAACACGGGAGGTGAGTTTGTGTCGCACCTTGTTAAAGGGTGACATGCTGAAGTGTGACGGTCAGCCTCTGTGCTGCTTCGTCCTCTGCAGCACTGGGCTGTCTTGTCCCAACAGATATCCAGCCCATTGCACCCAGCCCAGGCGTGATGTCTCTGAGACCTTCTGCCCTTAAGCTTGCTGTCACACACATGCCGCAATAAAACCATCAATAGGTAAATAACAAATTGAGCAATTTTACAGAAATGCTTAGCTATGCAGACAGCACTTGTACATAAATGGATATGTATTAAGGAGAAAAGCTGCTCCATATAGGACACTGGCTTGGTAGCGGGACCAGGTTCATCATATCCTGCCTTATCACAAACCTCATGGTGTTCAGAGAAAAATTCACCCCATCCTAAAACAGATAGGATGATTTCCCACCAGAATTGGCCATCTTCAAGACGGAGCCTCTAGTTTTTTATTACATTAAGCACCTATTTTTCATATAGGGTAGAAGTATCCCAGACTTAGACTTGGCTTCTGTCTTTAAAATGGCAATAAAACACATTTCTTCCAGGTAAGCTTTGCACACTCACATCAGTGAATGTGAGATACTCGGGTGATAGGGCTGAGCAAATAGCTGAAATAAGATGGGAGTAAGGGAACTGTGCTGAGCATTGTGCATAGGTCTCTTTCTTCTAAGAAAATAACTTATTATAACGTGGGGATTCATTTTGGTTCCTTTCCTAATGCATATAAATTGGCAAGACACCAATGGTTTTGGAAAGCTGTTTGTTTCTCGCTCCCTGCTCGGTAAGGATTCAGGCTGTGAACACTGATTAGAGGACACAAACCCCAGCTCCTCCCTGTGTCTGCTCATCTGACCCATAATCTCAACTACC
This sequence comes from Nettapus auritus, assembly GCA_011076525.1. Taxonomy (NCBI): domain Eukaryota; kingdom Metazoa; phylum Chordata; class Aves; order Anseriformes; family Anatidae; genus Nettapus; species Nettapus auritus. Next base: position 5,830,971 of record CM021766.1, read on the forward strand.
ATTCGATTCATCCAGGCTCCAGTTGTGTGCCTGATACCACCCACATTTCTGACCAGCTGGACACTATGAAAGAACATTCTGAGAACATGAAAAGCATTGAAACCTCTCCATGCTTCCTCCAGATTTGGAAATATTTCAAAGTTTATTTCAAAGAAATAGTATTTAAGAGGAATGGACCTTAATGCTGAGCACCTGTTGAGTTTCCTTCTCCTTTAGAGGCTGCACAGGAACCAGAGTGAAGTGAAAAAGTGCAGAATCAAAGTCATGAACAGAATTCTTTTAGAGCCTGTGGTATTAAATCAAATCTATCAGCAATCTAGCAGGCTTGTTTTCTAATCAGTAAGTGTAAGATGGATAATTGAATGGTAAAGCTAAAATCTTTTATCACTGCTGGAAATGGTTAGATCTTACAGGTGCTTTCATCTGGAAAGCCCTAAATTATAGCACTTACATGACTCATCATATCTTTAATACTGGGAGATGCACACACACCTTGGGAAGCATACAGGAAACTACAGCATGGGTGTCACAGAGTGCTGGTTTTGTAATGGTGATCTCTTTTCTCATCCACTTCGTGCAAGCTGAAGTTAAGAGGTTTTCGATGTGCTTAGTTAAAAGAAAACTGACATCTTTGAAAATGTCTTTCTATAAAGTTTGTGTTAAACTGGAAACAAAGATTTTGTGAGTTGGCAAGAGTTCTGCTATGCATGGATGTGAAAGCATCCCTTTTTTTTGCATGTTGGTCTGATTTAATAGCTTCCACTTAAGGTGGGTTTTTTTTGTTTGTTTGTTTGTTTTTTCCACTGTTCACTAACCATCTGTTTCTTTTCAGGAGGGAAAGGCAGAAGAGAACGAAAAATGGCAGATGCATACTAATACATTGGATTTTTGCTTCGTGTCTCCATTCAGGTTTCTTTAATAAGCCTCATAGCCAACACGCTTGGATACTCAGAGATGGGCCCCATTAAATCCCTCAGGACCCTCCGAGCTCTGAGACCACTAAGAGCATTGTCACGATTTGAAGGAATGAGGGTAAGAGTACATAAAGCACCAATCAAAGCTGAAGTGCATGACAACAAGCATGGAATGGGGTCCTGTCGCACTTGGTTTTGTCTTCATTTTGTCTGCCAAAGGAAATGACTGATAATGCTTCATCAAAACGACAAAATCAGAAATCCCTCCTTTGTCTTGATTATAATTGTATCGTTACAGCTTTATCCTCTGGTGGATTTCATGATAAACTAATCCTGCTGCCTAACTTGTCATATTTCACTTCAAAAAACAGCTTTTTGGCTGAGAAAGCATCTGGCTAACAATTACCTCTCAATTATAAGGCATACCAGGGGAATAACCAAGCTACAAGTTTGCTCCCTGCTTTTGATGTGTATTAAAATACGACTGACTGGGAAAGTTCTTAAGGACTTTTTCACTAATAATTAAAGCAAAAATTAGAAATGCCAAAGATATGGAAAGCAAATGAATAAATACACAAAGTCTTTCCTTTGAACAGATAAGAGTTTTAATGTGTGATATCAGGACTAACATTAAAACCGTGTATCTTGTGTTTGATTTTCTCTCTTGGGGATCCATCTCTCTCCCTTTCTCACTCCTTTGCTGACGTGGCTGTATCAGCATAGCATACCTCTCTGTTTGTAAGCCTACCTGCTGCACTAATCAATCACAGTCTAGATGGGTGCTTTGTTTATTTAATTCTATGCACCATGCATTACCTGCAGAAGGTGACAACTATCTTCTGTATGAGCTGAGGTTACTGCTAATTACTACTTGCAGATTGCATAGCAAGATAAAGCCAATCTGTGACAAAATTCCATGTAAGACAACACACATTCTCTCTGAAGAGCCCACATCTCCCTACTAAGAAGCCTCAGCTTTTATACTGAGATATATTCAGGGCAAAATTTTGCATAGGCAAAAATTTTGATCTGAATCATCAGTGACTAAATGTAGTTCATGTAGTTCATGCGTGGAATTCCTTGCAATTCAGTGTTCTCATTGCCATACCATTGCAGTAAGACAGACAGAAGGCTAGGAGAGCCTAACCTGTGAGACAACCCAGGAAACCTGGTGATAGGGCAGTGTATGAGAACCTGTTACCCATAGTTTGCCTGTTCTGTCAATGACCAAATTTTAGGATCTATGGTTTTGTTCCACAGAACTTGTGATTCTCTAAATCACCTAATCTGTGTGGATGAAGATCAGAAAAACATAACTGCAGACCATTGTCATCTATGTTATTATGAAAACAAAAAGATTCAAAAGGCTCTATTCGTCTGGGCACTCAGACCTGCATTGTTTGTTCACCACACCCCTTCCAACAAACACAGGCAATCTTGTAAAGGTTTTTCATAAAACAGAACAAAAGCAAACTGCAGATCCTCAGCTGGTACAAAGTGATATTGCACTACTGACGTTAATAAGGGTCTCAGTCTAAGGCCATCTGATGACCTCACTACGTCTTTATGAAACGTACATGGGTTGAACAAAAGTTGGTTCCTGCAAAAGTTGCAGTAGTGTAACTACCAGAGTGATTTGGGCATGGACTCTCTCAAATCAATTTAAATTTGGCTTATGGAAGCTTAGCTTCTGCTGGTGGATTTGCAAGCTCAAGTGAAACCCCTTTAACGTACTATAAGCTGACATAAGAATGCTCCTTCGTGACTTTGTGTCAGCTTAATTAAATTGGATTCAAATTTAAAAGCAGTGGGCAGACTAGAGCAAAGCATTGTAAGAGTGAGAAACAGAAATAGGAAAGAACTAATGTGAAAATGCTCACATCTCTGAGAGGCTCTCTGAGAACAGCAAGAGGTTGAGTTGGTGGAGATCCTACATGACATAGGCACACAGTGCAGCATCAGCCCAGCAAGATTCCTTACAAACACATCCATAGTTGTCACTCCTCCGGTGACTGACTCAACGTCACTTTTCCTCCCTGTACTGTGGATGAAGTTGAAATGTATTCAGTCTTTCTGAGCTATCAGAGGTAGTGAATTAGCTTGTAAACTATGATAAAGTGTAATTGAGAAGACGTGCTATTGGAAAATCAAATCACTTTACTTGTGGTGTGTCTAACCACACTTAACACAACTAGGGACAGTTAGACCTTTTATTATTAGGAGTTCATATGCTTCAGAATGCACAGGAAAATTGCCAGCACAGTGATGGATTAAATCATGATAATGTTGAGAAGCAAACACTGACAGTGAGGAAATAATAATAGTTTGTTCTAGTATCAAGTCTTTTTCTTGAGTAACTCAAGTGTTTCTGCATGGCAAGAGCAGGAGCAAGAAAGTTGTCACTGCAGTAAAAGACTTAATTCACGTACCTAAATTTTGGAAACAACTGGTTCTGAGGCTAAGGCACAAAGTAGCACTTGGATGGATGATCTGTGACGTGTGTGTTGGAAGTAAGTGTGTGTTGGCACCTCTCATCCCATCAGAGTGGTCTGCAAAATAAGACAGAAGGCCATTCTGCCTCTCTGTCCCCAGAAACAACACTTTAATGAAGACACTCGATAAAGGTACCGTAGGACCAGTCATGTCGTGCATGTGTCGCCACCGCCCATCAGCCACCACTTTTTTCCAAACCATGCCCACGGTAAATTAGCTTAGGTCCGCCTGCCCCAGGTCATGCATGTCTCCATGTCTCCCCATCTCTTGCCCATCAGGGAATTATTTCCAAATGTTCCACTTCTCCGCAAGGCTCTTCCCAGCAAGGAAGGTTATTGCAGTATTTCAAAAGGATAAATGGGTGGATGATAGACTGTTTAATGTGAAACTGATCCTAGGCAAAGTCATGGTGAGGCTGCTACAAGATACATGCAGGAAAGAAATAGCATAATTAATGCTAGTTAGCATGATTTCATGGGATTAGTTCTTGTGAAACTGATATGGTCCTTTGATTTGATTACAAATTATGCTGATGATGGTAACTGTGCTGATATAATATCCTTAGATTTCAGAGAGGAATCTGATACCATGGGACATTGTGATAAAAAGCATGAGCTTTGTACCTACCCAAGTAAACATAGTTTAAATTAACTTAAAATGGATGATGGATCTCAAAATTGTAATTGTAAATAGTGATGACATTGTAAACTCAGTGATGAGTGTCCCAGGCTGAGGGATTATTCACAGTAAAAACTGTCCTTAATCTGGACTTTAGCATCTGGAAGAAAATGTAAAATCTTTGTTGACAGGACACAAAGTGAGTGGGGTAGTAAAGTGATATTACATATAAGGGAATTATACTGACTGATCTGGATCACAGTGAAAACCAGATCAGTTGTGCAACATGCATTTTAATAAAACCACGCACATCATACACCATGGGAGCAGGAAAGTAGGTCACTCTGGGGACATTTCTTGAAAAACAGCAGCCAGGAGGGACTTAGGGATTGGGACTGCTGGTCAGCAGGACACAGGCCTTTGGGCAAGTCTGACATATGAGGTAACTATTACAGTCTGTCAGTACACAAGGTAGAGATTTGCACCACTGCAAATTAGGGCATGGTGTGGCTCGGTTTCTAGGCTATCCCTCAAGAAGTCACTGGGAAGGTGGTTCTACCTATAAAAGCACTGAGAAAAACCAAGAGGTATGAAACCTTTTCTTAAAAGTACCTATATATGATGCTGTTCCGAGATGCAGCAGAAATTCAGCCCTTTCCATGGCAAGTTTATAGCATCTAAACTTTTAATGTGAATTTATGATAATAACTTGCCCTCACATATCCAGGTCTTTAAGACCTCTTGCTTGTCCCAGTGCAATTCAGGAGCGCTTCCAGGAGGCCAGATGGCATCAGGCTGGTGTAAGAGCAGCAGCAGGGAGAGAAGAATCAAATCCTCTGTTAATAATTCATTTGGAGAGGTGTTGCAGGATTTGCTCCAGTTTCATGTCATGTTTCATTATCTACGAGCTATTGAGCATAATTTGGAGACGGAAAAAAGCAGGATGCAGGCATGGCCATGGCTCACCCTGCTGAAACCTGGATGTCTGTGTCCTGTGGCAGGGTTATGGATGGGAGGTGGGTACAGATGTGACATAAGTGCAGTGGCTTTGTGCTGGCACTGATTAAAATCGAACGAAAATATTGTCACACACAGAAGCAAATTAAAGCTCTTTTGACAAGGGCTGAGAGTGTCTTCAAAAAAGCCCTTGATTTGGAAATTATTTCACATTTTTATTATCACAGTAAACTCGGTCTTCAACCAATGAAGTTAGGAATTGAAAAATGTCCAAAACTGAAAGAAAATTAGGAGGAAAAATGAAAAGTCATTAGGAATGAGCTCGTACATCAAAAAAACAACAACAACAAAAAAAGGTCAAGCAGCTTTTCTCATGTGAAAATTATCTTCATTCATAAATGCACAAAATACAAATCTGGGTTCTGAAAGATTTACATAATTGTGTATTGTATATTGCAGATGAAGCCGCTGCTATACATGCACATTTTACTCTTCCGGTTTTTCTTCTTCCTCAACACTGAAAAGAAATGATAGGGAAACAAATTTTACATTATTGGCTTGTCAGAAAATTGGACAGTAACACAAGAGAAAACAAGAGCTGACATTTCCCATAATCAGATTCACAACTGAATAAAATTTAATTTTTATGGATCAATATCACCTTGTCTCAGTTTCGGAAGCATAGAAGGGGAAGTGCTCAGTGTCTGCCTACCAGATTTTAAGCTCTAAAGCATGAGACAGAGATGGAGTCAAATCCATGCAGAGGGGCTGGTGTCTTCAGTAGTGCTGTCAGGCAGCTTTGCCTGGGCCATGCAATGGCAGGATCTCCAAAAGCTATGAGCATGGAGAAACCTTATAAGCTATGGTCAGAGGAAGGTGAAAAACTATATTTTGAGACAGGGTTCTTCTCTCAGAAGTCATCTTTAGTATGATGTCTGGAATGCATAACATCTTAATACTTAAAACATTAAATAAAGTGCATGCTGACTGGTTGAACCTCTGGTATTGTAATGCTGTGTTCAAAACTGGCAGCTGTAGACTATCGGTAGATGTTCTGACCTTTATGCCTTTCTTATGGCTTCAAAATGGTGTCCATTACCCATGCTGTTATGCCCACACCTTAAAAACTCCTTTTGAACTTCATTTTGATATATGGTTTTACACAGGGGTGTACAGCCCTGCCTGGGTTGGTGTAGTGGAACTCCACAGCATGTTATGGGAAAACTTAAAGCATTTTTTGTTATTGTTTTTGTTATCTGTTTGCTTGTTTCTGTTAAATTATAATGTTTTCACTGATTTAATCATGCGTACTGACCATGGAGAGGAACTTGGTTTAGTACAGTATATCTCAATAAGTTAGTATTTAAATAAACTAAATTAATCACAGCTAGAGTTCACATCCTAAGCATTATGGAGGCTTGAGTTCAGTAAAAGATTTCAGAAACCTTTTCTGGCCTATTTTGAGATAGGCATGCGTCCCAGTAATTTCCAATTAATTGCATGGTTATTCGAGATTGTCTGACTGAAGTGTGTTATCCAGTAGGAGCTGGGAGGTCATGATGACTTTGCAGATTGCTCCTGAATTAAAAGATTCCTCTGGGAAAAAAAAAAAAAAAATATTTTCCCTCTGGAAAAAAAACATTAATAATTCTGTGTGTTTTTTTCCTCTCTCTTTTCTCCTAAGGTGGTGGTCAATGCACTCGTGGGAGCCATCCCATCCATCATGAATGTTCTGCTTGTCTGCCTCATCTTCTGGCTCATCTTTAGCATCATGGGAGTGAACCTGTTTGCTGGGAAGTTTGGGAAGTGCATTAATAAGACTGAAGGAGATATGCCTTTGGACTCTAAAATAATTAACAACATGAGTGACTGCATACTCTATAATGTTTCTGGCACATTTTACTGGACGAAAGTTAAAGTTAACTTTGATAATGTTGGTGCTGGGTACCTGGCTCTCCTACAAGTGGTAAGTGCGACCACCTGAAAGTAAACTCTAATGGGCAAGAGTTGCTTATTCCCATTGAAATAGGATTGAGTTAACCTCTGTAGTTTTTTGGTTTGTTTTCTTTTGTTTTCAACCATACTCATTAGGGGAATGCCTTTCCTCAAGTGAAAATGACTCATATACAGCATATTCATTTGGCCTGGAGATGCTTATGGCAGCTTCTGGTTTTATTCTGAGCTTTTGATGCATCACTAATGTAGTCTTCTCAGAACTATTGAGGTGAATTAAAGACTATTTTTTCAATGTTGTAATACGGAGCAAAGTTCAGATCCAGAAACAAAAAGTCCTGGTGCAGGGGGGACTGTTTGTGCAGAGTGCACCAGCCTTCCTGAATCAACTGGGCCATCATTATTCCCTGACAGGAAAAAAAAATGAAGTTACAGTACCTTCAACTGCTCAGCTAAGTTTTTGCATAAAGATGGAGTTGCGGAGGAATCTTGATTTATAGTCCTTTGCTCACCTACCATCCATAGTGATGTTTGAGAAGGACACTGATGCCCCTCATTCTGGTTCCTCATCCTCATTTCCACCTGCTAAACATAATGAGTCAGCTTGAACATAACTATGAAACCCAGTGGTGATCAGATTGCTGTGGGATTCTGGTCTCTCTGGAAAGCTGGAGAGAGCATATTAGAGAAAAAACTTTTGAGGTTCAAAGTTGATTTCAATGTTTGATCTATAAAGACAGAAGTGAGCCACTTTTATGACCTTTTTCAGCAGGAAATGTAAAACATGGATAAATGGGTTGTATACACAGAGATTGAACACATTGAAAGACAGCAGAGCCTAATGGATAGAGGATGAGACTCCATCCTCTTGTCCAGACTCTGCCATTGGCCTGCAGAGTGGTTTTAGGCAAATTGCTTTGTGTTTCAGCCCCATGGGGCCCTCATATAAAATGGTAGCAGTGATACTTCTTTCTGTTGTTCCTAATTTGCTCTGAAGCCTAGTGATGGTAAGGGATGGACACATGCTAGGAATGTTGGTTGTGCTGGATTTTATGTATCAGAGTGAAACAAATCCTTTGCTACATCCCTGGACAGGGAGGTTGCTGTCTTGAAGTGTGTGCAATGGCACTCATCACTTAGATAAAATCTTGCATGCTGGGTATTTGGTTCAGTTGTCATACATAGGCATCCAGTACCCTTTGCAATGCCTCTTGCCCCCTCCTGTCCTTCCAAGAGGACATGGGCCTTTCATAGGTCCCCCATCCTCTCTTCTACCCCTACTGCTTCCCCTGATGCAAATTTGCTTTTCGCCAGATGTATTTTTAATCTTTCACAGACATATGAACTACCTTTGTTAAGTAGCTTTCCTTTAGCCTTACATACTCTGGTCTTGGTACATATACTGGAGTTTGAGGTTTTTTTGAACACTGTCCATAGAGTCTTTGCTTTCATAGCCTCTGAAAAGCAGAAGGGTTAGAATGTGCAAAACCCCTTTTGGTTCTTTTCATGTCAAAAAGTTGAACTGAGAGTAGGAGCTTTCATCTTTTGCATGTAATTATGATATTCAGCTCACCCATGAAGGGTAGATTAACTCACTTTGAACAGCTTTAATTAGATTTTCCATTCTATATAGTGCTTTCTTTGTCTTTTACTTAAACATCCAATGTAGCTGAGCAAAAATTTCCAGGTTTAAAGTGCTGCACCTCACCTGAAGCTTCTTATCTCCTCCATGACTGCATGCCAGATGCCTCATTTGTTTGGTCAAAAAAATGCATCAGAGCTATACCAAGCAAAGCTTTTCTAAAGAACACAGGAATTAGGGAAGCATCAGAATTTCTCTTCTAGTCAAGTTATGGGGACCTGCCTCTGAGTTAAGTAAATATAATGAACCCAGACCTGAGAAGCCTTCTGCCAGATGGCCATGAATTCCTATGTTGTTTTCATTTCTGAGGTCTCTTTATCATCTAAAAGGGAAGGAGACAGGCCTGAGTTTGTGGGTCCTGCTGATGGAAAGGGTAGAGTTATTCCTTCACCATTTCTTTTACAAGACCCAAGCTCCAGCTTTCTGAAATTCTGCAACTTTCCCTAAATTGGCACTGCCAAAGGAGTAACCTGAAGTGGTTTCTTCTGCTGTTCTGCAGTACCAGTTGCTGGGCACTTGGCACTGGTGATACTGGTTGCATTCAGCATGTAGGACTGCCTTCTTTTGGGATCAGTGATGGCAGGAAAAACATAACTGGTCACAAGCTGGATCTTGGCACATTAGTGAAGGAATAGGTATTACTATTTTCCAGCAGAAAATGGACTTGATGACCCTGCAGGTTTCTTTCAAACCTATGATCCCGTATTGAGTAGCAGGGAAGTAGAGTTTCCAGTTGCAGAAGTGCAAAAGAAATGCCATAAAGATGGAGTCTGTGCAGGCCAAACAAGCTGATTATGGCAGGAAATGAAGGAGTCCTAAAACCTTGCTCAGCTTCTAGGGCAGTGCCGGCTCCTTCCTCCAGGAGGAAGAGCAGGAGCCAGATACCATTAGGGGATTGATTTCGACTTTCATCCTGCACCTGGAGCTCTTCTGTCTGCTGCTAACAACAGGCTTAGGCAATAAAATGTAAAGATGACACCCACAGAAAAGGAGCCCAAACATCTGGATCTCTTTTGCCAGACTCCAGCCGAGGAGTGTCGGTTACAGGTACTTCTTGCCAAATATGCTCCATATGGGCTCGCATTTCATGAGCAAGCTGCTTTAGGAATTGCAGGGGATCAGTTGACAGCTCAGCTCTTCTAAGAGGACAGACACGTTGCTGCATCTTTGTGCATGCCGAGACAGCATGTAGCAGTGATGAGATAAGCATTTTGGTTACAACCTTCAGGGATGCAAAATATGAGCTTTTAAGTGGGACCTGTCTTTTGAGTGTTGACATTTTCAGCTTCTTTAAATGACTCTGAATTACCTTTAAATGCTGGGATATATATCTGAAAATCCAAATGGAAACGTGTAAAGCAAATCCGTCTGCTTAATGTTCTGTCTTCACTTCTACAGCATCTTTGAAAGAAATGAAAACTTGCTACTACAGCACCTTTAAGGCTTACAGCTATCCAGAAGCAGACTTTCTGACAACATAGCTGAAAACCTCATGAAACTTTTCCCAAATAGCCTTTGCTCTTTTTCTACATCATTTAGGATCAGTGATGTTGTTCTGAAGATGCCTTAGCTACTACCTCTTTGAATTAATGAGTCTGTGAAAACGCCCCTGTGAAGTGGTGATTCCAGATTTAAACTTCTCAAGCTCACAAGAAGACTGCCTCACAACAGATTACTAAAATAGGGTGCAGACTGCTCATTCTACAAGCAAGAGAAATACCTTATTCATGGAAAGGAGAAGATCTTTAGTATCATGACTTTCTAATTTATAAGAAGGATAATTCACTCTGCTGGGGATTTAATCCCTTAACATCCTAATCTATTAGGAAAAATTATTACTACAACACAGTGCTTCAGTAATGCTTGTTCTGTATTCCCAGAATTGCTTTGCAGATCTCAACAGACATATCTTAAATTTCCAGCGGGAATTTTGCATTTCCATTGCAGGATCCTTACCTTCATATTATGAACACCTCCACATATTTTTTTCCTTGTAATTTCAGCAATATATTGAAGAATACCTAGAGAACAAATCATTTCTCACCCAGCATCTGGTTTACTTGGAAAAGAGCTCCTTAGCAGGGAAGAGACTTACAGCAATTTGGTCCTACAACTCCTTGTCAATCTGAGTCTCCAGACAGGGAATGGAAGACAACAGGAGCTCCTCCTAGACCAGTACAGCAACCAGGAGCTGTAGAGTTAAATCAGCCCCTCAGGCCAGATGCGAAGTCAGGACTGAGCTCATAAATCAGCTACAAAATGGTCATGAGACAGTGGTGTGTGTCTAAAGTTACTGAGTTACATGATCTCTTGCACTCCTCTAAACAATATGCTGCATTTTACTTTCACCATGGATGCAAAATGTACAGAAAATCAATATGTTTCTGAACAAACCATATTTTGGTAAACCAGAGCCTATTTCTCCCTGTGTGCAAAGATCAGGAGCAAACAGTGTTTCAGAAGGCAGTGCCTTTGGAGCCCATGTAGCCCAGAGGCCATGCAGACACCTGGAGTGCTCTGGTATGTCAAGGGCTCGGTGGTGCCCTCCCCAGCAAAATAATCATTAAATGAATACTTGGTATAAAATTTCTGTTACAATGAAATTGAACAAATGGGAAAAATCAACGCAAAAGCCAGCATATAGTGGTGTTAGCACAGAAGTCTTAAATATGTGTAGTTTGGCTGTACTGTTGGCAGCTCTGTCCTAGCTTTCAGAAGTTTCTGCCAACAGCAGTAATGCTTGAAGAAGCATTTCAGAAACGCGGAGACCAATACTACTGTCTTCAACAGCAGTCATTTTTATGTCAGTATCGCAATTCTTTTCTAGAAGAAAAGTTCCCTCGGGCAGATGTAAATGCTTGTTTTATTTTAAGGTACCATTTGGTTATACAATAAATGGCTTGAGGGCATCTAGTGCCAGCCCACCGATCCTCCCCACTAATTTGCTGCACTGCAGCTCTAACCACCAGTCAAATAACAGCACGTAATCCCATCCCAGGATTTTATCAGTAGATAATCTCATCACATGACAGTTTCAGTAGAAAATGGTGTTTCTCTGGATAGCTTCCAGGCAGGATAATATCACAAACACTCCCATGAAGATTTTGTCACTTCCTTATCCAGAGTGTAAGTGGTTACTAATTCCAGATAAATAATTTCTTTCCCCAGTGTTATATTTCTTTCATTCTCAGTATCTCTTACTCTCTGCAGATGAAGTGTCTAGGGAAGCTGTCCAGAAGCCTGGTGGCTTTTTAATTCCCCTCCTTCTGGACAACTGGGAAAAGCAGAAAATCACAGTTCTTCATTCTCTTAGTATTTATTTTCATCAGAACACTTCATCATCTGTTATCACTACAAACCACTGTTGTGGAGTAGAGTCTCTTGCTTCTGTGGTACACACTGAGAGGTAAAATAGCTACTCCAGAGGAAAGATTTCCTCCCAAGTGGGAGAAAAGTACAGGGTAAGATCATATCATTGTGTGACACAGGCAGAAGGGTTTCTTGTTTCATCCTGTCCAGCCTTCCTGAACAGCAGTTTGAGCTGGGAGCTGCAAGTGGCTGTAATGACACCAGTAAATCTTTCAGCAGATTAGAAAGAGAACAGCAAAAAAAGGAAAATATTAGAAGAGCTAAGGAGGTTTGGTGTGACAGGTTTAAATAATTATTTGTTTTGATAAAACTACTGATCATTCTTGTACACACTTTATGTCTGAAGTGTTTTCTAATGCACTGTACCATGGCATAGATTTTCCAAAGGGTTCTGATATGGAGGGTTAATCTCTTTTGCTCAGTAGATGAAAAAAATATACCTTTTCAAACATTATTTTGTATATACATTCATGAGAAATAAATATGGTTGACCTCTGGTACAACATTTTCCTTTGGCTCAGTAGTGCTCAGAGGAAAACCAAATGGCAGCATTACCTTCAGGGCTAATTTAATAACAGAAAGTATATAATGGTGCATTTCTAAAACCACTGGATGTACCCAGCTCAACACAAATGCCTGGTTTTCTCCTGGGAACCCCTGGCCAAATTCCCATTAGCATTATCTGGACTTGCATGCCTACACACAACAGAGAAAACTCAACCTAGTTGTCAGTAAGATTAAAAAAAAATACTGGGCATGGGTCTTTCATGCATGCTAGTGTAAATCCGATTAAATCAATGCATCTAAAAATGCCTCATTATCTACTCACCGATTTTAAATCCAGAGTAAGACTAAGTGGGTCAGAAGTCAAATGAGAAACATCCCCAGCAGACTATTATGAAGGTAATGTGGCTTAGGCCAGACCAGGACCTAATGCCATGTATGTTTGGTACCAGACCATGTCTAATGAGAGGCATATATTGAGAGCAGAGTCAGGCTTTTGCTACAGAATAGCAAAAAAATCACTTCTTTGTGTTTCTCCTAGGAGCTGATAGCACTGTCCTTTCTTCATTTTCTTCTTTGCAGGCTCCAGTAATAGATAGCGATTTCTGTGGAGTCTTTCCTTTTTTTAAACACTTAAAAATAATTAGAAACCCTGATTTAAAAGAAAAAAATAAAATAAAGAGGCTAATCTGAATAGTAAAGCAGACTGAGTTTCCTTGGCCAGTCTCACAGCAGGTGCTGTTTGCCTTTGTTCCTTTCAAGTCAGCTGTGATCTGTGCAGCTCCCCAGCTTTGACATTGCCCAGATTTCTCCTGTTTTAGAGGAGATTAGGATCCAAGCTTCTGTGTGACTCTAAAACATACCCAGTGTTGTCAGTCTGAATGAACATTACAGATGGGTTCCATCTCCCCTGGTCAAAAGAAGTTCCTACTCAAACCTCACAAGATTTAATTGCCATGTTTTCAATTTCTATTAAAAGCTTCTGTTGTATTCCTGCAGTTGTGGAAAATCAGAAAACAACATGAAAGTCTCCAGGAGAAAACCATTATGGAATGATTTTAAATGACTAAATGAACATAAACCCATGGGTACATGTTGCTTTAAAGGAGAAACAATTGATTAGTTGTGAAGAACGTGGTCTACACTGTATTTTGGAAAGTCATCGCAGTGATGATATCATTTCAAAATAGGCTTATTTAATATGCTTAATTATGTATTTTGTGGTTTCTTTTCAGGCCACATTTAAAGGCTGGATGGATATTATGTATGCAGCTGTGGATTCACGAGAGGTAGGTCACTGCGAGGAAAGGAATTATTTCCTTTTCCATTGACTTTTGCAGCATTCATGATGTTTAGCAACAACAAAAATACATGCAGGTAGCCAGTCCCTGTCTTACTTTGCTTGCGACCATTGCAGACCTTCATTTTTTTGCAGCTGGTGTTGAATTCTCATGACCCTGTGACTAAATCAAGTGCAGCCCTCAGCTCTATACAACCAATTTATCTATTTGTACTGCAAAACTCCCAGCACAGAATGACACCTCCTGAGTGAGACTGAATCTACCAAAAACTGAAATTGTCTTCTTTGTTTCCTCTGCTCTTCCCACTGATTGCCATATTTTCCTATGATCTAATTTTTGATTGCTGGAACTTATTTAGAAGTGTTTTTGTTGTTGTTTGGTTTTTTGTTTGTTTGTTTGTTTGTTGATTGGTTGGTTTTCTTGAATAGAAGGAGATGTCTCCTTTTCCTTTTTTAATAATTTAAAAGGCACAAGGTTACGCTTACTGTTAATTTTTGAGGTATCTACTGGGTATGAATGGGATTTTGACAGGATAAATTGAGTAACAGGGAGTTGAGCCCTGAATTCAAGGACACATGGTGGAAAATCCTTATGCCATAGAGACAGAGAAGTACCTGGTTTTGTGAGAGGTGTCCCTGCCCATGGCAGGGGGGCTGGAACCAGAAGACCTTTAAGGTCCTTTCCAACCCAAACCATTCTGTGATTCTATGATTCTATGTTCTATGATTCTATTACAGCATCAGCATAGCTTGTGGTGTTGATTTATTCTTCTTCCACATGTACACGTACATCCTCCTTGCTGCTGAATGAAACACAAGGGTTACACATGAGAAAATATGGCACTTAGGGAAAAGTGAGTTTCTAGTACAAATATCTTGGTCAGGTACCTGAAGCTGGTGGGGCAAAGCTAAGCATTTTTGCTATTAATGCATTACATGTGTTTTGAGGCTATCAGAACACATCACTTGGTTCTTCTGTGAGATTTCTGGTAGATTTGCTGCTGGTGAAGACATTACCTAGTGCAAGTTTTCAAAGATATTGACACTATGGGAGCAAAAAATGATAGCAGTAAGAGTCAAACCCTGGCATTGCAGCTCTTGCACCCCCCCAAAAAAGCATGTGCCCACACAAGCAACAGATGAGGATCTGGAAAGCCAGCGCCACCCTGGTGCCACCAGGTTTTTTTGAAAGAGGCCGATTTGTTCCGTTCTCCATTCCACCTGAGCTAGGTAATGTGTTGAAAGCCCAGGACTCCAGAGATCTGTGACTCCAGGTTTTTCGGATATTATTTCCTCCTTAGAAAAGTTCTTTCTGTTGTGGATATTGCTATCAAAATGCTTTGCATACTGAGGCCTCTGTTAAGAAGGCACTTACCATTCTACAGCAGCCATCTGATGGTTCATTTCTACTCATCATAAAAGAAAGATTGTACTTCTACATACCTTTATTCTCAGTGCAGAGATTTTTTCAGTAACATTTAAACATACCACGATCATACTTTTGTTTTTTTTCAAAGTACTATTACTTTGTATAAAATTAGGGATAAGCAGAAGACAGATTCTTTTCCCCTTCTGGGTTCAGACTGAGAACATTTAATAGGATTTATTCTGAAGTTGCTCTTTTTGAAGCAGTGTGATCGCTGTGACAGTATTATGAAATGTAGCTGAATTGACCATGGCATTTCAGATACCAGTAGTAAACTTCAGCAGAGACCGTGGAGTGCTGACTCTGCTAGTGGCAGTTACACTGTTTTTCTTCTTTCATAATCTTTGTTGCTGACGGACAGCTTTCTTTGAACTGCATTAATATTTTGATCTGTGCAGATCTTGTGTCATTTTCGTGTTTTCCCTTTTCCTTTTGCAGTGTGAGGAGCAGCCTGAATGGGAATGTAATTTGTATATGTACCTGTACTTTGTGATTTTCATCATCTTTGGGTCTTTCTTCACACTGAACCTCTTCATTGGTGTCATCATTGACAATTTTAACCAACAGAAGAAAAAGATAAGTAGTTGCATACACTGCACATTACCTTGCAGGCACTTCAGAGACCAGGGCAAAGGATAGATTTATAAGCAGTGGCTTTGCCACATTAGCCTTGAGATTAATGTTAACACAACCATCCTGTGGGACTTTACAGAAGCACAGTTGTAGCAGCCCCTAATCTCCCCATAGGATGAGTGTCCTGAAAATACTGATGGAAGTTATACTCCCTGCAGAAAGCAGTGAAGCATCTCCAGGTAGATGGGAGGTCTGGTGCACATACTGCAAGCTCAGGCATGTAGCAGGCTGACCCAAGAGCTGTGTTTCTGACTGCTTTGTAGGCTTTAAACAAAGGGATATTTTTCTCTCTGGTCCTACACTTATCTTCAGTGCAGACACGATCTGACACTGAGCCTTGCTTCTCCTTGATGGTCTGCACTGCTCTGTCTCCTGCCCTTCACTTCCATGCAAAAACAGCTCCCAGCACTGCATCTTCTCAGACCTTTGTTAGATATTTGATGAAAGCTGCATGAAAAGAGAAAAAGTCCAGCAACCCTGGACTTCGGATGGAGATGGTTCTTTTCATCAAAAGTAACAACTTTGTTCTCACCTTATACTTAGGTGGCCAAGACATCTTTATGACAGAAGAACAGAAAAAGTACTATAATGCAATGAAAAAGCTGGGATCTAAGAAACCCCAAAAGCCAATCCCAAGGCCACTGGTAAGAATGACATAATTCAATTGAATGATGTGCAATAGATGGAGATTTATTTAACAGAATAAATGTAATTCAATTTCCCAGAGTAGACAAGGTGATAGTTCCCAGACAAAAATCACTCTGTATTTACATATTTTGATTTTGGCCAGTATTTGCAAGCCAGTGAACAGTGCAGTATAAAATTCCCACTGTTCTGCTGTATTGATTAACAGTCCAATTTACATACGCAGTCATGCCAGTGGCCATGTGTCTGCATTGAATGAATTCATGGCCCCAGTCCAATGTCTTTTTCCAGTAGTTTGTAATGAGTAAATGAGTTTGAAAACCCTATCATCCAACTATCCATCATCATCTTCTTGTTTCTGTAATTTTAATCAGAAACAGTATGTAGTTTATCTTCCTCTACTTCCTGATGAATCAGGAGACGATCATGTCATCATTTTGACACAGTTCAAATTTCCTAACAATCCTCTCCTTTCCTCCAGAACAAATACCAAGGTTTTATTTTTGATGTCGTCTCAAAACAAGCCTTTGATGTCTCCATCATGATTCTCATCTGCCTTAACATGGTTACCATGATGGTGGAAACGGATGATCAAAGTCAAGAAAAAGTGAACATCCTCCACAAAATCAACATGCTTTTTGTTGCCATTTTCACCGGGGAGTGCATCATCAAAATGCTGGCTCTGCGACACTACTACTTCACCAATGGCTGGAATATCTTTGACTTTGTCGTCGTGATTCTGTCTATTGTAGGTAGGTGAATCTGGGTGGTAGGGATACATTTTCACCCAAACTCCAAAGTTAAAAAGACCAACACAAACTTAATTAGAGTTGAAAGCTTTGTTGAATAAAGTGCACTCAGAGAACTGGATCCTAAGCAATTTTTAATATTTAAATAATGCAATGTAACACTGTAAAACTTGTGTGATTGTGGAAATGATGGGATGTATTAGACAACCAAATCTGTTCAGTGCCAAAACTCTGACAGTAGTGATGAAGATAACAGATATCCTATCACACCCTAGTACTGATTCTAATGTACGTGACCATAAACGCAGTCTGGCTCCATACGCTTAACCTGTGTTCTGGATAACAGCCTAAGACAGAGAAGTGAAAAAGCCATGTGAAAAGGGCACATGTGAATTGCTATTGCTTTGTTATTTACTTTTAATCCTCTGGTGGACCAGGAAGACTGAAAAGTCTCAATGCAGGAGATCCCCGTTGCCCAGAGATCATCCTGCATTTTGGGGGCATTGAATCAGCCAAGACCACACAGATTTCAGAAATATGGGTCACCAGGGAACATCACTGTCACACAGCTATCATCAGAGCCTTGATGCTGGATGCTGTGGACCTGTCCATAGCAGACAGTTAACCAGAGCTGTCATATTGGCCATAGCACTGTCCCACAGTCAAACAGGTGGTTTCAGATACAGAGGGGACTTGGGCTATCCAACAGAGCCCCTGCCAGCATGGGAGTGGGGAGACATGGGCTGGGCATGGCTCTTTGAATATAGAGTCTGTTGGCACTGGACAATCTGGAAAAAGCTGCTCTATTTCTGCAGGGAATAGAGTTTAGCCACAGGGATGCAAGCTTACCACTCATTTAGAAAAGTGGAAAAAATAATAAGCAAGCAACCAAGCTGATTTCCAGTAGGAACTTCCACCATTTTGTTGATAGTTCATAAAAATAGACTCAGCACACAGTGCTGGCTTGCTAACATTTTGCAAAGAAAAACATTTTCAAATCAGAAAAATTCTGACCAGCTGCACTCCAGGTAAATGGCTCAGGTGGGTCATGACCAAAAGCTGCATATATCTGTGTCCTGTCTGAACTGATCCTAGTTTCTCATTCCCAGCAACTGAGTTTTACCTTAATAAACTGTCCCTACCATTGACACCTTTGCTCATAGTCTCAACAAAATTTGCATGGATTAAATGATTAAATGGGCATGAAATTGCTAATGACAATGCCATTCCCTTTATCTTGGGTCTTCCAGTTTGTGGAACTTTTCATTGATTTTGTCCATAATCCTCATTGATTTCTCTAAAGGGAATCAGGGATTACTTCCAAGGTACTAACTCGCTGTTTGTCTTTTCTTTTCAAGGCACCGTACTTTCTGACATCATTCAGAAATATTTTTTCTCTCCTACACTCTTCAGAGTCATTCGCTTGGCTCGGATTGGCCGGATCCTGAGACTCATCCGGGGAGCCAAAGGAATTCGAACTCTCCTTTTTGCCTTAATGATGTCCTTACCTGCTCTGTTCAACATTGGCCTCTTGCTGTTTCTGGTCATGTTCATTTATGCCATTTTTGGCATGGCTAATTTTGCCTATGTTAAGAAGGAATATGGGATTGATGACATGTTCAACTTCCAAACCTTTGCTAACAGCATGCTCTGTCTCTTCCAAATCACAACGTCAGCTGGTTGGGATGGTCTTCTCAATCCTATTTTGAACACCGGACCACCGTATTGTGACCCAAACCTTCCAAATGCAAATGGTTCAAAGGGAGACTGCGGAAGTCCTGCCGTAGGGATTTTATTCTTTGTTACTTATATCATTATATCATTTCTCATTGTTGTAAACATGTATATAGCCATTATTTTAGAGAACTTCAGTGTAGCCACTGAGGAAAGTACAGAGCCTCTAAGTGAGGATGATTTTGATATGTTCTATGAAATCTGGGAGAAGTTTGACCCTGAAGCCACTCAGTTTATTGAGTATTCTGCACTTTCAGACTTTGCAGATGCACTGTCAGAACCTTTGCGCATAGCAAAACCAAACAAAATCAAACTCATAGCAATGGACCTGCCCATGGTCAGTGGAGATAGGATCCATTGCTTGGATATTTTGTTTGCTTTTACAAAAAGGGTGCTAGGAGAATCTGGAGAAATGGATGCCCTTAAAATACAAATGGAAGAAAAGTTCATGGCAGCAAATCCGTCTAAGATCTCTTATGAACCAATAACAACAACTCTCAGACGGAAACAAGAAGAGGTCTCCGCCATTGTCATCCAGCGGGCCTACAGGAGACATTTGTTTCGGCGCTCCATGAAGCAGGCTTCTTACTTGTACCGGCACAGAACTTTTGACGGCAGCATCCTCGAGGACGATGCACCTGAGAAGGAGGGTCTCATTGCATTCATGATGAATGAAAACTACGGCAGGCCAATAGACAAATCAGAAACGCTGTCCTCCACGTCCTTCCCTCCATCCTACGACAGCGTCACCAGAGGGACAAGCGATAATCTCCAGCTGAAGCTGACAGACTCGAGCAAAAGCGACGAGGCTATAGATTGTCTGCTCTCACCAGACAGGGATAAAGAATCAATTGTTTAAATGTTTGTTTAGAATGCTTTACAATATTGTTTACAGAATGTAATGCTGTAACTACACCACGATTGAAGCAGCCTTCTTATTAAACATTAGTTGCAAAAGAAAGAATGGAGTTTTTACCCTTAACTACAGGAGTCTAATAAGTCATATAACCTTTGACCCTGCTCTTTTTGACTTGGCTCAATATTTATATTTATATATGCACAGGAAGAATCTTGGCAGGGTCATAGCTGTTATATCAATGGTGTGAATACAAATATGCTAAACTGTAAAACAGTAAACACAATGTATATCTATCCACAGATAAAGCCTGGCTGTATACATTCATTTAAGGTCTTACTCATAATAGTGTGTTTACTTATGGCGATGTATGACCTTGCATTCTAAAAAGAAAAAAAAATATATCACAGCTGCTGTAGCAAAATGTAACACTTACTGTATATGTTGTGAATGGTCTTTCATAAATTTATTATATTTGATATTTTTTTACTTTAAAAAAAAGTCTCTTTTTCCATGGAGATTAATGATCCTTACACTCTTCTTGATGAACTGAGTCAAGGTAATAGGAACTTGCGGGATCCCCATCGTTTGAAGAGGAAAGTTGTTGCAAAGTAAGCTATCAAATTAGCGACACTTTAACTGTTTATTACACTAAGCCCTCCCTGTTGGGACTTGCAACTGCTCATCAGCAGGAATAGAAAACAAACAAAAACAAACAAATAAAAACAACAACAGAGAAGGAAATGATGTCAAAATAATAGGAGAAATGGCTTGTTCTATCCTTCAGGAACCTAGACAGTAATGGATTCTGTTTGTAAAACTGTTAATAAAAGCACTAATTTTTTAGTATGTTTCAAGAATCTGCTTTTAATACTGCAATCAAACTCACCATAGAAGTAGTGCATCACATTGTGTGTAGTGCTCCAAGGCACCATCTATGCCGGCAAAATTTCTGTTAAGGGCGTGGGATAGGTTGTTACATTTTCCCAAGAACACTGAGCTGAGCAGCCTTATTGGAAACTCTGAGCATCGATATTACTCCAAATATAATAATAATAATAGTACTATTAATAATAACGACATCAATTGGGTCACAAGGAACAGCTGCAACAGTGTGATCAAGAAGGTGGGAGGGGAATTGCCCCTGGATCTGTATGTAACTTCTGATGTTTAGAAACCTGTCTTCTCAGTGTCCATCCTTCATTTTATCAGACAGTACAGTTAGAGTACTGGGGAAGGACAAGAAATAGAGGAACCAATAATAACAATCTGCTAAAAAATACAAATATCCTCATTCCTGCAGGCAAAGGAATATTTACAGCTGATGTATCCATCAGCTTCAGGCCAAAGAAATGACAACAGAGTGGAAGGTGGATGTGTGGCTGTAGAAAAGTATTAGAGGTTTTACATGCTAACATAGATTATTATTTATTATTAAACTTTCAGCCTTGATAGAATGTGAGAAAGTATTTATGGAACGTAGAGAGAAATCTGTCATTGCAGACAAGTTCTTTCTTTTTCATCTTCAGACTGATTGTACTTGGGTTTGGTTGGACTTCATGAAAAATCTTGAGATTTCTGTAATGAGCCATTGCACTTTAAGGGAGAGTAACTGTGCTTTTCACCTTGGAGAAGCAAAGATATCAAGAATGTATTTAAGGTGTATTATGATTGACATTTAGTTACATCCCAGGTTGTAAAGGTGTCAAAATCCACATGGGGTTGGTTGGCAACAACAATTAAAGCAACATGTTACAGTGAAGTTTGTCTATGGCCATTGTTATCTGTCCTCTAAACAAGACAAAAAAATGTAAAGACAACATGTCAAAAGGATGACTATGTATCTGTGTAAATATGGGCTAATATATTCTCTCCATTCATTGAGAGGTGTCTCAGGCATTCCCTTAAGAGTGGTCTATTAGTTAATTCAGAGGATTTGCCATCAGGATTCCTGGGGTCTATTCCTGATTCTTACTACATGATTTTTAGGCAAATAATTGAACCTATCTGTGCCTCAGTTTACCCATCTGTAAAATGGGGATAATAATACTTACCTACCTCACCAGGGTGTTGTAAGACTTTCTGGTTGCAAAGTGCTATAAGGGAATGAAATGTACTATATAAGTATTATTATATTCATGCTCTCTTGCCCTTTTAACCCCATGTCTATGGTGTATAACATAGGGCTGTTCCTCTGGAGATTTTGTTGCCTTTAAATCTTGTATGTAATTAGATTCTAACCTAAGGGAAATACTATTTGTTCCTTAAAGTGAAAACACTCTTCATTCTTTCCTCCCTCCTCAGTACCCGACCCCCAGTCCCCATCCCCATCCCCAAAAAAAGAAAATCGCTCAAGGCTTCTCAAATTAGAGAAACTTTATACAGATTCCCTGTGTATTTATGCTGTAATCTTATTCTGACTGTACATATCACCCAGAAAGAGTATGCGATTTTTATATTTATATGCATATATATATATATACACACACATACATATACCTATACATATATAAGTATCTTGTGAGTTTATAGAGTGGCTGACACTCAGAGGACACAACTTACTGATTAAAATGTTTTGTTCTCAATGGGATTTATTGATCGCTAGAAATGAGCTGCTGCCTATAATGAAACTGTTTAATTAGGAAATAGTACATGAATTACTTGCTGAACAAGTATTTATTGGCTGATGACTGGTAAAATTATTTTCCTTTTAAAGTTTCAGAATTAAAAAAAAAAAAAAAAAAGGAAAATACTTAGAAAAAGGAGCATTTCTTATCTGATTTTTTATCATACAATATAAACTATTCAAAACCAAAAAAATAAAATAAAAAAACCTTCACACAGCTGTGCTGTGTTGATCACTCTGTTTTACAAATATTTTAATTATTTGCCACTTATATTAGAACTTGCCTTCTTAATATATTCAACTGATAATTCCTAATAAGAGTGAGGCCAATGATGAATAGGATGTAATGGGAAGATTAGCTGGTCAATGATTATATTAGAGAAGAGCTCTTTCTCTGGTCATTTCTCCCTTGTGTTAAAGATTTTATTGTCCTTGCTGTGAGATCCTGTAGTACTAATGCAATACAACTGATTGTGTTTTCTACCCAAAACCTGTTAAAAAAGTGTTAATAAAAAAAAAAAATCTGAAAGAGGATCTTAACTATAGATGTTTACAGTGCAACTATCTAAAAAATGAATTGTAAATTTGAAAAAAAAAAAAAAAATAAAAGGCTTTGTAATTGGAAGGTTGGTTTTCCTTTGGCTTTTCAATTTTGTTGAACATTTCTTTAGATCCAAGTATGGTATCTTTGTACAGTATGCAAAACTACCTTCAAAAACTTCAGCTGTCCTCAGTTGCAGATTTTTATTAACGGAGATGCTGATCCAAATCCACCAATGATATGACCTCCCAGTGCAGTAGTGATTTAGTTAAAGATACTGACTCAATAGTTGGCCCACACTGTCTATAAGCATGGTGAGTGCTACCATTTTTATTGTTGATTTGTTCAATAAAGGCTACTACATGAATCACTCAAGCTGAAAAAAAAATAAATAAATAAATAAAAGGCAAGGAAAATATCAGCCAATATCATAGGACATATTAAGCTGTTTGTACCTGGAAAAAAAAATCAAGTTTATTATGTTTCTTTATTAAATAAATAAGGATAACAAATATTTCCTGTGCCTATTATTATTATTATTATTATTATTATTGTTATTTTACCAACATCTATGTGATTTCTCTGGCTTAGTTCAGCACCTTTGTTTGGGTGACTTTTGTTAGAAGGCCAGGCAATGAAATCCCCTACAGTTCATCTTGCATTGTAAGGCTAACTACTGGGCATTAAAGGCTTGAGCCAAAGCTTGTTGAAATTGATGTAGAATTTCTGGGTACTTCAGCCGGATTTGAAGCAGACTCAAAAGCTTTTCTTCAAAGAGAGTAATTTATAGGACAAGCCTTGCATTGTTATTTCAACCCATCCTGCCTTGTAGAATTAGTTGGAGGAGTCGGAGTTTTACTGAAAATATGAGATTCCACTAAGAGAACTGAAAAAATAATATATTTTCTTACACTTTCAAGTGTAATAATATAGATTTGCTTTTTGGTTGTTATTATTTTTTTTCAATTATATGCTAAAATTCTCACTAAACAATCATCCATGCCATAATCCTGGAAGGAGATGGATGACCACACTTGGAGCTCTTCCCTTAACTCTTCTTGACATTGACTGAGCCAGCCTTATCTCCACATAGGCTTACAACAATTTAGTTACTCTTTTTCAGTGCTCTGATTTCTAGTTAAACAAGGAAAGGTTTCTAATCACATTAAAACAGAAGAAAAGTGAGCCAGTTTAAACTACAATGAAAGAGTCCAATCAGTCTTTCGAGTTAGTTTAATAAAATCAGTTTATTATTATCACTTTTACATTAACCTGGGGCAGTCTGACTTTTTTTTATTATTATTTAATAAGCATTTACTAAAATGTGTCATGTAATCATATGACTTCTGAGTAATTGTGTATATGGAATAAATCTGGCTGAATTTTTTTCAGCAATGTGGTTTTGATTGGAAAGAGCCATTTATTGAAATAAAAAATTCTCTACAGAGATGTGTCAGGTTAAATAAGGATGTTCTTTGTTAGAATTTGTCAGCAAAATTCCCATAAAACGAAAATTTAGCCATAATCCCTGCTGTGAAGATTTCCGTGCATAGATTTTTACCAGAATTGCCTAACTCCTATGTGTGTGCTACTGTCACTGTGCTGGGGCTGTTTTGGGTTATGGGCCTCTCCTCCTTTTCATGCAGAACTTGGGGAAATTTCTAAAAGGTTTAGATATTTCCCATTTCAGGATGAAATTTCATAAAAAATATTGACTATTTTTTTTCAAAAGGTTCTTTTTTTCCAGCCCTAGCAAGGAACCAAGAGGACTGGCTTCTCAGTTAATGCCATTTTTTACAGAGGTTTTTTCTTTGCTTGCTTCCTTTCTGAAATCAAATTGTGTTGAATTTACAAATCCTCAAACCTAGTCAATCAAACCTGTCTGCAGTCCCTGAGATTAGAGTCAGGCACTTCAATCCCCAGATTCACCCTGTGATTTTTCAATGGTTTCAGTTCCTTCTACTTCTGATGCAAATCAGCTCATAAGTACCAGGATCATTTTGGAAATAAGTCTGTGTTTGCATAGACAATAAGAGCCATGTAAGCAAACTCAGGCACTTAAATATATATATATAAAATATATATATACAGATATACGCACATATTAACAGCTTGCTTTAGATTTAGACATAGTTTTTATAGTAACCAAAAGCTGCTGTATGAAGAGCAGAAGTAAAAAGAAATGTGGTGCACTGAGAAGCTTGTACTGGGTTCTGGTATTAAAGGACACCCATGTGGGATGACAGCAAGTGTTGCGTTTCTGACAACAGAGATGAATTTTTCTCCTATTTGCTGGGTTGCTGAGACAAGAACAGAACTGGGTTTAACACGAGAAAAAAAGACAGCAGCATGGTCAAAAAAAGGGGGGAAGAATGGAAGAGAAAGAAAAAGAGAAAGAAAGAGAAAGAGAGAGAAACAAAGAAAATTAAAAAAAAAAAAGG
>CM021766.1:5856471-5866611 GCA_011076525.1 Nettapus auritus
AAAAAAGAAAGAAAGAAAAGAAAGAAAGAAAGAAAGAAAGAAAGAAAGAAAGAAAGAAAGAAAGAAAGAAAGAAAGAAAGAAAGAATAGAAACAAAAAGAAAAAAATCTCCACAAAACTGTAAATGAATAGGGCTGCTTCTGCATGTCAGTTCTGCCAGCTAGCTGTGAAAGATGGGCCTCACTGGGTGAAGAACAAACATGGAAATCCTTCTGAGTGTTTACATATTGCAAAGAAATAGCACCCGTGTCAAAGGGAAAGCATGTGAAAGCAAATAGGCCAAGCGGAATAGCTATTGGCAGCAAGCAAAAAATGCTTCAGAGTCAAACGTCACCGATAACCCCGTGAGGGCCGGAGGTGTTGGACCGCAGCGTGGGCCCGGTTTTGTCAGCACCTCCACACGAGCTATTTTAGCAAGCTGACAAACTTCTGAGCAGCTCCTGGGCTGTGTGCTCGTGCCACGGCAAAGTTTTGGAGACAGCTTACAGGGTTAGATCCCTGCGGTTACCCTGCCTGGTGGTGGGCTGTGAGACAGTGCAAGCCCGTGACCTTAGGGGGGCTTTGTGCCCTGGAAATTAGCAGTACTGAGTGCCGTGCTGGCACTGTGCAGCCTGGAGAGGAGGAGGCTCTGTGAGGCCTTACTGACCTCTGTAAACACCTGAAGGGAGGGTGTAACAAGGCCGGAGTCAGGCTTCTTTCGGTGGTGCCCAGTGCCAGGACAGGAGGCCATAGGGTCAGCCTGGAGCCCAGGAGGTTCCCCTGCCCCCCAGGCTGTGCCATGCGGGTGGCGGAGCCTTGGCCCAGGCTGCCCAGAGGCTGTGTGGTTTCCTTGGAGAGCTCCAAAAGCCACCTGGCCATGGGCCTGGGCACCCTGCTCAGGGTGGCCCTGCTGGGGCAGGGGCTGGGCCCGAGGGACCCCGAGGTGCTGCCAGCCTCACCAGGCTGCAATTGTGTGCTCATGTTTTCAAAATTTATTTTTTAAATAAATATATTAGAAACAAACAAAAACACAGACAAAAAAAAAAAAAAAAAAAAAAAAAAAGTGAGGCTTTAAGACAAAAGCAGCAAAGACTGAGGAAGTTATGATAAAATCACGCGAAGTGGCCCTGCAAGGAGTTAAAATGCTTTCCTCTGCTGAAAGGTGACTTGAAGTGCATACCTGCGTTTTAAAGTCTGTTTTTTTCTGTGAAATCCCGGTCATAGTAAAGCCTAAGGGAATTTATCACTTGCCCTTAAGGCAGCCAGGTTTCCAACCTTTTTTTTTTTTTTTTTTTTTTTTTTTTAAACAGACTGTCCCAGTTGTTCACATTAGTCTTAATTTTTAATCTCCTCAAACCTGCAGACCAAGCATAAAGGAAATAATTTTCATTTTTAACTCAGGGACAAGCTGTAAAAGTGAGGAGGATTCATACAGAGGACACAAACCTGGAGTCATGGATCCCAGTGTGACATAGGGCAGTCCAGCCCATGGTGGACTTGGTCACATGGTGGATTGCATCTTTATTGCATCGAAAGGAATTTTTATTTATTTATTTATTTATTTATTTATTTTAGGACCGCCTAGGTCCTACTAGGACGAAACTGTGGGCATGGCATGTCTTGGCAATGTCTGAGGAGGAGAGGAGTCTCAAAGGTAAGTGAATTCCTACAAGTTTTGTGAAAGTATGTAGCTGGGGAGATACTCTCTGTGGGGCTTGTGGGAGCAGGGAAAGTTGTGAGGAGTTAAGGTCTCAAGGGAGGACAAAATATTTTAATAGAGATGACAAATCTTACAGTTTCCATCAACTGAAGAGGGAATAATTAATTTGCACTTGCTTAACCACCAGGAACCATGAACTCCATGGCGAGAAGCATGGGAAATAAGATGTTGTCAGTTCTGGTACCTCAAGATTTGTTTGGATTGCCTTCGCTATGGAGTGGGAAGATGCTCAGGACAGAATATAGTGTACATTTTGTTTTCCATGAGGAGATGGGAGGATGCATCTTAGGAGTAAGACCAGCCTGTGTGCCTCTCTCCCTCACTGCACTTCTGCGAAGGGAACTTTCTCATCAAAAGCTTGAGGAGTTGAGAAAGCATGAGAAAGGTTAGGGGGTGGGAGTACGCAGATACTTTGATTTGCTTTGGTATGAGCAGCTATTGAGCAGTGGATGGGTGAGAGGGAGGTATCTCAGCAGTGATGACATTGGGACAAATCCCTTCAAATAGGAGATGCTCAACTCAATACTCAGCAGTGGTGTAGCTCAGGGTTGTGCGCAATGCCACAATAGACACCTCTCTGTGTGCAGCACAGATAACTGCTTATCTGCACAGCTGGTGCTCCCGTATTCGTTCATCTGAATGATGCAGGCTTTAGCTGGACAGGCTCTCCAGCCTCAGGGCTTCACTGCCCAGAAGGCTGCCCTGGTTGTCCCCACCTGGCACCGCTGGGTCCAGGCACTGGGGAGGCACAGAGGGCAGCTGTCTGGATGTGCTCCTGCAATTGGATTCACCTCCCAGAAAGTGTAACACAGCTCTGAGAAAGAGAAAGGTGAGGCAGACTAGAAAACATGGGCAAAGAAGATAAGATCCCCTTACATTATTTTAATTCTAAAAGTCAAGGTTGAGCTGGGGACTTGGATTCAAGTCCTCTTTCTGCTCATGATTAGAGAAAAGCCCCTCTGAAACCCTGTAATACTCAGCCAAAGTGCTGCTACCCTTATTCACAATTTTAAGCCACATAGTTTCTCTTCTTTCCAAAGAACAGGGCACAATAAAAAGATGGATGTTGGCATAGGGCAAGAAAGAAAAAATGTGATTAAAAAAAAATATATATATAAAGCTTAAATTTGTTGCTGTTGAAACAATGGTGAAACTTCTTTATGCAGGAGTGTGTGCTTGCCAAAAATGCAGCTCTTTGTAATAGTATTGGCAATAGAGCAGGGCTAAATGAATGATCCCACTTTACTGAGAAGAGAACAGAGGCCAGCAGAGAAACTACCTAACTCTACTCAGATTGAGGCTTGCTAGGCTTGAGGGAGGTCTTCATTCTGATGCAAGCTTTTAGTGGTTGACCAGAAGGGTGAAACTGGGCTTCTGACCATACTGCGAGCCTTAGCGCATCTGAAGATAAGTTGTCCCTTGCAAAAACAGGCACACGTGGTGCAAGAAGCCAAATGGGCGTGCAGGAGTCAGGTGTGACCATCAAAGATAAAGCCCTCATCTGTCACCCACTGTTCACCCGTGCTGTTGCCCTCCACCAGAAGGAGGTCCGGATTTTCACACATGTGCATGTGCTGGGAACCATAAGCCACCATGGTTGCAGAGCTTATTTTTGGGTAGGGTCTCAAGGACTTAACAGCTTCAGGGGCCAGAGCATGAACCTGCTACCCAGCATCTGTGATCTCGTCACACCTCAGCCTCTGTGGGAAGATCCGCCTGAAGATTAGTCAGCCTTCACATTCTTGGAGTGTTTGGCATAGAAACACTCCTGGGCATTGACAAGGGGAAGGTGAAGGGCTACCCGGGTTCCAGAAGGCAGTAAATGTGGCCTCTGTCCAAAACTAACAGGCGTAGTAGGGCTTAATAAAGGTTATACGTGACGTGGGGTGTGGAGGATGACTCGCTGGTTTACACCTCTCGAGTCAGTTCAGTGTCGCAACACAGATTGGGAATTTGCAGCAGAAGGGTACTTGCAGCAAAACCATATTATCACCTCCATGAAAGCAACCTGGGTACATCCTCCATAGGGATTTTTCTTGGAGGAAACTCCAAATAAAATTAGTGAGGGCTCTCCAGAGAAAAAAAAAAAAGAAAGAAAGAAAAAAAGAAAAAAGAGAGAGAGAGAGAGAGATTAGAACTTGATCTTGTAGGAATCCTTTTATCTGGTGATGTTTGTAATTAGCGATCTGAGTTTTTGTAATCCTCTCCGTTCCTGGTGTAGGTAGCTGATGGTTGCAAGTATGACAGTTCTGGTCTCAGAGCTGTGTCCAAACCCCTGAAGCCTGAAGATTAAGGTCCTTACCCAGCTCTAATTTGAGAGCTTTGACTCTCACACCAGCTGACTGCATGGATTAAATGCATGTAAATACCTTCATAGTGACTAGCAAAACATACTTGTGATGTTATCCTAAATTGGGATGCTCTCTTTCCAGGGATGTCAGTTTGATGTTATCGCCTACTCAGCAAATAATTCCCTTTATCGAAGAAGGAAGACTTCCACTGACGCCCACTGACAACGAGCTTTTTTACCCTCTAAGTCTGCTTTCCACTGTGCTTTGCCATAATTAAAGTTGACTTTCTAAATGCCATGGTGCAAAGATGCAGTTACTAATGCTTCGATATCATCTCTATTTCAGCCAAGCCTGCTGTGAGTCACTCTGATGTTTGCACCTTGCTGCTCCGTCTTATTGGTCTTTGAAAGAGTGAGGAGGAGAGCTCCCACTGCAAACACTCATCTCCCTCCCCAGCTAATGGGGTCAGACAGGTCTGCCTGCAGGACGCAGATTTTCTTAAGGGTGTCGTGTCACTGAGAAGAGCTGTGAGAAGGTGGGCTCTTGAATATGACTCCAGCGTTCCTTAGTTTACAGCACTTGCTAAACCACTCTGCCCAAGGCAATGCCTCACACCCAGGCTTTGTTCCCCTACCCCTCCAAAATTCTTAACACTCTCTACGCTGTCTCCAAATGCTAATTTTCTGCTTATTTCCCTATTTGTAGGGATATAAATTACTCCCAAAGAACTTCATTAATTTCTGATTATTATTTCTTTACTTTGGCTGTTGGAATTAGGTGAGTGCAATAAAAATGTGGTATTAACCTCAGACCTCAGTAGCTTTGGAGCAGTGAGCCAGGCAGGTTTTTACTTGTATGGACCACTTCTTGTGGTGTATTTCCAGCTCATACAGTTTATTTCCATGCTGGTAACAAAGATGAAACATAGGTGGTTCTATTGCTTAGAGGCTACATATCATGGCCAGACTAAACTCTGATGCCTCTGATCAGGGTCTCACCTTCCAGCCTGCCTAGCTGGAACAGTCCTTGGCGAGACTGAAGCCTGAAGAATATGTTTGGGATTTGAAAATTTACCAGATCAGAAGTGTCTTGGAGGTCTTTCACTGTTCAGACTTCAGGGGTGGCTGCTAGACCAGCCTCCAGCAAAGCTTTGATACCTCCCAAGAAGAAAAACAGCTTCTGGGAAGAGAAAAGTAAAGAGAACAGGCAGCTGATGGTGGGAGAGAATCAATGAGAAAAGGGAAGAGATATGAGGGGTAGGGGGATTAAATGTGGGTGGCAAGGGATAATCTGTGGAAACCCCCAAGCAGAGCTGCTTCCACTACCAGAAAGTGCCCAAGGAGCAAGATGACAGCTTTGGGGTCCAGATGATGGTGTGCCCCCACAGAGGTCTGTGCCTGCCTATGTCTTGTTCAGTGGTATGGGACTAATCACATTGACAAAGGGCTCACATGCCAGGTGTAATCCAGGGAGATCCCCAGCCAGGCTGCTCCTGTGTTCGGTTCCGATGAAACACCTCTCTGATCTGTAGAGTCATCAAAAAGTGTGATACATTCTGGTTTGAGAGTTTTCCCTGCAAGCTCCTAGGAACTGAGGACTTTGAAGAACGGATGTCTGATGTTTTTTCCACAAGGCTGACCAATCTCATCAGCTTGTAAAAAAATAAAGATACAAAAGCAAGTCTGCATATGTGCATGTGGAAATACACAGATGCAGGAGGATTTTCTGAGAGAGATTCACTCAGAGAGGACTCTACTTCTCCATTCTGAACTCCTGAAGACATTTGTCAGAGCCAAAAGCAAGCTCTTCATTTTTAGAAGATGGAGAAAGAAGGCTATTTTATCCTCTGAAAACGAGTGCAACATTAATGAAGCCAAAACCACAAAAGGGCTCAGTTACACTTACATTACAAGTTCACCACAAAATCTAATGTTGGTGGAGTTCAAATGTCTGCTGGCTCACAAGAAGATGACCACAAGGAATGCAAAGCACAGTCTGGGTACTGCTGTCCCCACTTCTGGGGAGACAACCTGCTGGGCTGGAGACTGCCCCAGGCAGCTGGCAGCCTATGATATGAGTGTGGTTTGCAGTCCTCTTTGCTTCATGCTTGCTAAATCTCTTCCTGTTTGTTTACAGGGGGTCACAGAGGGAGACTGGAGGCTCCCTGTGGTGGAGGCAACTCATCTCACCAGTGATGGCAATGTTGTCATAGGACCTAAGGCCGAAGTGAGACAAATGCATCTGACTCAGCAGTAAATTCGCTTTCCTCCTCCCCCCACACACAGCATGACTACTGCTGATCCATAAAGGATGCTCTGGGCATCTCTCGTAACAGCAGCTGTCCCTCTCTTCAGAGCACAGAGGCATCTAAGAAATCTTGGTATGTCTCCTGCCACACTCAGCAGGAAAACTCAAACCACACTGCAGGCTAAAAGTGATCTTGCAGCAGGGCCAAAAGGTTCAAGACCCAGCCGTCCTTGTCATAGCACATTAAAAATGGGTAATCATTCAGCCATGCACAGGCAAAGGCTTTTATGTAGAGCAAATGTAATCTTCTGCCACAAATCACCGTGAGAAAATGTGGGCAAGCTCCAGGAGCTAGCTTTCTGCTGACGCTTGGACTTTGTACAGATTGCATGCTCGGCAAGACCCGGGTCTCTGGGAGGGGAAAATAAGTCAAGGATTCCCCTTTTCTTTGACAGATGCCTTCTGAGGAGCAGACAACTGATGCCCCCTAGCCACGGGGTGTATGCGGTCTGTCCTGTGTCGCTCATGGATGTTAGCAGCCATGCTGATGTGCTGTCTGGAAATGCTGCTGCTCCTTTCCTTTTCTCCCTCCCCCAGGTCTCTGCATGGAGGTAATCAGCTCATCACTGCTTAGTCGTGAGCTCTGCCAGGACTTTCCCTGACTTTCAGCAGGAGAAATGAAGCCAGAAGATGTTTTCCTTTCACTAGCCGAGCTAAGTCCCAAATTCAAACATTTTGATCAACATTACCTTAAACATTTTGACTGAATCAAACTGTATATATATTAGGGGTAGCTTTGGCTGCAGATTATCACACAGAAATATCATGATTAAATATTGAAGTCTGCCAGTTTTCTCTCTGAATATTCTGTTTCCTTATCTGATTTCTTGCTTCATTAAGGTTCAGCCTAAGATCATCTCCATTCTTGGTCAGACTTAGACATCCAGTTAGTGTAAGATGACCCGGCCCCACTCTCGGTGTTACATGTCAAAGAATTTCATTTTTCTCTAGCACCACTCCACCCTGGAGATGTGCCATATCCTGGAGGTGAAATCTCCCTTGCCCATCAGAGTTTTTGTAGCACCTGAGAGCATCCCTATGTGGCTGACTGTGGCTGTGAGCTGCTGCAGCATGGTACTGTGCTGGCATGGCTGCCCCAGCTCTGCCCAGAGCCAGCCCACTCCTCTGCTAGGCTCCATAGGTCAAACCCAGCCCTGGCCATGAAAAAACAAAAAAAAAAAAACAACAAAAAAAAACATTTTTTGCCCTAGGTGGCTAATGCTGTAAAGAATCAAGATCATCCGGTATCTCTTCAAATGACTGGAAATATTTCTATGTGCTGTTAACAACGTAGCTATGTCCAACCACATGCAAAAATGAAAAAGGGGATAAGATGTACCCTGCTGAGAAGCAGCAATGTAAATATGTTATCTGAAGACTGTGTTGCTCAACATTTTTGCTCAACATTTTTTGTCCTCTCTATCATCTTTGTTTCCCCAGAGCAGCCAAAGAAAATGACCACAGTCCTTGAGGATTTTGGTGGAAGTGCCCACAGTTATAATCTCTTCCACAGCTTCCTTTCAAATATACAGTGACATATTGCCTCTCTGCATATTGTTTTGGTTGTGGGACTGTCAGAACCTGCGCAATCAGGACTTGCTGTCCCATCTCTTGTTGCTTTCTGTATGAAGCACAAGAGCTGCCATGGGATGCCCAGCGCCAGCATCACTGTCTGTACCCGAACCCGTGGAGGGCGAGGTACAATTCTTCTACAGTTAGGTTCATGAAAAGGATCACTGCTCTTCCCCCTGTGGTTCAACGCTTCTAATATTCTTGCATAAGTAACCAACTGAACCATTTCTAGCTGAATCAGCTAACAGCATTGCTCTGAAACAGCAAATCCATGGCTTTTCGGTCTTGTGCTCCCCGTGAACAAACCAACCCAGGGATAAAGGGCTCCCTCTTGCTTTAAAAACATAAACCCTCACTCTGCCCATGTGTCTCTGGTGGGCTAGAAAACATTCACATTGCAACAGCCACCACTGAAATGTGGTCACTTCTGGGAAGAGAAGCAGCTGCTGTTCACTGAGAGAAGGGAGGCTTTGTGGTTTGAATAGTGGTGGGAGCTCAGGATTTTTTTCTGGTAACACCACCACTGGGAGCCACAGCATCATGTAGACATGCCTTTACAGGATGGACTTTGCATAGCTCAGGTGCTGGTGGCAATGTAACCACAGACATGAGCACAGAGCCCTCAATAAACTGATTTATCGCCTTTCCTGAGTAAATGATGCAGCCCATGCTGACCTCTGTGTTGTTTTAGCTAGATTGCTGCCAGCCAGCAGGCTTAAAGCAAGCTCAGGTATCACTGGGCTGTAGCCTGAGAAGATCCTGAAGTGCCACCAAAGGGTTACGTTGTGGATTAACCCCTTGAGGCACCCTCCTGCTTCACCTGCCTTCTGCCAAATGGATGGATGGAGGGTTTGTGCACAGAGGGGGTGTAACAGAATGAAAAGGATTAACTAAAGTTGCTTAATTAGAAGTTAATACTTGTTAAGGCACCCACAAGATTTTCAAACACACACACACAAACCCCCTTTGTTTTTTATTTTTAATCAGAAATATCCCTCTTCAGTGGGGATTTAGGAAGGGGGTTGAGATTTCCCCCAAATGCTCTGTATTGACAGGCAGGATGTCTCATGGTGTAAGCCTCAGATGCAGGCAGACATAGGAAAAAAAAAAAATGTTTTGCTAGATGGTAGAAAACAGAAGAGGTAAAGCTGGAAATTGTCAAAATGAAGATGAGCACAAGGTGTCCAGCTGATTTCTTTTCTTTACTTTATATACATACATATATGTGTGTGTGTATATATTATTTTGTTTAATTTTTTTTTTTTTTTTTTTTTTTTTTGGTTCCAGGAAGGAAAGAATCCAGCTGGATCCTATCTTTAGTATGGCTCGTTCTTCTGTAAAAGTAGTAAAAGTCTGTTAGAGATGGCCACAGATGTCAAAGCAGACAATACTGGTTTTACTAGAAATGCTAGCTTATTTAATCTTATTCCTGGATGAATTTTATTTGGTAACCAAACTGGACACATTTTTAAGTGGGATCCAGACGTGAAGCAGCCTTTAAGCACCAGCAAGGAGTGGGTTGAATCTGCAGAAGCAGCTCTTCCCTGTCCACCACTTTAACAAGAAGCAGCCATACGGGGTTTTGGAAGGATGTGCTGGGAGGCAGCTGGCTGCAGTGCTGTGTCTGTCAAACCACAGGACATCTGGGGACATTGAGGATTGGTATTGACAACATAAAAATTCAAGGACTGAGACTGGAGCAAGACTGTAGTGAGTGGCAGCTCAGGATTTTGCTTCTCCTTCCCTCCTGTCTCCTACCTGCCTCGCAGAAGCTGGTGCCACCAAAGTGCCGCAGCACAGCCCCACGGTCAAGCTGCCCTACCATGCCTGGGCAGGACCAACACGTGAGATTGCCTGAAGCAGAGTCAAAGCAGATTTGGGATTGTGAAGATAGCCTTTCGATACCTAAGTGCTAAACCCTGTCTCGGAGCTGTACCCAGCTCCCTGCAACAAAGGCTCGTTCCATTTTCGTGGTGGCACTGCGCGGCGCATGCCACAAGGCCAAGTCACGGCGCTGAAAAAGGTAATGAGACACTCGATACGCCAAACATGTGGTGAATCACAAAGGAGCAGGAAGAAATATTCGATCAGATATTCAACCACATGAACACACTAACCAGCCCGGACGCAGTATATCATCTTCCTCCGAACAACAGCACTGTGCCTGACAACTGTTACAGTCCATCAGTTATAAAACTCCAGCACACCTCCAGGAGAGTATTTTCTGCTGATATTTTTCTTCATCTGCTTTTTATTTATTTTCGGGGGGGGG
>CM021766.1:5871611-6015146 GCA_011076525.1 Nettapus auritus
CCCTTTTTTTTTTTTTTTTTTTCATTTTGGGGCTATGTCTCTTGCAAATATTCAAAACGCATCCATGCACAGGTGCTATCTGTTTGAGCTACTGATCTTAAATACAAAGCTCTGGACTACACTGAGAAGTAAGAGGTGTTGTTTTTTGGGTAGGTTTCTCTCTCTCTCTCTCTCTCTCTCTCTCTTTTTTTTCTTTTTTTTTTTTAATATATTTGTCTGTCCGTTTGTTTGTTTGTTTGTTTTGTTTTAATACTTAGAAATGGTGACAGTAGGATTACACACAGAGGAAACTCCACTGTGTCAGATCTGTAGGGAGGCTAAAAATACGTTCCCTCTTTAGAGGGGGGGAGTGACTGGCAAGTAGTATTAATCTGAAACAGTCCGAGGCAGATAGAAGGATTATAAAGCAGCTCATTTAGGACCGCAGAATTCATTTTCTGTCACTCCTTTGCAAAATGCTCGGTGACTCCCGTGTGCCCAACAGAAGGTCTCTGAAAGCAGTGCAAAGACAGCAGGGAAGGACTTTAGCCCACTTATGCACAATTGCAAATCTCTGAGGAGAACATCATTAACTGCACTCAAGTGACAGCTGGGATTAACTTGGCTGAAACCAGTGAAGAAACATGCAACGCAAAAATCAAGGATGCCACAGAAACCTGCTAGGATAAGCTGCCACTACAGCTGCTTTAGGCACTGGAAACCAAGAGGTGCAGTCAGACACCTCTGCCCTCCCATGACACTAATGCAGTGTTTTTTACTTGCTTTAAGAGTTTGTTTGCACAAGCACATGGGTGTTTCTGCGTGCACAGATTTAGTGCGTGCAGAATCTGTGCATGCAGTGCACACATGTGCATGTGCACACACACAGGCATGCACAGACACAAGTGCATGCTCTCCTTTCCCCTGCAGAGAGGCAGAAGTTCCCATCCAAGTACACCTCTGCAAAATGCTCAGCCTTGCAGCCCCTCCCAGAGGTTGGCCCCAAATCCCATTTTGCACAAGCTTCCTTCCCAGGAGTGGGGATGCGCAGGTGAACAAGCCATCCTCTCTAAAAATACACGGGTCACTGCACAGAGAAGGGAAGGGAGGGGATGCAGAAGAGCACCTTTATTTATTTTTGCTTTCAATCTGCCAGGCTGGTTCTCAGAGGGCCCCAGCAGCACCCTCTGGTGACCTGAGGTCTCCCAGACAGCCAGCAGCTGCTGAGGAGCTGGGGCTGGGCTCTGCAGGGCTTTTGCCATTACTGGAATAAATCATTCAAAACTCTGACAGTCCCTGGGGGGGAGTTTGAGGTCGCAGATAAGCGATGGAGGAGAAGAAAGAGATGCATTGGTGAAGGTGACCTCTGTGCAGTCATCCTGTACCGGGGTTGGCTCCATGCATAGAGACAGTAGCTTGAGCAGGTTATGGTGGTGTGGGCAAGAGAGATGTCCCCATTTCTGCCTGCAAGGAGGTAGTAACCCACGGTGCCCAGGGAATGGCAGATCAGCCCACAGGCTCTAGTGTCTACCCTGCAAGCATTTAAAAGCATGGACTGAAGGCATCCGAAAGATTTCCTGGAGCTCTCAGATTAAAAACCATGCTTTGTAATGTCAATTTTGGTAATCTACTGAATAATCGTAGAATAATTTGGCCTGGAAGACATCCCTGGAGGTCCAACACCCTGCTCAAAACAAGATTTGCTTCAAGCATCCAAGTCAAATAAGGTTGCTGAGGCCTCCATCTAATGAGGTTTTGAATACCTGCATGGACAGAGGTGGCACAGCCTCCCCGGGTCCCTGTTCCAGGCTGCTTCCCTCTCACTGGGATTTTTTTTCCTTCATATCACAATGAAATTTTATTTAATTATTTTTTCATTATGCTCCTAAGAAAAAGGATATAGCTCCATTTCCTCATTGATCCGATATCAAGTAGGTTAAAGCAGCAGTGTGAAATCCCACTTAATCTTTCCTTCCCTCCGGGCTGAGGACAACAAGCTTTCTCCTGCTCTTCTCTCACTCTGTATCCCCCTATATCCTGGCCATCATGGTGTCCCTCTGCTGGACAAGCTCCAGTCTGTGGTATCTCCCTTGAACTGGGAAGGTGTAGGACTCCACTTTTGTTCTGGGGCACTCCGTGAAGTTCCCATCTGCCCATTTCTCTGCCTGAATTGCAACCTCGACCTCCAGTGTGTTGTCTGCTCCCTTGTTTCCAGGGAAAGTGATAGCTGGCACATGAGTTGGCTTTTAAATGGCACTTGATGTCTGGTATGTATGGCTTCTGAGGTCGGAAAGCAGGAAACTCAAAAAGGTCATTGATTGACTGGTACGACTGTGCCTCTTCTTTCTGAGGTGACAACACCAGACTCCCAGTAAGCACATTAGCTGAAGGATGAAAAAATAAATAAAAATTGCCTTAAGACATTGTTAAAGAGAATGCCCTGCTACACATTTTCTGGTAAATTAAAGCCCAGTCCAAGACTTTTATGTCTCAGGACTGGTCCAACCAAGATTTTTATGGAGCACTTCAGCTTCTCCTTCCATTTGTGGTTTGGGAGATGGAGCTGTACTGCTGGCCCAGGTGATTTTAATCTCCTCTAATGGAGAAAACGAGTTATTTTTAGGTTCAGGAGCTGATCTAGAACTAAAACTTTGATGTGCTACTTCCCCCTGGCCAGCCCAGGAGGCCACTAGCCAAGAGGCTATCAGATGTTAAATAAGCAGCAGTTACTTCTGACCAACAGATCTGAGAGCAAGTTTAAGTTTCACCGTGGTGTATGGCACAATGCAGTAGTTTAAAGATCCTGAGCAAAATTATTTTCCTCAAGCAGGTTGTCATGTTGGTTTTGCACTCTCCTAATATCAAAACTGACTTGCTTACTTAGGGAAAAGTTGCCAATTGTACACTTTCTTGCCTGCATTCAAAGGAGCATGTCTAGCCTATGAATTTTTATGTAACTGGCTCTTATGTATTTTTAATGCAATGACCAATACAAAAAAAGTGCATGCAGCTATCTTCTCTAACCAATTCATTTTATTGTGCCTCAGTGTTTTCAGTCTCTTCTTAAAAATACACTCAAACCTCTTGTTTTCTAACATTATTTAGGCCTGGGATAAACCAAAACAAGTGAAAACAGCAGAGCTGCTTTGCCCAGAAGGAGATGGGGTATGACAGGGCCCAACAAACCCTCCTGAGTCTGCACTGATGTCTGCAGGCTACCTTGAGTCTGTCTGAATCCCATGTCCCATGCTCTGCAGCACCAAGCCCAGGGGAGAAAAGTATGGTGAGGATACAAAGACTTTGCATCTAAGCCCTGCACTTGATCAAATCATCTCTGGAAATACCTAGATAACATGGTGGGGAGAGTGCTAGCCCTCAAAGCCCATTCAGTCCCAACTCCCTGCCAAGGGCAGGGACACCTCCCACCAGCCCAGGCTGCCCAAAGCCCCATCCAGCCTGGCCTTGACAAGCTGGCTTCCCCTTGTGCTCATCTCCAAATGCACGCCTATGCACCACTAGAGAGGCTTAACTGGCCCCATGGGAGCTTGCAGTGTGTGCTGGAGCTCATTCAATTCTTGATGTCCCTTAGCAGGCATCCGCTGGGAGCCCTGTACCCAAGACATGCAACATCTGAAGACTGGGCCACTTCAGAAAATGCTCTAGCTATTACCTCTGGCTGAGATGCGACAAGTAATTTCAGAGTTCAAATAACAGGTCACCCATATTTATATCATCATTACCTGATCTCATCCATTGCTCTCAACACGCTCATGAGCTAGGCTGATCAGCTCTGAGCACACACTTCCTAACAAAGCTGTGCAGAAGGGATTGTTCAGGGTTATGGGCAGTGTGGTTATAACTTCAGGGTGCTCAGAGTGTGACCAAAACAGTGTGGGAGCTTTCTCTCCAAGCTCAGCTGCCCACAATGAAGCAGTCTTTTGTTCCAATTAATATAGAGCTGACTACTGTGTGGGGAACTCAAATCATCTTTCCAAGTATGAATTACCTTACATCTGCAGAGGGATGTAATCTGCCACTGCGCTGCCAGGTCACCTACCTCCGGTAGATTAGATGTGGGGGAGGTTTGCATGTGAGTCAGTGCTGGATTGGCAGCTTAGTGGATTAAAGGACTTCAGCAGAAATACTTCTTCCTAGAAAAAGGTCTCCCTGGGTGTATATCCTCCCGAGGAAGCATTCCTTTCTTCTATTGGGGAATCAATAATAATAATAATAATAATAATAACAATAATGATAATAATAAAGTTTCTTAAAGGTATTCCTTTTTAGAGGAAGGAGGAGCTTTTTAAAATAAAATAAGAAATTCTCCCAGCATGACGTAGATTAGAAGACAAAGACTGTGAAGTGGACATTACTTTTCCTCACTCACAAATGGGAAAGCCAAAACTTGCTTCTAAATCCTAGCATTGGAAATATGAGTCATTGGAACTGGGAATTTCATTCAGAAGTTGAAAAATCCCATTGGAACTCCCTGTTTTTAAAAATAACACTTCTCCTGAAATAGCAACTTTTTCCTCCAGATGATCCGTTTGGGGTTCCCTGAGAGTTAACATGATTTGTGGAATAATCCAAGTAGAGCTGGGGGTCACACAACTGTGGTATTTTTGCTCCAGCATAAAACCAGAAACCGGAACACACAGTGCTTAGGTCAGCAGCCTACTTCTGCAGCTGGGGATATAGACAATAGTATTTTGAGTGTGCCATTATTATTTTTAGTGCATACTGTCCTATCATCATCATTACCTGTTCAACCCAATTTGAAGCTGCTTGTGATGGAGTGATATGCAGTCCCAGAACTAGAACAAGTGCAAGTTTTACACTATTTGATTTGCAAGTACCTTCTGGCCATTGACTTGTCCATTTGGCCACCTGCTTTTCATTTGACCTAAAAGACAGATCTACAAGCATCACCACTGATATAAAACAGCTCTTCCCATCCATGGAGTATTCCAGTGTTGACTTGACCAGCTGGGGAGGAAGGTTGCCCAGTCCCCAGCACAAGGGTCTTGAACGATGGTGGATGTATTGGGATGCTCAGGAGGTAGACAGATGCTCTCTGTGAGCAGTGTGAGCTAACCTGGCAAGATATTTCATCGTATCACTTGTGACCTAAAGCCTGTCTCAGTGAAAGCATGTTTGCTTCTGAGCTCTGTGTATGAACCAAGAAGAAAGGAAAATCCTTCCCATTGGGTTTTGGGGGACAGGACAAAATAAAGCCTTGTTAGATGCAAAGTGCGGGGCTTGAGGCTGGTTTCCTGTCCAGAGCTGAGTGATTTCCTACTTAAAAGCTGATTAATCCAAATGCTTTTCAATTTAGAAGGCAGAGATCAATCAATAATTATCCCATTTAATCCCAACATAAATCCTTTAATTTTTTTTTAATTAAAAGCAGCCAAGCACCACCGGCTGGGATACACCAAATTGCATTAAGCTGGAGTCCCAAGGGAGAGGCACAGGCAGCAAATTTTGCATGTGATTTTCTTCTTTCACTGCTGGGTTTAATGGCTGTTCTCTCTGCCTCCTGGTAGAAAATGATGAGCTTGTGGATGTGTCTGGCAATGAGCAGGCAAACTAGACATTTCTTCCAAGCATGCAGTGACTCACAGACCAAACAAGTGTCCCCTTTCTGAAAGGAGGACCAAGAGGTCACCAACTCCTCCTTTCCTGCAACAGGTCCCTCCAAGAGAGGCCCTGGTCATGATAGAGTCCATGAGATTCAGATTTCTTAGCAACATATGAGCAATGTTTGGGCAACTCATAAACCAGGCTCTTGAGCTGAGAAAATTAGGGGAACGTAGTGTTACAGTACGTCCCAGTACCCACAGCTTACACCAGAAGTCTCTCTTCATGACTGGCAATTATCACAGTGTAATTATGGGTCTAATAAATTATTTGATGGAAAGAGTAAAAATGTTCCTAGAGCTGTACATCAGCTGTCATCAAATTGTACAGCCACCATGTCAGTAAACACTGCAGGACAGCCTGGGGGAATATGGTAAATGCCTTTGTTTGCAGGTTTAATGTGGTGGCTGAATTATGAACACTGCTTGCAACTCATTCTCAGATACATCGGAGTTCTACCTCTGTCGGTCTAAGTAATTAAGCTGGAATCACACCTTTCTTCTTGATGCCAAGGAAATCTGTACTAATTTTTTTTTTTTTTTTTTTTTTTAATATATATAAGAATGTTCCTGCTACAACTCAGAGGTAAAACTTAATTTTAAAAAAGCTACCAATTAAATCAAGCTGGGCTGTGTGCCTGAACAACTATTCTATGTTCCTTACCTGCAGTAATGAGTCAGGTGTGGGACATGGCTATGGAAATCAGAGGCTCTTGAGGGTGGAGGATCCTTTCTGCAGAAGAAAAAAAATGCTGTGTCCAACCCACCTCCTCCACCACCAGCCTAATAACACTGCCACACTTTGAGACATGCAGGAGTTAGTGAAAAATGGTGATGTTACCCATCACACAGCAAAAAGATGAGGTGTCCTTAGGGGAGGGAAGCCCTTTCCATTTGTTTCTTCTCAGCAGATGCATGTGACAGCATCTCAGCATGACTGTCTGTAAGCCAAAAACGAGGAGTAAGGCTGGCAGAAGCAAATACAGACAGAAATATGAGACGTTCCCCTCGCTTGCAGAGCAGCTTGCAATGTAACGAAACTACAATTTTTCTCCTCCCCCAATTTGTCAGCCTTTTAAAGACTGCCTTGAATTTTAAAAGGTTGTTTATATTGAACTAAAAAATGAGTTTGCAGCAGTGTCCAGTGACAATAAAGTCTTTGTTGGCAACCACAGCACAAGGGACTGCATCTAAATGCTGCCTCTTTGCTGGTTCTAGTGCTCTGTTTTTGAAGCGTGTGTGTAATTTAGCCATCTCTGTAAAAGCAACCCTTCCTTCATTTCTTGGAGTTTGAGGGTTTATTTTCTGCCAGCTGCTCTTTGAAAGGCTTTGAATAAAGCAAAGTTTAATTATCCATAGGGAAAAAAAAAATGCTAGTTATTTTCTGCAGCATCCAAGGATTTTAAATGATTGTCTTTTCAGAAAATATGTCACACCTGGTGTAAGTTGTGGTAGAACCACACCATGCAGGCATCCCCTAAGGTGTTAAGCTTTACCCAAGGTGTCCCTCGAGAATATTTTGGATTACAGCAGGGGCTACAATGTCTTTGAAATGTACATCACAGATCATTGCTCCATGGGTTTCTAGGGGTGTGCTGAAGATCAGGTCTATTAACTTGACTGCTATGTGCTGGCCTGGCCCTCATCTGTCTCTGCTGAGGAACATGATACTAGTTAACACGGTAAGTCACCTGCTGTAGTGGCTCTGGGATGAGAATGTTTCAGTGATGCTCATTAGCCTGACCTGTGGGAAAGGAGTGCCTGTTCTGACATTTCCACGCATCTCATCTTCCTGAAGGGAAAATGTGTTTAAAAAGAATTCAAGATGTACGGTGTCATCTGAGGCAGTCACCGACATGCAGAAATGCAACCATGGGTGTTAGAGAGGTT
Source organism: Nettapus auritus (assembly GCA_011076525.1). Lineage (NCBI taxonomy): Eukaryota > Metazoa > Chordata > Aves > Anseriformes > Anatidae > Nettapus > Nettapus auritus. The sequence goes on from CM021766.1 coordinate 5,879,120, forward strand.
GGGAATTTCAAGGTTGGTATTTTAGTTGCTCTTGAAAATGCAGAGGATGTCTGGCAACAGCAGGAGGTACCACAAGACCCGTGGCCAAGACACCATCCGTAATCGACACCCTACACTTTGGTTCTGGGCACCTCTGGGCATTCCTTGTACATCACACCTCCCTGGATCATGCCCTAGCAAAACCCTCTCTTAAATCTGCTGGTAGCTTGAGAAAACAAGACAAATTAGCAAGTGCAACATTTGCAGATTTTCCTCTAGAGCTTGCTACACACCGAGTCCCCATGGCCCCTGCATTTGAGTTTCACATTGAGGGTGGGAACAGGAGACACCCCCCTGCAATTCTGACCAAGCAGCAGCCTGCCTCTTCCACCATTTCCTCCTCAGATCACTAATGCCCCAGGATTAACAATTCTGCCGACTCACTGGGTGGATGGGGAATGTCCCTGGGATCGGCTGCAGCTGCTGCTATCACGCCGCAGATGCTCTGTAAACTCGTTAGCCGTTATCAGCATGGTAGCTCTCACCCACACAGCACTGCCCCAGCAACACCACCATCGGGTTTTATCAAGTGTCTTCTGAGGATACCAAATGCAGCATTGGGTACTTGTTGTGATGGAAAAGGCAAGGTGAAGATGTGTGCCTCGTCTTGAGCAGAAGGCAATGAGGTTTGAGGGGGCTACTGGGTTAGGCCCTTCCTGAACCTGGGCTTGGCCTCCATTGCAGCTCTTCCTCACGCTCATGTGAAGTTATCACAAAGAGCTCTGCCGTGCCTTGAGAGCACATCTGTCACCATCCGACTTGGGCCTCTGAGGGAGGAGGGACCTGATGGCACCTTGGAGACAAGGCCTGAGAGTGTGGTGTGATTCAGTGCTCCCTGGGGATCCTGGGGAAGAGGGATTGTTCCCTCTGCAGGACCACAAGGGGTCTTGAAGACATGTTATCAGCTACTATCAGCTAAAGGCAAGGCAGGTTCACCCTGGGATGTGGTTCACATGGCTGATGCATTTCTGAACATGTAGCTTTAGCATCAGTTCCCCCTTGGAACTGGGGGAAAGGAGAGCCAAATGCTGTTCCCCTCTCAAAATCTCTTTTCACCAGGAAATCAACTCTGTCGTGTAGCCATCTGTTGTGAGAAGTGTTTGCTTATAATTAACAAATCTCTGTATTGTAAGGAAACCAAATCTTTCTGTTAAAAAAGTAAATCTTTTTAAAGGGGAAAAAAAAGTAAATAAGTATAAATAAAAAAAATCCTAGTCAGTGCAATGCATGCAGGAATGTCCTTCTGCCCAGCACTGAGTGACTTCAGTTAGTGGGAGCATCCTTCTCTGTGGCAGCACAATCCCCTTGCTGCTAGGATCACTAACATAAATACTCCCAAATGTGACTGCCTACATTTTTATTTTTTTTTCTCTTTCTGCCCCCAACAGCAGGGTAGAAAATTAAAGCAGTATTTAAAAAATCATGAAAAAGTTCATCCTCTCTTTCATTTTGCTTCTAACTTTTCAGCATCTATGATCATATTTTCAGACTGCAATAATATATTGCGTACACTATTTACTGTATGACAAAAAAAAAAAAAAAAAGAAAGAAAAAAAAGCTATAAAATATTCTTTAAAAGTTGCTTAAAAATTGTAATCACCAGACTCCTGAAGCCAGGGCTTTAAGGAAAGCCCAGACCACTACAGAATAGGTAACCTGGGGACTAAGCACTGAGCTACTTCGTCCATGGCTCTGACACAGACCTCAAGGCTTCTATTTCTTCTCCCAGATTAAGAGAGACTCCATTTTGCCCACTGAAGTAGTTTTATCCCTTTATTTGGCGGCTACAAGGATTACTGTGTTTAGTAAGCAGTGACCATACTGAATTACCAGACCCACAGGCACTTGCTACCCTTGGGTTGCCAGCATTTTCACAGTATGTGGAGGGAATTTTTCCCATTTTAACACTTGATACCATGCTCCTGGTTTTACAAACAAGCCAGATACCAGTGCTAACACAAATATCTGATTTGCATTCAGTAACCTTTGTGTCTCTGTCTCCTGAGAATACATTTCCTGACTTTGTATCACCTTGTAAAATACTTACAGTGAATGGACAATAATACACAGATATTACTCCATGGAGCAACCATCCGATATGTAAAGTCAGGAGTTCAAAGAGGATTAAGGATCACTGGCAACAAGCAAGCTGCATTGCTTGTGGATGTGGAAGCAGCCACAGCTGCTCTGACTTTTCATACACCAGAATTATTTCAGTGTCAGTGCAGGATTGCTCCTCAGTCTTACCTCTCCGAAAGCTGTTGACCCATATACGTTGTATTTAGCAGAATTAAAGGTCATGGGGTTAGGAGAGGCATCCTGTCTAGCAGACGCTAAGAAGTTGGTAGCCACTCATTGTGCAAAACTTTCGTGCACACATGCAAGACTGAATTCAGTCTCTCTTCATCTAGACACTTACCATCTATGTCATATAAAAAAGATGAAAGACTTCTCATCTTGTTCACATTACACCTCTCAGGGCATTACACTTCTCCTAGTATTTGGTCTATCATCCCAGAGAGGGCATTCTGGCAGACTCATGTCAATTGCATGAGCATTTTCCTGCTAAAAAGTAAAACAACTTCCCTGAGATCAGAGGTGATAGTGCAGGAAAGAATTACTGTAGAATAAGATTACTGGGGCAGTAATATGTGTTCATGCAGGCTGAGAATATTATAACAGCTTTTTTCAGTTTGATAATAGAAAAGTAGGTTCAGGCAGTAGCCTTATGGGTACCTCTCTCCATCGCCTGTCTCTAGAGCATTGTTTAAATGTTTTTGTATAAGACAGGGCATCTAGAATTTGGACAACATCACAAGAGATGAAACCTGCCTCCCACAGAATCCTTGACTACGGGAATGGTGGTTTAGAGCCTAATGCAAACGAGCATTACAAGCTCTTCTTGGCTACCAAGATGGTGTGGGCACAGTGCCTCTTGATGCCATTTTGTCTGATGAAGCCTTGCTAGAAAGTGACTGCCAAGGGAGTGTTACCTGGTACTGCAGGTTTCCCTGTACGGGTTGGCAGATATTTTAAACCTTCCCTACAGCCTTGGCTACATGTCCCTGCCATGTATTGCTACCACACTATGGTGCAGCACAGCGCTGGTGCTCCTCACAGTGGCTGCACACAGCTGTCTGTCCCAGAAATAACACCAGGTGTTATTTATTGAGGGATCTGTCAATTATGCAAGAAAAGCCATGCTTAGTGAGGCCATGTCTTGCTTTGACTGGATTTGTCACAGACAAGTGTAACAAATGAGGAGGGATGGTGCAGCAAATGCAGTGGGTAGTTCTGACTCTTGGGAGCAGGTCAGGGAGTCAAAATGTGCTGATGAACTCTAGAACTTATTATTATTATTATTTAATTATAATTTATTTTAAAAATTAATTTAATTCTACAGTGCAAGCTTGCACTAGTGTTTGTAATCTGGAAATTTTTGCCCCCCTCAACACAGCCTCTTCCAGAAAATGCATCTCTCTCTTTGTGACAGGGCAAAAAAAAAAAAAAAAAAAAAAAAATATGGAGAAACCAAACTTTAAGACATTTAAAGAATTCAGATATGGGCTGTGTTCCTCTCTACTGCTGTGTTTAAGGCTGAATAGCTAGGTGCTATTTCCCTTTAGAGATGCTCTCCTCTATTCTGGCCATGGATTATGTCACTGCAATATAGTCAGTTCTCCTTCTGTGGTTTATCCATGACTGTGAAGCTTGTAAATGTAAATTCAGAATATTTTATGTGGGGCAGTTTTCCTTCTAACTCTGTCACCTTGCATGGTGATGAGGTCTAATTGTTGGAGAACATCCTCTGGAAGTATAATTCAGTGTAACCGTAGCAATAAGGTTTTAGAGAACTCAAAGTTTATCACCTTCTTTGAGACACAGTGGCAATATGCCCTGACTAACACAAAGCCTTAGGAAGGTTGCTCCAGGGGTTAGGGGGCACTGGGTGGATTAAGGTTCAGTTCCTGTCTCTGAGTCTCAACATAAACTGTATTTCTCAGTCCGGGATAGCAACCCTTGACTCCAATGAAAGTCTATAGAAACAGGCAATTTCAGAGAACAATTCTTCATGACAGCCATATCAGGAAAAGACAAATGACCCTGTAGAAGCAACTATTTCCATTATCTTAAAGACAGCTTGGAGCAATAGTTCAGCTGAGGTCCCTTGGCTTAAGAGTCTCATCCTGGCTCTGTCCATGCTTTTATGCTCCTGGAGCAGTCACAAGTACAGTCATGACAGACTAGATATACATACTGTGTCTTTGACATGAGGTATTTCACAATGGCCACCCAATGGACAGCTTGTCCATGTGTTCATAGAATGACAGAATGGTTTGGGTTGGAAGGGACCTTAAGGACCATCCAGTGCCACCCCCTGCCATGGGCAAGGGCCTCTCCCACCAGCCCAGGCTGCCTCCAGGTCCATCCAGCCTGGCCTTGTGGCTGTCAGGGGTGGGGCAGCCACAGCTCCTCTGGGCAGCCTGGGACTGGACCTCAGCCTGGGACTGGGCCTCACCTGCCTCTGAGGGCCTCGCTGCCCTCATAGGAAAGAATTTATTCCTTATATCTAATCTAAATCTCCCCTCTTTTATCTTAAAGCTGTTACTCTTTGTCTTGTCACTACACCACCTGACCAAGAGTCCCTCCCCAGCTCTCCTGCAGCCCCCTTTAGGCCCTGGCAGGCTGCTGTGAGGTCTCCCCAGAGCCTTCTCCTCTCCAGGCTGAATAACCCCAACTCCCTCATCCTGGCTCCACAGGAGAAGTTCATACATATGTCCATATATCTCCACACATATGTGCGCTCAAAAGTTCCTATGTTCAAGTCCAAAGACTTGGGGGTCTGCATCTGTGTACTCCATGCCTGGCCTCATGCCTGCAGTTTGTTACCCACCAAAGCAGCTAAACTGCTCCAGAACAGCTTCAAAATTCAAGATTTGTCCTTCTATGTCTCAGTTCCCAACTGGTAAAGTAGGAATGATTGCACCTCTGTTCCCTTCAGGGTTTTTGTAAGGACGAATACTGCCAGGCCTTGAGAAAACCAGTTCCTATAGGAGCTGTGGGGAGAGATGGCATTAAAACACCTAACTGCCATTTTCAAGAGTGCCTCTGACAAAAGCCACTGGCATTTGGCTATTTAGGAAAAGGTCAGCTCATTCCCCAGGAAGAAAATTCTTAAACAACTTAATCGAATGTTGCGTTAAGTTTGTTGTGCTGATTTTTCAGATTATGTAAAGTTTAAACTAATTTTGAAGGGAAGGAAAAGTTTTAAATCCCCATATTCTTCCCTTGTTCTCTCTGAATGTAATCTTCCCCTAGATAAGCCTCTGACAGATGTTTATCTTAAGCTCATTCTCACACCAGATAATATTGGAAAGTTGGAATGAAGATGTCAAGGGACCATATAAAAGAGCCTCAGTGTCAGTGCTCAGCCCTCTGCTCCTGGTGCAAGGTGCTTGGTATGATAAAGATCAAAATTAAGCAATAAAATTACTGTGAAGGGCACACCACAAAAGTATAACCCCTGATAACAATGACAGGGGACAATGAACACTCAAACCATCCAAGACCATAAAACAACATCCCATAGCCTTCCAGCTGCTGGGCAGAGGGGGCTGCAGACTGCAAGACTCCCAGAGGTGGCCGTGGCCATAGCAAGAGCAAGTCCTTGTGACCTTGGACACATCTTGTCTTGTATTGATTTCTGCAAACAGTTTATGGGATTGGAAGAAGAAAACATAGGTGATGGAGAGAAAAGTATGAAAAAGCAAAAGATGGAAAGGTTAAAAAATAAATCAAGATTAGACTGATTTATGTAAGATGACAATACAGGCTTACGGGCTCAGCTCATATAGGTATGCTGTGAAGAGAACAGGCAAGTGCAGGAGGAAATTATGTCATGTCCTTTTCTACCTGTATCTGTCCTTCTGTTATGCACTGGGGAACAGATTTTGGCAGAATCTGTCTCTCAGCTTGAAAAGATTGAAAGGAAAGGGGATTGCTTTGGTTGTGATAAAAGGATCCAGAAAATAATAATAATAATAATAATAATAATAATAATAATAATAATAAAAATAGAATGCCTTAATATGTCTAATAGAGGAAAGATGTAAAAAAAATCACCTCTAAATCAAGAGCTGCCAATAAAAGTCAGTAGGGTTTTATGCTTAGTTTCCCATTTACAAAGATGCATCCCCAGCAGCAGTTTTAATACCCAGAAACAACACAGCACCGCTGGAGGGACTGTGCTATCATGCCTACAGCCAATTCAAAATAGAATAGCACAAACACCACCTTAAAATGAAGTATTTTATCTGTGATGACTTGTGATTTCATCCAGCAGCTGGCCCATTCCCACATCACACAGATGCCACAAATAGAGCTTGGCAAACGCTGATTAGCCACAGTAATGAAACAGAATCAGGGGATGCTTTTGCACCACTGAAGTTACAAACATGCAGTAAAAATGATATTTGCCTTTAGAGGGAACAATGCAGGGATAAGGTGTGAGGAGCAATGGGATGATACAACCTTTAGCCTTGCAATCTGTCCTTAATACTTACAAGAAAAAAAGTGGGTTTTGACTGCATTGTTCCCCTTTTGAACGTCTAAGGCTGCTTGCTGTTGAGCTGTCAAAGCCCATCATGTTCCTTGCTCAGCCTGATCTTGGCCACATCTCCATCCTAAAGCAGAAGGAAAGAGGAGGTGGGGGCATGGTTACAGAAGTCTGGCCATGTCAGTGCCCTGCCCAAATTGCAGAGGAGAGGGTAGAAAAGAGGAGTCAGGGATCAGGCACCATCTTCCCTCCCTCCCGGTATATGTGGGAGGTCACCTGAAGTCCACCTCTGACTTCAACGTGGAGGAGGTCTGAGCTGCTGTGTGGGTGCATATCCATCACATCCCTCTGCCTGTAATGAATTTAGCGGGGGAGCTCGTTTTGCTGGAGGAAGATCACAGAGATAGTTAGCAGGAACTGAGCAGCAGGGAAGTCTCCAGACAGAGACAGAAAGGAGGAGGAGGTGTTTTAGGTAACAACGTGCATGTAGGTGTGAAACACATTGATTTTCCAGCCCCGAATTGCAGTGCACATATTTTAATTATAACTTCCTGACCTTACCCAAACAAAAGCCATGAAAAGAGACTTGTTCTTGTTGAAATATTTTTAAAATACAAGCTGTATTCTGCTTCTTGTGTTTTTGAGCTCAGAGTCACAGCAGTGAGATGGGTTTTTATAGATGATACAAACAACTGCTTGTGCCTGTTGAGAGGGGACTGAGGCAGAGTTCACAATACGTGTTGCAGGCAGATCTGAGCTTGCTTTGCCAGTGCTGAGCCAAACAATAAAAGAAGCTCCACGGACACATCTGTGCTGGTATGGGCACATTGTCCTGTGCTGGGCAATGCAGGGCACAGAAGCAATGCAGCAAGCTTCTGTCCCCACATGCTGGGCAGTACTTCCCGTTAGCTGTGTGCAGGGAACACAGCACCCAAAACTAACTCCTGTTGCCTCCTTACATCTGCATGGACAACTCAGGATGCTTTTCTCTACCATCATCCACATGAGACTGCCTGTTTAGCTGTAAAGGCACTCAGCCCCATTAGGTTTTGCATCAATCTCTGAAAAGCTGGCTTTAATCATCACTCTCCTGCCAGCCTCATGGACCATTCCCTGTTATATCAGGATGGCAAAAGAAATAAAGAAAGAAGCAAGCAAAAGCTGTGGCCATCAACATGGTTTTCATAGCTGCTGTGTGTTTTCTGACTGTCTGGCTTGAAGCGTGTATACAGACTGCGTCCTAAGTGTCCTGATAAGATTGGGGCTCCAGAATGTGTCGTCCTGAGAATGCTTGCCGCTGATTATCTGCCAGCTGAAAAACTTTCCCAAGTTTCCCGGCCATCAGCCCTGACACCCCGATTCAGACCAGATGACAGGCAGACGTGATACCGAACAGCTTTCGTACCTCGGGGTGATACCAAATTGGCTGAGAACCCGAAAGCTTCCCGTGAGCTGTTGAGTTGGGTCTGCTGACACGGTGGTGGCTGCTGAAACCTGCCATCCCTGCCCTGGTGGCATCCTGCGACAAGCGTGGGTTTTGTCCCCTCCTGAGGCCTGGGGCACACTTCATCCTCCTACAGCCAGTGGTCGGGAGGAGCCTTTTGGTCCTGGCCAAAAATCTCATCCTCCCTTCTCCTCTCTTCCAGCCTGACAGATGCAACTTAGGCATGAATATACGCAGCTTGTGAACATACATATCGCTCTAGCACAGATGTGCTTAATGTAAAGGACGTGGAATGATGCTAGAGGCCTTTGTGGTGGGCATCTGTGTTCTTCAAAGAGTGGACATTTCCATGTCCTGGTGGGTAGTGATTATTTTAAAACAGGGGGATCAACATTGAGCTGTGCCACCGAGCATTTATGGAGGGAAATAATTTGTGGATTTATTTTTCCATTTTTTCAGAAATATATGTGTATATATATATATGTCTATATATATAAGGAATAAAACTTAATGTTCTTACTGTATACATCCCTATAAATCTTTACATACTCAGTGGGGTGTTGTGCAGTTTAATGGCTTAATTAGTAAATGTTAATAAAGCACTTCTGATATCCTTGGGTGAAAGATGCTGTAGAAGCACAAACTTAGGATATATTTTCCACCCAGTTAAGACCAAGCAACCTATAGGAAAGGGATTTCTTTACATAAGTGAAGCATTTTATAGCCTTTCCAGAGCTTGGAAAACACAAAGAAGAAATCAGACTGCTTGTTGCTCCATCTACCATCCACCAACAGCCCTGGAATTTTCTGGTAACCCGTGCCTTACGGGAAGGACCGGCACTTTCTACAAGAAGCCAGTATTTTTCAGTCCTGCAGGGTGGTGAAACATGCTTGGCACCAGGGCCACCCGCACAGCCCCGCAGTTTGAATTCCAGACACTGGTAGCACTAGAGAAACTGCGTGGAGAATCTGGACTTGGACACTATTTCTGGAAGTCCCCCTCATCGAACAGGCTAAAAATAGCAATAAATGCCCCAGGTCCTTTGTGAGCAAGGTAGCAACCAGGGCTCAGTCAGATCTGGTTCCCACCTCTGCAGGCCCAGCTCTGGAGTATGCATGGAGTTATTTGCTTTCTTTCCACTTATGTATTTGACATCCTTTAATAGCAGCATTTTTAATCAGAGATTTTCAGATCCAGAGCAAATACAAAGACATCAATTTCCCCACGTGCATGCAGTGTTGTTACATGAGATTTGCAGTGATGCTGAAGCCTCCACTCCTCCAGCTGAGCTGGGAAACTGGCCCATGCCACTGCCACACATTTTCAGACAGGGGTGGGCAAAACCCCCGTGTTTCGGAGAAATAGCTCCTCAGGAAAGAAATCCTGGAGCTGGAATGGGTATTCTAAGAAATTGTCATCTTGAAAGGTGGTTACAGGTGGAAAAGAGAGCTCTTAGGCATCATTGGGAGAGTCTAGGGCCTGTCAATGTGTTGCTCCATAAATGAGGCCTGTTTCCTGTCTGGTTCCCTTGCCCAAAGGATGCTGCCAAGTTGGTGCAGAGAGGGGTGACAGGGAGGATCAAAGGTAGGAAGCAGCTCCCAGATTGCATAGACTGGGAGTCTTCTACGTGCAGGGCAGATAAACTGAAGGAGGATGTGATAGAGGCATATAAATTCATGAGTGGCCTGGAAAAAATGAATAAGGAAGGAGACTCTGACTCCTCTGACCCAAGGACTATGGAGGTGTCAAACAAACAAGCAAGAGACGGGTGGGAAAGAAAGAAAGAAAATGAGATATTCTGCACCCTCCATGTTTTGGGGTTCATCTAAAAAATATTAACATCTTTTTCAGACGGTATTGCTTTGATTCTGCAGCTCTGGGAGATGTTGTTCCCTCTGTGTTATGGGCACGAGTGCTAAAACAAGGCCACTGCAGGGAGACACCCAAGTTCAGTGCCAGCACATGTTAAGGTCTCTGTCCCTGATTTTGCAGCTCTGAGGAGAGAGACCTCGGGGTGCTGGTGAATAAGAAGCTCGACATGAGCCAGCCATGTGCGCCTGCAGCCCAGAAAGCCAGCCATGTCCTGGGCTGCACCAACAGCAGCATGGGCAGCAGGGCAGGGAGGGGATTGTTCCCCTCTGCTCTGCTCCCGTGAGACCCCACCTGAAGCCTGCACTCAGCTCCAGGGCCCCTGGCACCAGGACAGGGACCTGTGGGAGTGAGTCCAGAGGAGGCCATGAGGATGCTCAGAGGCTGGAGCACCTCTGCTGTGGAGCCAGGCTGAGGGAGTTGGGGTTGTTCAGCCTGGAGAGGAGAAGGCTCCAGGGAGACCTCACAGTGGCCTGCCAGGGCCTAAAGGGGGCTGCAGGAGAGCTGGGGAGGGGCTCTTGGTCAGGGGTGTAGGGATAGGACAAGGAGGAATGGCTTCAAACTGAAAGAAGGTGGGTTTCGATTAGAAATTAGGAAGAAATTCTTCACTAAGAGGGTGGTGAGGCCCTGTCCCAGGCTGCCTGGAGGAGCTGTGGCTGCCCCATCCCTGGGGCTGGTGGGAGGGGTCCCTGCCCATGGCAGCGGGTGGCACTGGATGGGCTTTGGGGTCTCTGCCAACACAAACCATTCTGTGATTCTGTTTTTCTCCATATAGACCAGATGGTTGACTGTAAATGTAAGGCTTGGCATTTTTAAGGGGAAACCATGTGGATGACTAGGCTATTTAACCAAATGTATGTCTTAACATACATTTACAATGCAAAGCCTGTGTGTCTTGTTCAAGAGCACCCATGGAGACTGGGCAAAGGGCAGTAGCTGAACACTGATTTTCTGCATCTTATTTTGTTACCTAAATTCTGCTTTTCATTTTATGATTAAGTCAAGGCTCATCCTTTCTTAATCCTTGATATGACAGCATAAGAGTCCCTGATGGATCTATTGCTTGTCTCCTTTCCTTCTGAAATCATTTCAAAAACTTGAGGTCACCAGCCCATTTAATGAAGGAGACCTGTTGCCACTTCCTTCTCTCAGGAAGGACTTTTTATGTTGTTTCAGTTTCACTGGACTTCTACAATGTAGTCACAAGATGACTCTGATCTCACTCTCCGTTAAGTCTAAATAAATTGGAAACATCACCTCTGGCTTTGCTCCAGATCACCAAAGTGAAGAAACTGGCTCTGAAGTATGGAACAAGGAATATAGCCAAAATACAAAAAAGCTGATAGAGGTCCAAATCCAAGGCTATCCACAAACAGTCTTGGTCTTCTGACTCACCAGACAGAGATTTGACCGTGCTCAGGTGTCTTCAGTGTTAGAAAAATTTGGAGGAATCTAATGTTCTGCTTTTAGTGCAGGCAAAGTGCAACAACAAAACAAATTAATTATGTTTACTACTTATTGTTTTGGTTATATTAATTCTGTCCTCTCTTCTTAACTGACTATATTTTCACTCTTTTTCATAGCATAGGGCTTTCAAACACTGCAGTGCCAGTATTGCTTCTTATCTGCTGTGCTTCAGCCCTATAATATCCCCATATATGCTGAAATAGCACAGTGCTTGGATAACAAAAGAAATCCTTGGGTTTTGAAGTCACTTTTTAGTTAATCACTTTCTTATTTGGAGATCATTTAGGGCTTCCCTTTCAGCTTTGAAATTACAGCCCATATATTTGTGTCTATTTTGTCCCTCAAAACACCTTGTCACTGAATTATTCCATGCGGGAACTTTCTTATAACTTATCTCCTCCTCTGACTTGTTCACACTTAAAGGTCACGGTCCTCTGCCTCTGATATCACCAACTCTCGCTGTGAAAAGGGTTGGAGTCCCAAACTGCGGTAGGAATTTGAGGAGGAGGAGACAAAAAGCTCCAGGACAAAAGCATCTTTTTTCCGATAAATTATGGGCTGTTGGAGAGTGTGGAAAAGGAGGCTAAGAGGAAGGGGATGAGAGCATCAAGTTGCAGCTTCACACAGCATGGGCATTGCCAAACAGAGTTTGTGGCTGCACGCAGAAATGTGCCCTGTGTCTTACTTGCTCCCTATACAGTCTTTTGCTGCCCAATTCCCCATTTCTGAAAAATATGTTTTTTTAGAAAGCTTGGGGTGGCTGCCTCTATCCTGTCTGCATGATGGCAAGCTGCACTGCAATAAACCTCTTAAATGAAGACCAACTGAGTGTTTGCACTCAGGACTGGATCCCAAGTTAGGGGGTGAACTCAAAATCAAAATGCAGGCATCTTGTCATTACCCTGAATACACCCCCAAAATTAAATAAATAAATAAATTAATTAATTAATTAAAACACAGAAAAACAAACAAAAAATGTATTATTTATTTATTTATTTGTTTGTTTGTTAGGGTACAAATCAGAATGAAGATTCTTTAATTTCAGAAGAATGATAACCTAAAGGAAAGAAACGGGTAGCTGTTAAGTGAGATAAAGTAAAAGTGAGTAAAGTAAAAAGGGCTGGACTTGGTTAACACTTTCAGCTGGTCGGACCCTGTAACCAGGTGCCCTCAGCAACACCCATATGTACCAATTAAAGATCAAAATCAACCAGAAAACTACCAGTGTCCAGATTTAGAGAGGAATATAAAATGCATGAGGTACAAGTTAATTTGCTTCTGATAAAAGGGGAGGCCTGGCCAGCAGCACCCTTATTTTGCTGTCATTTCAGTAGCAGCTGGAAAAGAAAGGTGAGGATTATTCTCAGGGGAAACCTATACAGGTTACACAGTGCAGGCTTCCATTTGGTTGGAAATATATTAAACCTAATTGGATTTCCTTTGGAAAAGCAAAAGCTTCACTGAAAGGATGCAGTGTTTTGCCACACTTTGAAAGTAATAAAAGTTGTTGTAGAGGTTTTGCAAAAAGCCAAAGCAGCAGTTTCTCCCAAACCGAACCGTATCCCACCATGGTATGTGATGCAGAGAGGCAGATAGGTAGGCAATTATAGAGTGATGGAGAAAGATGGGAGGGCATGTACAGATAAACAGAGATTTGCAAATAGTAAATATGGGTCTCAGTAGACTTGTATACTCTGCCAATACGTTTGCAGGGGAAGAGGATTAACAAGCAGTTTGGCATGGAGTCACCCCCATCTATGGAGCAGCTGTTCTACAATTAGGAGGACCTGTACTTTGTATGTATTTGGCTAAGCTGAAAACTATTATTGAGAATCTAGCTGCCTCACACACATGCTGACTTGGAGAATATTTATTTTTTTGCTTTCCACTATGAGCAGAGACAGAGATCTGTCCCTCCAGTCTGAAATAGATGCTGCCTCTGTAAGGACGGTTTAAGTGCTGTTATTGTGAAATGATATGGAAGTGCTAGGCTTTACTGTCGATTTCCAGTAGATCCATGTGAATAATTGATTTTGCTTCTTTATTGACAAAGGAGAAAACTTAGAAGGGGAAGTGGAATATTTAATAAGAATTAATTTTTCATTTTTTTTCTAACTCAAACCCAGGTTCTGTCTTGTTTTCTTTTCATTTGTTTTTCACACCAGTGTAAGTTCACAGCATGCTCACTGGAGACGTGAACATCTGTGTTAGTACCTATGAGATGTTTTGGGGGGAGTCATGTTGATGCATTACATCTAGTTTTCAGCCAGAGAGTGTGGCTGGTGCTTAGGAAATGGCATTTCCCCAGCAGCACACCTGGTTCTCCACCTCTGCAAAACTTGGCCACCACAGCAGCATGCACTAGCCACCCCAGGTTGCTGTAGCAACTTCATTAAGTTCAAGCTGAACTGAGCTGATTATGTCCCAAGATAGCAGCCACCTAAGTTTGTGTTCCCCACAGCATGGCACAGCGGTGACCTCCACACAAATTGCTGCTCTCTGAGTGGGAGCAGAAACAACCACTCACAAGCCTCACAAGCTGTAAGTCTGCTGTCTTTTTCATATATCTCTTCATATTAGAGAAATTTCAGTCCTGACTCCTTTATTGCACTGTCTTTTTCTGAACTGTCATTTTATTCATTTTGTTTAATACTACTGAACCATCCAGGAGTATGAAATGCTCACGGACTGCAAGGGTTTAGCTTCTCTATACCTTTTTCATATATTCCTGCTCTTCACTCCTCCATTCCAGGTAGGGCACTGCCACACAAACACCTCTTTTTCATGCACAAGCTTTTTTATTTTTATTTTTATTTTTGCCCCCCCCCCCCCCCAATCATTTTTTTTTTATTCTCCTAACAAGGCAAAAATAACCATCTGAAATCAACAGTTTAACAAGCTGAAGCCAGGTATCTCATACTGAGAGCTGCTGTTTTGGTGAACAGCAACTACCAAACTTAAAAATTTTCAGATACATGGTCAGAAGCACATCATGAGCACCAGCTGAGCACACTGAGTGTGTGCAGTGATCTGGTCACTGCTACCTCTGCACATCACCACCAACAAAAAACTCATAAAACAATTCCCTTATTTTAGGAGATAGTTGTTTTCATAAACCCTCTTAAACTACAGCTTTTAAAAATACCAACTATCAGCTTGTTCCCATACATTAGGACATCATCACCTTATGCCGGTGTTGTGTTTTGCTGCAGCTGTTATTAAGCCCTCCGATGTTTGTGCAAGATAAATTCCCTGCACTTCAGATTATTTAACACCGAAATGAAATTGAGTTTGTTCATCCCTCCGAGTTGCTAGGCAGCCTTCGTAGAGCATCGTGCATTTCTGAGGTGTTGGTTAGCAGGTGAAATTATTGAAAGAAATATAAATAAAGAGAACAAAACTGAGCAGGTACATGTTGAAGTCAGGCACCTGCTCAGTACACATGCTGTTGCACCCCTGCAAATAGACAATAGCATCCACTTCAAACACGTAATTGTTCACACAGGGTATCTATGCACCCATTTCACAGACAAGCAAATGTTGTCTGCATCTCTGGTTTCCTTGTGTGTTTATTCAGCTGCAAGCACAAGTAATCCTTATGCTTTTAAAAAATAATGCAACTAGTGCTCGGAGGAATGCAATACTTTGCAGTGCTACCTTGACATGCCTGGGACATTATTTAGGATGAGTCCCAATAAAGCATCTAAATGTGATTTAGGCAGATTTAGGCACTGGAAATACCAGAAGGGAGGTGGCTGGAGCACTGTCCACCCCTTCTGTGCAAAATGGGCTGATGTGCTCCTTGGATTATTACAGGTTTAGTCCACTGACTGCTTAATGTAATAACAAATAAACAGCTTGAGCAACAGGAGCTACAGAGGAGACCCTACTCCTGAAGAGTGTGCAAAGCACAGAGTTTCTGAGCAGCAAATTATACAATTAGCAAGCCATAAGATATGGCAGTTGCAATGCTGTACCGAAATGTTTCAGCATGTTTTTCCCTTTTGGAAATCTCAGATGGAGACACGTTGCTACCCGTTTCCCTCCCACTCTTCCCCAAGGAGCAACTCCTTATCTATTGTATGGCATTTTCCAGAAGGAAAATTTCAGCTTGGGAATTTTAGAAGTTTCAGAACAGCTCAGATCCTTCATCTCGCAAAATGCACCACATTGGTAATTATCAATTAAGTGGAATAAATTGTAAAATCCTTACTACTAGAATAAGTTTTGCAAAGAATTGTTAGAGGAGGCTTATTTCTGATACCTCATTGACATTATTTCTGATAAATTTATTTTTTTAAAAACTTTTTTTTTTTTTTTTTTCAAAATATGGAGGACTATGTAAGGCATGATCCCACTTAAAAATCACTAGTTGTTAAAATACCATAGTGTAGTCAGGCATACTTTATGTCAATGCATGAGAAAAGAAGTAGAGGTCATGCTGATGAAGGAATGGGGACCAGGGGGCTCAGTGCACTGCTCTCTGGAGAGGAGGACAATTTCCCTGTGGGAGGTGACTTGGTGGTGGGCCCTTTGGGACTGGCGTGTGAACGACATCCCTGGCTGGAGCCCCATGGGTTTTAAGGAGCTGGATTTATTTAGAAGTGTTCTTCTGCTGCACTGGGATTGTAATAGTGTTCAAAAAGAGATGTGTGTCAGAAAATGTAGCAACCATTCTTTTCCATATATATATATATATATACCCATCCATATATTTGTATTTGTATTTGAAATATAAAATGGCTATTTTGAGCTGAGTCTTACAGGACTAGAGTTTTGACACACATTTACAACCTCTGGATTTGGAAGGAATACCTCGTATTTATTGCAAAAAGATGTATTGATTTTCTAAAAAAAAAAATCTTTAGAGAAATATTTTTTGTAGAAATAAAACACATTCTGTAAATGCCTTAACAACCTGTCATTTTGTTTTGATAGTACCTACACTAAGTGCTTTTTGTCATTTTATTCAAAGATGAAAGAGCACTATTAAACATATACATATTTGAGTAATTCTTTTAAGTGGGGGTGGGAAAAAATTACACAAAGACCTGCTGGGTTTCACATGTGAACTACACATTTGTTTGACCAAGAGCAAATGTCTTCGATGGTGTGGTCAGCAAAGACTGAGACCCTTTATGATGTTCATGGCCTGGCTCCATCAGGAGTTGAAGGCTGGACCTGGCCATCATGAGTACTGAGCAGATGCCTGACTTCAAAATGTACCTGCTCAGTTTTGTTCTTTTTATTTATATTTCCTTCAATAGTTTCAAGATCCCTTCCAACTTGGGTCATTTTATGATGTGCCTGTGTCACCCCAGTGCTTTGGATAAGCCTTCACAGAGCGTTGTTGGAGGATGCACTCTGTCACCGCAGTGGGCTTTCCATCTGCTGTGTGACCTCACGCAGAGTTGCCTTATACATCAGATATCTGGGAGATCCAAGCCTATTCAGCTACACCATATAAGGGGATTTCAGCAGAGCATGCCTCCATGGTGCCTGTTGGGTATTATCTGTATAACCCCTTCGGGCTGGATTATCTCTTATACTGAAATCTGTTCCATATAAGGGGCTGGGAAAGGGCTGTGCTTCTCAATCTGTTCGTGCCTTGGAGTGGTGAAAGGACCGTGTGCCTGCGAGGAGTTGGCTCCAGCCCCAAAACCTCCCCATGCCGAGATGGCTGCAGCACTTGGCATGGGAGCCCCTTCTCTCCATGGTTTGCCACCCTCCGCTCCTTGCCCTTAAATATTCTCTGGGAAATGGGCAGCTGGGGTCAGATGATGGTCTTTTGGGGCACACAGGTAGTGCCAAACGTTTTTACCCCGGATATGAAATCAGCTCTGGATTATATTATAGCTGGGAGAAGAAGTCACCACTCAAACCTGGCCTCAGTATCCAAAAAAACGGTACGGTCAGTTTTGCTGTCATGGAAATACAACAATGAAATTTCACTTATGGAAAATGCACTGTCTGATCTCTTTTGTACTGAATACAATTTAATAACTATAGGTAAGAATGCTGTACCTCACTAAAGGACAGACTTTGGGAAGCATCCTCATTTCTGGGATGCTTGCTATTAAGTTAATGGCACAGAAAAATCCATGGGCAAAGCTCCTTTCTCATCCCCCCCATTAGTATGTGGTCTGTTTTGTATAGAAGTGATTCATTATAGAATTTTACTCCCATAAAAGCTCTTATATCCTCCTTTTGTACATATGCCAAAAGGCGATGAAAGCCAGAGGCAATTAAAACAAATATGGCTTGAATTACGGACCTGTTCCCACAAGACCATGTGATAAGAAGATGGGTTAAGATGTGCAATAAGGCAAAGTAGATTCTGTGGAGAGGCCAGCTTCTCAAAACTGGCATTGGTCCTGGCTCCCTTGTGCTTACCCTCTTCCCTTGAGTGAGGGTCTCCCCAGCCTTGCTGTACCATTTGGTGTAAAGTGAGTGCAACGTGCTCAGCCTATGTCCAGCCCTGACCCCAGCTGTCCTGCACCATGGAGCAGTGTCTGCTCCAAGGCCAGGTTTTGCTTCCCCGGCACAAATTCCAGCAGCTAAACCCATTGTGTCTTCTCTGTGGATGCCGGTGGCAGAGAGCAAGTAAGGAGCTTCATGCTTGCAAAAAATGGGGAAAAGCAGGAGCATCGAAGCAGCAAAGGATGAGGAAAAATGAAAAAGGTTTTCCCTTAGACCTCTGCTGTCACATCAGATCAGGTAGGCAGAAAAGGTCAGACTCTTTATTATTTTAGTAGTGCTTTTCCTCTGGTGAACTTTTGGTTGTGTCACCTTCCTCACTGTGGTCAGACACATGGATTGGGATGGGGGGCACTATGTATTGTGCTCGCACAGAGAGAGACATGATCCAAATTCAAATTCACTCCCGTTCAAAGCATGAGGGTACACCAAGTCTTTCTATGCTTTTTGGAACAGAATGGAGAAGATTTAAGAAATGCTGTAAGTAGAATACCCTGGACAAGGGGGTTGATCAAAACAAAATTAACACAGTGGTCTGATGTCTATGCTAAAGCACAAGGCTCCCTCAGATTGTCCAGAAAGATATAATCTGGACATCTCTGTTGTGCTTTTCAACCTTACGATAAATTTCTGTTATACTGCATTTCAGTTCTTTACTGTAATGACTAATACCTTAAACCTTGTACTCAACCCATACCCAGGAAATCCTGGGCTAAACTCTGCACTTGAATTACATTCCTGATGATAGCTGGATTGGACGTGAGTGGAACTTGACCTCACTGTGGGTCTGCGTCACCAGGAATCCCGTTAATCATCGGCACAACAGACACTGTGGCACCTTGCTTTACATGAGGTCACACTTCTGCATCTTCAGGGCTGTTCAATGTCCTCAAAAAACAGGGCTCAGCCCACATCCTGTATGCCAGTTGCTTTAGCACAGAACCATTTGGATGGATGAACTAGCAATTCCTATCTGGCTTTTAGCCAAAACTCTCCCTATAAAAAATTTTCATTTACCTGACAACTCTCTTTTTAAAAAATGCTGGAAAACATGGCTTGAGAAAACTGGAAAATGGTGGGGGCTTTGGAATGGTCTCTGTCTCTCTGGGGATGGGGGAGACTGGGAGAAGGAGGAACTAGTTTTTTGTTTAGCTGTCAGTGAAAGTTAACCAGGCAGTTGCACTGCAAATTCCATCTAAAGCAATGACGTTTTAATCTTTTTTTGTTATTTTTTTTTCCTTAAAAATGCTTACCAGGGTTTTTCCATCACTGCCCATCTTGTGTACAGCCCTGCACCCCACCCCACAGAGAAATGAGTCTGTGGTGGGACACGTTCAGAAGATGTTGCAAGGTACAGGGGAGAGGCAGAAAGAGGAACAAACTTACCTTTTTGGCTATATATTTTACACTGCAGTGAAGAACATCACAGACTTGTATTGTTACCTCCACACTGAGTCAAAGCAGAAAAGTAACCTTAGAAATAGTCCAACCTGAGAATGCAAGAGTTTGGTTCAGGGATTTTTACTTTTCGTCTTTCCATTACACTCCCATTTAACGATTCTTTCTGCAGGTGAACTTCTTTCATGTATGCTTTCAAACCAGTATTTGCTGGTGCTAAACACTTAGAAAACACGAGCTGCTGGTGCTGGTCTAGATGTTCTGTATGAGGATCCAGCTGGAGGCAGTATGTGAGTATCTGAGTTAGAGCTGTCTCAAGGCTTGTCATGGGCCATGAGGTTGGACAGCTAGAAAGGGGTGAGTGTGGCCAAAAACAAGTGAGAGTTATAGCTTAAAAGGGAAAATAAATAAAACAACACTGCTGACCTGTTTTCCCTTGCCAGATCTCGTTGCTCATTGAAAACCATCAGAAATGTTATATTTTTGACATATCTGTGTCAATTTATGAGCCTTTTTCAATCAGATATGTTTCTAAAAGTTTTGCTTACAAGTGAAATTAGTCCTGCAAACTGTTTGTGAGCTGGTCACCAGATGCTCTGGGTCTGTTCTCCTGTAACTTGTAAGCAGCAGTATCGCAGGGCTACGCTAGCAATAATACAACTCCTCCCAGTGCAATAGTGCAAAAAATAATGTACATTGTGCTGGCACAAGAGGAGGTCAGAGGGTTGTTTTCTGGCTTCTTGCCTTGGCAAAATATTTTGGGTCAGCCTGTACAAAGTGTGGGTGATTGGTTCAAGATTGGTCTGCTTTTTGGGGACACACCATGTCTTGACACCCTCTCTACCCTCATCTTCTAACTAAGCAGGAGGACAGCAGTAACCCCCCAGAAGGAGAGGTTTGTCTAGGGCTACTCACCTCCTCCGGGCACATAATGTGATCGCATCAGTGCAGCCCTGTATATTCCAGGGCAAAAATAATTACTGCACCCAGAAAGCCAAGGTGTGCGGGTTACATGAGGGTCAGCACAGAGTGCCCCAAGCCTCAGCCGCACATCCTCCATCAGAGGTAAAATCAGAAGATGGGCACCAACTGGAACTGTCATTGCTGTTACTGAAAGAGCAGGCACAACCCTCTGAAGAGGATGGAAAGCATTGATTTTTACCTGATTTATGCTTATTTATACATATGCCTTGCCTGTCTCTCGGAAATGGGTGCACAGGCTTCAGCTGATCTACTTTACCACTACTGAGTAAAGTTAAGTACTTCAGAGCCTGCAGGCTTTGGGCCTAAATCCATAAGAGCAAAGCATCTTGCCGCATTCCCTGAATTTATCTAGACCAGAAACCCTTATTTCAACTTGAAGCTTCCCAGACCCTCTGTGTATGTTTTCATAAGAGCACGACCTTAAGCCCTTGACATATTCTGTTGAAAAGTGATTTAAAGTTCAGGCAGAAAGGCAAAACTTTTTTTTTTTTTTTTTCCAAATAAAAACACAATAAACAAACATAAGCTGCTGCCTTTCTTCAGCTCTTCACTTCTAGTAGACGGATTCCTCAGGCAGACAGGTAAGACACAATTGAATTTGTGAGCCTAATGCATATCAGTTCATGCACCCTGGACTAGCTCCCAAAACTGCACATCACACCATCTGTCATGCATAGGTGGAGGGAAATGGGGGAAAAAAAAATCTGCCTTGGTATACAGAAGAAAATCATTAGCACTGGAAAAGGTGCTGTTACCTGAAAAAAAGGCAGCATGCGCCTCAGGGAACAAAAGCTTATTAGAGTGCTAGTCTCTCTTTCTTTATTGTTAACCATCATGTGTAAACATAAGCCAAAATGTCTATTTAGAGGATTGCAGTGCTCAGTCACACATGATTTTCAAGCACTTTATAGACATCTGCTCTTGCCAAAAGCTGTTCTTCTTTTCCTTCACAGTGTTTGGGCTTTCCCTCCATATTTCTCCACCTCTTGGCCTGTGGGACTCTGTAACAACGTGTCCATCTGTCACACCTCAGTTCCTTTGTACATCTCCTCAAAAACCATCACCAAAAGCCATCAGCTTCCTCTACGAGGCAATCTGCTGTGGTGCAGCAAAGGACAGCCCAGCCCAAACCAAGCACATTTCAGGGGCTGTCAATATTACAGAAGACCTAAATTAGGTCAACTGTGCTTTTGTTAGAGATCACCTTATTCCAGAAATATTTCCACTGCTCCAGGTTGAGTCAAATATGTGAGTGATGAGTTATGCATCCAGATACTCAGCATGGTTAGGATATTGCTCCTGCCGCAAGGAAGAGGGTTCTGCTGTACCAAAATCTCCAGCTGCCTTCCAAATGAGACATCTCCAATGGGGATTATGGTTTTTCATTTTGTTTCCAGAGCTCAGACTAGATGATGACTGCATCCCCTTTCATTTAAACAATTGATTTATGAACTTCTTGTTCCATAACGAATGCACTGATCAGGAATGCCTGAGGCCTTGCTAGTCCTAGATGTAATTGAATCTTGTTCAATAACTTGAAACTGCTATCAATACTTATTAAAGCACAGAACATACACTTGTCCAGTCAGTACTTAAAAGTGACTTAGTTTATTATGTTGTGGTTGATTTACAACAAAACCATCTGAATTATGAACTGTGAAGAAGAGGTAATTAAATTTGAGAAGTTAAGGCTGCCAGTGCTTTTGATCGTGATAAATACAAAGTCAAAAATGTCTACCCTGGGGACATTAGCTTCAAGAGATGTTCAACTGCTCCACGGACATATATCCTTTATAGGGGAACAAATCTGTTCTTGACAAAAAAGACTTTATGATTTAGGAATGGTTATTCCAGAAGTTAAACCGGTAAGAGCTGCTGCATGTGGCAATGGGAATGTTGCTGAATGGTGAGAGAATTGAAAGACAATCAAATTATGCATCAGATTGATTTTCTTCCCTCACATTTGAGCTTTCAGATTTATGGAAGCAGTTATAACAAAGTGTCTACCAGCATCTTAACTCAAAGCCATAGATGCCAAATGCTCTTTCATAGCAAATTTGCTGCCATTGTTATTGCTCCGAAAAGGCTAAACGTTCAAACTACTTTATCAATTGCACTTAATGAATAGTCCGTGGAAAGGGATAAATTCCTCTAGCGTCTGATTCATCCCACTTATCTGAGAAAGCAGTTTAGGATGGGATGAGTTGTCCTTTTGAGGCACCTGTCTCTTACCATAGACTGCAAATGGATCCTTTAATGCCTAACTTTATGGGAAGTAGTATTAAAGGAAATCCCACCAGGAAAGACTGACTGAGATGAGAGATAATGTCTTGTTCAGTTTGTGTGATTGGTCATTGCTCCTATCTTTCATGTTGCACATGTACGTCTTTCTCCTAGTGATAAGACTTTTATGTATACTTCTTGGTCCATCAATACAGGTGATCCAAATCACAGACCAGATCAGGAAAGCTTTGAGCTGCTACTCCTTGAGCAATAGAGCTGTTGTTTGATTCTGGCTCTCACAGCTATTGAAATATCCAGAATGAGGAAACGTAACTGTTTGCACTGGACTAATGTACCTGATGTCACATGTTTGTTTTAGAAGCCCACGTTACAACATGTACCTTCTGAAAACATTCTCATGACGTTGCTTCAGAGTCAGTACGCTTTAGACCCTTCTTGACTAGGTGATGGATGATATGTTTTCTTTCGCTCATTTATTCTATATCGCTTACTCTTAAAAACAAGACAGAATCCAGGGGAAGGAGTGTGCAGCCATAATGGCTGGAGTGTTCTCCTAGGGGATAGCTTTTGCTCAGATTCTGTCTTTATTTTTTATTATTATTATTATTATTATTTTTCTGAAAGGCTGATTTCTCATTTCTATGAAAAGGCACATTTGTCATAGACTTATCGTGCACAGTTGTCAAGATTACAAGAACTGTTCCTACTGGTTTTGGTGTTAGCACAAATAATTCGTAAATCCAGAGGAGTCATTGTTATTTGTGAACAGCTTTAAAGGATGCTTTTGTATTTCTTCCTGAATTAAGAACTGCAGGCAGTAAAATTTGAATCTTTAAAAAAACTTACTTCTTCTAATACATAAACCAGATGTTTTTGTGATTTCTAAGCTGACATATATTCACTTCAGTGGAGTTAAAGAGATTTCCTGGATGGATAAGGATTTAAGCCACTAACCTGGGTCATTCCTTACTCGCAGCTTCCCAATATCTGTTGTCCTCAGAACCTGTTGTCCTCCTTGAACGCCTCTGTGTTACATCCTCTTCAGCTCTGACTGTGGTGATCAGTTTTTCCAGTTAGATATTCTGATGATGGTTACTATAATTCTTTTGCTGAAGACTAAATAAATGGTAAATAATTTATTCTCCAAGAACCCCATTATAAGAATGTTGTCACGTGCCTGGGAATGGGTTCACCATGTGGCATTTCTGCCTTGCCTGGCACTAAAAAATATCTGCCAAGCTTACTGTACATGGGATGACAGATGCCTTTTTCTTTTGAAATGCCAAGACTACACTTGTGGCTCAGGGTGCCCTCTGACTTTAAACCAATACAGGGGCACGTACCCAAGTCTGCAGCCTGCACCAGGATCAGAAGTGGGATTTCCCTCACTCTTATTAATCTGATTGGGTTATTGGCACTAAAATATGGTGGTTGGACAACATTGACTGTGTCATGGCTGATCCCACTGGTGAATAGAAAAGACTCGGGCTGAGAAAGAAGTACAAGACAATATAAAAATAAAAATAAATAAATAAATAAACAAATGAACAAACAAGACAGAGTGGGATCAAAATAGGGAAAAACATGAGAAGAAAGTGAAGGAAGAATAAAACCCTAAAATGAAGCAGCAGTAAAGCACTGAACACATACCTCAGCACATGCCTTCTGCCAAGGAACATGCTCTGCCAGCACCACAAGCTGCCCACCAGCACTGGAGATCCTTCTGTCTGCACCATGGGATGAAGAGACCTGCCTTTATACTTGCCTGCAGGATGTTAAATACAAAATTTGACTCCCTCCACAGGCTAATGTGATGCTCCTGGACCAGACAGTGTTAGAAATGGTTTACCTTTTTTTTTCTAGCTGAAAACGTCTACACTCATTGATTTTTTTTTTTCCTGCCAACTCAGCCTCTCCCCAGGTTCCCCCCATGTTGCTAGTTCCTATATAAATCAAGTGCACAAATGGAGGTTTCTCTCTGCCGTGTGCCCGTGTGCAGCCTGGAGCCAAGTTTTGCAATAAGGCTGACAGGAGACTAGACCTCTATTAAGAGAGGTGGCAGCAAAGAACAACACAGTGATTAAATGCAAAATTGAAATCATAATGAAAATTGGGGCACTGAAAAGAAATTTTAATTAAGTAAGGAACTGCAAATCAAACAAATGTATTCATTATTTAATCAACTAGTGAGTGCAAAAATCTCAACTAATCAGGAAAGTCTCAGGGAGCAGATAAAGAAACAAATCAAGGAACCAATTTAAAAGCCATAAGAAAATAGCACACATCTGCACTATAGAAGAGCATTTGTCTGAGAAAAAGAAGGTGGGGAGGTGTTTTTTTTCCCACAAACTCTTTTTCTTATTTTTTGGCTTTTTTTTTTTTTTTTGTTTGTTTGTTTGTTTGTTTGATTGATTATTTGTTTTTTGGTGGTGGTGTGTGTGTATGTGTGTACATTTTTATTTTATTTTTTAAAATGTGTTGTGATTTGTGATGCCATCTTCTTTCATGTTTACTTTTAACCTGTTCAGTCACAAGTGACTGTGAAATGATGTTTTTCTTTTCCCATTCCCACCCTTTTTTCCCCCACTGCACAACCCCCTATGAGGTCTCATTATATCCAATTTGTTTTACAGGGAGACAAAAGTTTGGTTGAGCTGAGAGGAGCTGAGCACCTCATCTGTATGATGAGGATCTTCAGGAGGCAGTGCTCTTAGCTGTGCTCTCACCCCAACTTTTTTTTCTGCTGATAGAGGCGACCACAGGAGTGGGTGTGCATCGTTCTCTTAAATGAACTCCTTGCGAAGTCAGCAAACAGCTCAGCAGGAGCACGGAGAGCCCTCTCATACCTCTGAGCTACTTCAGAGTAACCAAATGAGTCACAAGCAGCCAAGTAATTACTTTTCCAGGCTTCTTTACTCGAGGATTTGGATCTGTGTACAAAACCACGAATCCAGAGAGAATTGGCCGTCATGCCTTGCGAGCGTAGACTTGTTTGTACTCAGAGCAGTCGGAAAGGGGCAGGAGATATGTTAAAGAGTAGTACAAACAAGTCATTTGCTGCACGGGCTGGTAAGTATAGCCTGCCTAGAGCCTAATAAAAATCACACACTTAATTAGTGGCTTCATTCAGCATTGTGTGAGCACTGATTCACTGTGCCAGGCAAGAGGAGATGGGTAGCAAATAGACCTTGCACAAGGTATCTGAAAGAAAAGATTTTTAATGTAAATAGTAGAGACCAGCTGCAAAACAGACCTGTGTGAAAATATGGTGGTGCTTTTAAAATGCAAGGGAGGCAAACTATTCTGTAGAAAAGGTGGAAATTGGGTGTACATGCATGCAACAAGTCCAGTTTTACATCCTTTGTAGGGAATTGGGACCCCAGATATTTGGTTTCTTATTCTTTTTGTTTCTAAAACACAGCACAAATGCTTTTCCTTCCATATTTCTTCTTGTCTGTTATTTGGTTGCTCCTACTGCCACAACAGCCAAGCACTTCACACTCGTAGCATTTTTCATCTCCTTACATCTGCTTTGCAGATGGAAATGCCCAGCCCTACCTCCACACAGGGCTGCTGGTTGCCTAAACGCTGCTTGGGGCTCAAAAGTGAAGCACTCTTGTTCTGCAGGGTTCAGGGGGCCTCTGATGTTCAGAGCTGGAAATGTCTTTTTAAATTAATGTTTCCAGGTACTTCAAGGTCTGCCGATAGCACTCCACAGCCTTTGGAGGACCAAATATCCCAGTGCCCATCTGGATCTTCAGGCTCCTCACAGTGCACAAAGCAAGAGCTCCCTGGTGGGGCTGGGGCTGCACGCATGCTCAGAGCACACTTGCAAGACTTGAAAGGCTTTGCCCTCTCCAAAATCAATGGTTCCTGTAGGGCCACAGCTGAGGAAGCTGGTTCATTTATGTAAGACTTTGCTGTGGTTCTCTCATCCTCCCCTAAAGACTTAAGCCCATTTTCTAGGCACCTTGGCCACAAAAGCATAGGGGATACTGGAGCAGTGATGTGTGCTTCATTCCCTGATGTTGCTGCTGTTCCAGTATCTTGAAATAATTAAATGATAATTGGGCTGAGCTGGGAAGAAGAGAGAAGTGTGACTTTATAGCTAGGGTGCTCTCCTGGGAGGGAGGATAGCTGGCTTCCAGTCCATTCAATATTTTACTGTTTTATATTAAAGAAAAGGATCTGCTCTGTGTTATCCTCCAAGCACCTCCAGAGCACACAGACCTTCCATCTCATTTCTTTGGTCCAGCTTTGCTGTTGATTTCATGTTCCAGAGTAAAAGAGACTAAGAGAGGAAAAGACTTGCACAGTGCCAGCCACTCCTGTTACGTGGAAGCATCTGCCCATCACAAGCCCCCGGGCAGCCCCAGGGAAGCCCAGTTCAAGTTTCACACGTTTTGCTGAATCAAGGTTGATTTGACTTAAACTGCAGAAACCGTAACACGGTTGATGGACGTCCTGCTGCTGACTTCCAGTTCAAAGCAGTAGCCCTGGATTATGTATTGTCTTGATGTGGGATGTTTATGTTTCAGTGATCCAACTCCCACACTGTTCCAATTTCATGGGCAGGATGCAGCATCCCTCTGCCTTGCAAGACTCACTCACCCTCAATGCCCCTGGCTCTGGCTTTGCTACCAGCACCCAACATCCCAGACATCCCAGAGCATCCCCTGCTCCATCCTAACAACATTAGCAGGAGGTAATGACGTTGATCAGATCGAAAGGAAATAGCAAATTTGATTGTGCCTTGCTAGCAGGATTGGTATGCTGTCAGCAAGCACATGCACACATATACGTGCCCATGGAGTGACCTATCCTCACATGCACACCAGGCTTTGTCTCTGGAAACCCACTTTCTATTAATCAGCAGAGATCAGAAACAAGCCTCTTAGTCTACTATGGGAGATAATGTCATTCTGGGCTAAGAATAAATCTATCAGCTGGAAACTGGTTGAATAGTACAGATTTTAAGGAGGGTGAGGTCATTTTTAGGTTACATCATGCAGACATGTTGCATTCCCATTTATATATTGTGAGAGCATACAGCAATTTCAGCTTTCCCACAAGAATGTATTTGAGTTAGCATTATCTTAGGAAAAAGACTAGAAATCTCCCTGTGTACAGAAGAAGCTGCTTTATGAACTTCATCCTATAGTAAAGGAAGCATTATTATCTCCCAAAAATCCATCTCCCCAAAATCCCTGGCTATATCTTGAGCTGGAGGTCAGAGCTGTGCTTGCTGAAGGGAAATCCCACTCAGCACACATCTAATTATTTTTCTGTCCTCCAGATCCCACGTAGCAGTCCCTGATAAAAGGATAGACAGGGAAGAGGAATCAGTTGCAGTCCAGTTTATGATTTTACATTATTAAGCCGTTGGGGACTGCCAGACAATCTGAGAGCTTAGTGAACTGAACTCTCTAAGACCTGTTAAGTACTCAGGAGGCACTATGCAAACCCACAGAATAGGAGCATTAATCGTCAGGCAGAGCTGTCAGGATGCTCAATATGTGAGTGACGGATGGAAACAGAATGGAGAAGGGAATAGAGAAGGGCAGAAAATAAGAATTTGGGGGTTTCACACACCTCCCCTCTCTAAAGCTCACAATCGTTTTTCAAAACTCTTTTTTTTCAGATTGACTTTGCTTTCATTTCATAGGGGAAAATCCGTGCTTTAGCCCTGATTTCATTGGAATTACTCCAGATTTACTGCAGTGTGGCTGTGCAGCATTGGGTCTTTATAATAATATGCCTCATTATTAGCTACTTACAGTGTAACTGAATTATAGGACGTCGAGTTCTGGGCAGTGGCTGCAAAATGGAACGACGTGACACCTAATAAAGTACTTGTAAATGCCTTCTGGGAGTCATAATGCTATATTATTTATGAAATGACATTGTGTTTTAAAGACAGAAGACCAGATGTTAAAATCTGCCTTATTTATACAAAGTCACCAAGGGTGAAGTCTATTGTCTTTATCAAGCAGGTCTCAGTATACACCATGCACAGATTCGCATGGAGCATCCCTGGAGACACAGAGGTCAGGTACAGCATGGTATGCAGGCACCATCTATGGAGACAGAGTGGTTCAAAGTGTCCTGGTATGAGCAGTGAGCCAGAAGTTACAGATGTGCAAAAATAAGTAGGGAATTATGGTCTTCCCAGATTTGACTTCCCGCAGAGGTACAGTCCCCTTGCTCAGATGTGACTTTTTGGAACAAACCTGGGTTCCTACCAGGAGCTTTTCCTAAGAGGCAAGTCTTACTTGTCTGCAAGCTCTGAATTCACATTAAACAGCCTTCTGAAGAGAGAAAAGAAATGCAGTGTAAATCTGAGCTCCTAGCTTGCTGCGTGTGCTGTTAGGTGCCTGCAGGCAGCACGTTGCCTGAGTCCTGGAGCACATAGGCAAAGGTGTCTCCTGCCATGTAGGAGGTTTAGTCTGGTCCTACCCTGGGGGCTGCCACCAGGCAATGGCAGCTCCAAACCAGCTGTCACATCAGCAGTATTCAACGCAATCTGTGTGCTGCATTGCTATGCCACAAAGACCTCTGCACCTCAGGAAGGAGCCAAGAGGAGCTTACAAGGGAGCCCTAGTGGTGGAGCAGGACCCATTACTCCCCTGGGCTTCTGTCCAGCTCTTTATTTGAGATACATTCTTTATTTGAGATAGATGTAGGTGGCAAATACACTTTTCTCAAAGAAAGTAAGTTTCAAGAATTAACAGAAGATCAAGAGGCTGAACATAATTAAACTGTATGAGGAGAGCTTGGTCTTGCAACTGGGTGCCAGAGCAGGCAGAGCACTGTGCGTGTGCTTAGCTAGATGTGGCTGGTAGAAAATGAGCAAGCAGGTCACAAAGCCAAGTGAGAGGATGCTTTCCAGATGTCCTTCAGAACTAACCATAGAATCACAGAATCACTGAATCATTTGGGTTGGAAGGGACCTCAAAGCCCATCTAATTCCAACCTCCTGCCATGGACAGGGACCCCTCCCACCAGCCCAGGCTGCCCCCAGCCCCATCCAGCTGGCCTTGGGCACTACCAGGGATGGGGCAGCCACAGCTCCTCTGGGCAAGTGTGTCACTGTGCCAATGCCTCACAGTGAAGCACTTAGAGGATATCATTGTAATGAATAATAGAGAAAGGCTGAGGCTGGCTGGCTGGGGGACAGACAAGACCTGGAGTAGGGGGTATTCATGTTCTTTGATTCCCACAGCACAGAGGGTACCAGCACATTTATGCATGCAGCAGTGACTTCATTATATAAATACCTAATTATCACCAGTTTCTGTCCCCAGTGGAAATGACCTGGGGATCCCTCAGTATCTGATAGCTACATGGCTCAAAATGAGAAATGTTAATTCCTCCACTTCGGTGAGAGTAGTGCCACATCTATGATGAATATGAAATGCTATCTCAGGCCAATGAGGCATTTCTCAAGCATACAATTTAACAACTAGTTAGACATGGCCGTGTTATACATCTTTTAAAATCCCACTTCTTCAGCAATATCCTTCTACAGCCTGCTCAGGTCAGAGCCAGGCTAGAGTTACTCTGGACTTTCAAATAGCTGGTTGGGCGTACAGCTGGCATGTGGGGTCTCTCTCTTCTGCACAAACTCATGGAGACTTCATAAACTATGCAGGATAAATTAATCCTTTATGCAGCTCCAGAGGAACAATGAAGCTAAAGTAAGGATGAGTTGAATCAGAGGATGGTCAGTGTAGAGTGGCAGAAGAACCTCTCCTGTCATCTCTACTATGACGTCTGTACCATGACCAGTGCAGCTACGCCTTAGAGGTGAAGATGCTGCTTGCCATGGAGGTTGCAGGTGACTTAAAAGAGCAGCTAAGGAAAATGTTATGTACTCCCAGTAAAGGTTCACACAAAATATTATGGTCTCTGTGGGTGTAGACCAACATGACTAGTAATAGCCCAGGCTGCCCAAAGCTCCATCCAACCTGGCCCTGAACACTTTCAGGGATGGAGCATCCACAGCTTCTCCTTTTTCCCCTCTCTTGGTGTCCATGTCACAGGACCAAAGAGCTAAACCTGTGAGCAGCAGCCTGCTGCGAACACCTTAACTTCTGCCAGGTTTGACTCAGCCCCTGAAAATGCCTATCATGTCCGGGTGCAGCCAGTTTCCCCAGGAGGACAAAAAGCCCACCATCCTCAAGCCCTTGCCACAGCTCTGACCCCAGGGAGGAGCAGTGCTGCCCATCTTTTGAGAGGTGTTGTGGTTTTTTTGGTCAAGGTGAACACCTCAGCCCCCTGTGGGGCTCTCCAAACACAGCCAAGCTTACTAAACATACCCAAGCATAAAGCCATCCATCACTCACCTTACCAAAACCTGGTGGGCCACCACCGTCACCCCAACGGGGAGAACAGCAGGAACAAACCTGACTCGCTCACGCTTATAATTACTATGTGTGTGCAAACACTGCCCTCTGCCTCTTGGAGAAGGGCTTTGTTCTCATCTTTGGGATTTTTTGGTCGCATTTTCTTTTTACTTTCCTATGCAGCAGGGTGATAAACTAGCATTCTCCAAGCCTGGCCTCATGCTGGTGCCCACTGGCACAAAAGGTGTTGAGAGCAAAACACCGGGATGCTCAGTTTGCTACTGGCAGTGCCAGCACAAGTATCCAGAACCATGGGGTGAGCAAAAATCGTGAGCTATACAGTAATTAAAAGTCAGGACTTTGCTTCTGTGTCTTAAACAAGGGATTTGGGGGGGCTTGTTTTACCTTGTAGGTTCACATTTTCAAGAGTTTTCCATGAATGTAAAATTCAGAACTTTTTTTGTTTAGTTTTATCTGCATTGAATTTCTCCAGTGAAGGGGGAGATATAATGGCATCAGTTTGTCCCTGCAGTACATGTCCCTTGAAGGACAGTGTGGCCACCAGGTTCCAGGGACTTTAATGGGACTTCCAGCTCCCTTTCACACCTTGGAAGATCCCCTTGGCCTTTTGCCTGCACCGGGCCATACATGGTCCCTGGTTGCTGCTCAAAGAGGCAAGGAATGAAGGAAGGCTGTGAGCCAAGGAGTCACAGGAAGAGAAGAAAAGGGTGTCATTTGGTTTTCCCAGGCATGGCCTGCCCTTCTCTACATGTGGGGTTCCCGTTTGGGGTGGCAACCCTGCTCTTGTTCCGTGCTGGCTTAGCACAAGGGTTACCACGGGGAATGCTGTATTCTTAAGAAATGCATCCTTTTTTTTTTTTTTTTTTTTCTTTTTTCTTTTTTTTCTTTTTCTCTCTTTTCTGGTCAATAAAGCTGCAGTTTGACTTTAGGGTGAAGATTTGGATCAATTCTCATTTTCTACAAAATGATTCACTCTTATACACTGAGGAATAGAATTGAAAATGTAATCTATCTTGTTGAGAGGTAGAGTCAGGGTCATGAAAATTAACCCCCAAGTGTCGTTTAGCATGCCTTTTCACATGCCAGCAAATAGCAGGGAACATCTTTGGATTTCTAAACAGTAATTTAGAAAGGAAAAAAAAAAAAAAAAAAAGGAAGAAAAAAAAAAAAAATCAGTCCTGCCTAGGTATCTGAAGGGATCCTGCCACAAAGTCATTTTTACCTGCAATGTAAAATAACTGAGAAAAACCCTTTTCAGCAATGATTCACTAGCAAATACTCTTGCCAGACCCAAACTGAGGTCTGGATGAATGTGTCTCACAGCACTATTTTTTAACGTAAGGAAGAATATGTCATTCAAAAAAATTTTGGTGGCAAATAACAGGAGTTTATACCTTGTGAAATGGACTCGGTCACATCTCAATGTACTGGCTCCAGTATATATATTTTATTCTGCATGAAAACCCAGGGAGAAAGAAAGTTGTGAAACACCACGGAGACATTGTGGGGTGTGGGCAGGGAAAAGTTTTCAGTTAAAAACTCAAGGTTTCAAATCTTTGACAAAAGAAAACAACAACAACAAAAACTCATTAATGGAAAAGCTTTCACAGAGGCACTGCAAACAAGCTAGCTGCACAGATGAAGAATGGAGTCTGTGGATTTTATTCATCTGATGCACGAAGCACAGTTTTTTGAAAGAAACTAAGCTGACTTTTATCCTCAGCACTGCACAACTTAGAAGCAGCGAGCTCTAAATTACTGTCCTTCTATTCATCATCTGAGTTCCTACAGCGCTTGAGAGAGTCCCAGCTGTGGATCAGGATATCTTTGTTCTGGGCACTATAAAAGCACAGAGTAAAAAGTTATCCTAAGAGTTTCCAACCTAGGGAAAAGGTGTTTAATAATAGGTGTAATAGATTACTGGGGAATAATGGAGTGCTGTCCATCAGTGTGGTGGTGGTGAAACTCATCTATCTGCAGCTTAACCACTACCAAGGGCTTTCTTGCAGCAAAAACAAGTTAAAAGGAGGGCAAAGAGGGCACTTTGCAGACAGTCTCTAGGTGTCCACCAGAAAATACAACAGTATTTTTTGAAGATCATACCAGTGAGAAGAAGAGGCTGATGTTGGGCAGGTTTGAGGAGGGAATTAACAATGACAAGGGACAAGACACAGAGGCCTTGAAAACAAAATCAGGCTGTGGTGTCTGATGCAATAGATAAGGCAAAGTGTGGAAAGACAAAACCACAGAGGTGTGCCAGGCAGGGCAAATGGGAAATGCTGTGAACAGATGTGTGCCCAGAAACACTGTGCTTGCCAAAGCTAGGGAAAAGGTTGCTGCAGATTTGGGTAATGTACACTTGGAGCAAACTTTGGGCTTTCTGGGTGGTAGGAAGAACAAGTCATAAATAACTAGAAATAATCTGTGTGATGAGAGGTTAGGGGAGTAGAAGATTAGTCTCATTGAGGGCATTGACAGAAAGGAACCCTGTTCATGTTGTTCACAGAGACTTGTCTGGGGGGATCCATGAGGAAGCACTGATCCCCAGGCAGCCCGGATGTGCTGGGCATGTGGCAGAGCCCTGGCCCATGCTGCCCAGAGGCTGTGGTGTCTCCTCCTTGGAGAGCTCCAAAAGCCACCTGGCCATGGGCCTGGGCACCCTTCTCTGGGAGGCCCTGCTGGGGCAGGGACTGGGCCTGAGGGACCCCGAGGTGCTGCCAGCCTCACCAGGCTGTAATCCCTTTCTGTTGTGAGACAACAGCTCAGCTTGAATGCCCAAAATACCAGTGAGATGTCTAAGCCCCAAGTAATGGAGGAAAGCACTTGCACACCTCCCTGGTTTTTGCTGCCATCTTCATGCTCAGAAAACGCATCCCCCTCTGCTAGAGGGGGCAGAGCAAGCACTGCCAGAGCCATAGACTTACCCGGGGCAGATGCACACATGGATTGGAGATGCGCACACAAAGCCAGTCACCCACCCACCGTCACAGCTGTGACACCCATGGGCGATGAGGAAGGAAGCCACTCGGCACTAACCTGTCACTCACCCACTGCGCCTGGTGGCCGTGTCCCAAAGCCACATCGGAGTCAGCTCTTCCGCTCTCACAACAGCTGCTAAAGCGCTGCTCCAGCACTTCAAAAGGGCCTGCTGAAGTGGTGCTGCAGCAGCCACCACACGCTCCCCTTATCTATCTGTGGGGATAAGACAAGACATCAAAGTGATTGATTCCCGGCTCTCCACATCAGAGTCGAACGCGGGGGCTGGCGGCAGCCCACGCATCCTCCCGTCCCGCAGGAGCGTGTCTGCACGTGGGAAGGACTGTCAGATTCCCAGGGGCTTGCTTCATGTTTTTTTTTTTTTTTTCTCCCTAGCCAACTTCATCTCCTTCCTGTTGGCAACTAAGCTTAATTTGCACTTTTGAAATTATTTCCTTACCTTTAAATAACAATAAGAAACACCCACAGAAAAACGTCTCAGTGCCCTGACAAGCAGATTTACAATGGGAAATTGTGACCACCCAGCAGCAAAAAATGATAATTATAGGCACATAATCCACTCTATCAGTCCACCAATAACCACAGCATGAAATGACCCCATTAACACCCCGAAGACTTAATCATTCACCTTCCTCCAATGCCATGTCAAATAAACAGCTCATGTAAATGCTTGTTATTTTGCTGGATGCAAAAGCCTACCTGCTAGCTGGTAGAAAAATGGGGAAACATTGTAAATCAGAACTCTACCTTGATTTATTTTAATTTTGCTAGCAGATAGTTGTTGATGGTCTACTTGAGCAGCAGCTGGCAAGCTGTTTTGCCCTCCCTCTTCACTCTCGTCATTGCCTTACTCACTTGATACCATCCCTCCTCAGCAGGACTGTGAGGAATATATATGTCACACTGCCAACCCAAAGAAAAGACGAGCATCTCTTATCTGAGCTGAGCCACCCTGAGAAGGTGCTGGCTGATGGGAGATAGGCAGAGGCTTGCTTGAGGGACCTCTGAAAGCTCCTTATTGTGTGTTGCAAGGCATCCAGATATGGACTGCAAGAGGATGATCCAAGGGCTCACTTAATATACATCTTTCAGAGCTCACAGAGTGGTTTTTAATGGTAAAAGGAAAGGTAAATGCATTGTCCCTGAGTGTGTCCCAGGTTTCTGCAAGGGTGTGTGAAAGGGCCCAGCTTTCTCCAGCAGGCTAGGAGCTGTTCTCACCAAGCAGGACCTGCTTGCTGTGTCAGTGCGGTGTTTTGAGGGAGTATTGCTGTTTGTGTTGCATGAGTGAAGGTCCCCAGGCAACATTTCTTTCATGTCCTATTATTCTGGAGCCCCTGATTCTAGAGATTACCTATAGATACACAGGAAATCAGGAAAGACTGGAAAATGCAAGTTTTTGTGCCAAGCAGAGGATAACAGTGAATGAAGCTGGCCTGAAAAGCCTGAGTTACATGAAACCCACTTGTTCTTCATCGAGGAAGGACACTGCTGGAACAACATCAATCTCCCTGGTGCGTAGTCAGGGAGAAGATGTGTGTGCTCCTACCACCCTGACAGCATCTACTGCTGCACAATAGCAACCGACCACAAGTGAGAAACAAACAAAGTCCTGATGGACTGGCAGGGGAAGGAAAAAAGGAAAAAAAAAAAAAAAAAAAAAGGAAATGGGAAATGTTACAATCAATTAAGCAACAGAATTATTTTCCAAGGAGGCAGTCAATAAGACAGAAACACCAGTGATACAAATAGCCCAGAGGCACACGCTGAAGGCTTTAACACAGCCGGCCCTTTGCCATCAGATGTGAGGGATTGTCCCGCTGGACACACGGGGTCACTTTCTGCTTTGGTTCCTCCCGACAAAGAGCTGAGCTAACAGGTGCAACCCAGTGCTTAAATTTAAATAAGAAAAATGGAAAGCTGTCAGCACAGCCATGGAGGAGTGTGGGCCTGCCTGTTTAGATAAAAACGGGAACAACACGAGAGTGCACGGGCTGTGGGGACAAGCGGCAAGGAGGGGACATTCGGCCTGTCCCCAGCACTGGGGCTGCTGGATATCCTGTGTAACATGAGCAGGGAATCTGTACACAATGACAAGAGGTCAAGTGTCCGCTTCAGAAAGCTATGAAAATCACGGGAAGTGATTATTAATAGCCATAGCAGGGAGTCGGAGGGCTTAGCAGGTGGCCCTTTCATAAGAGGGCTGTACCTGTTCTGTGGGGGACACGAGAGCTCACCCCTTGGTGCTGTCAGTCAGGCACTTTCCCTCTGGTGCCAGAAGTCTCCATCGTAGGAAAAAGAAAAATGGGAGTGGGTAGGAGGGGAAGGTTGGGAGGGTTTCCAGCCTCTTTATGTGATCGTGGGCAAATCCTATCCAGTATCCACCTCTGATAAACAAATGTAATTATCTCTTCTTATCAATCACTGTTCATGGGAATTGTTAGTAGGGGTAATTGTCAGGGACCCCAGGAGGATCAGGTCATGCTCATTTGTATTCTGCACTGGTGAGGCTGCACCTCGAGTGCTGTGTTCAGATTTGGGCCCCTCAGTACAAGAAGGACATTGAGGCCCTGGAGCATGTCCAGAGAAGGGCCTGGGACACAAGTCCTGTGAGAAGAGGCTGAGGGAGCTGGGATTTTTTAGTCTGGAGAAGAGAAGGCTCAGGGGAGACCTCATTGCTCTCTACAACTACCTGAAAGGAAGGTGTGGGGAGCTGGGGGTCAGCCTCTTCTCACAGGTAACTAGTGATAGGACTAGAGGGAATGGCCTCAAGTTGTGCCAGGGGAGGTTCAGATTGGAAATGAGCAGACATTTCTTCTCAGAAAGAGCAGTCAGGCATTGGGATGGGTTGCCCGGGGAGGTGGTGGAATCACCGTCCCTGGGGGTGTTCAAGTAAAGGTTGGATGTGGTACTTAGGAACATGGTTTAGTGGGTGACAGTGGTGGTAGGGGGATGGTTGGACTAGATAATCTTGGAGGGCTTTTCCAACCTTAAGGATTCTGTGATTCTATGATTTTATGATTACCTTAGGAATTCCCAGTCATGTGGGCAAAATCCATTTTTCTACCCCAAAATTTGCATCAGAGGACTGGGACCTGCTGTGCAGTAGAGTTTGGCCCTCCCTCCTCAGCAGGCCTGAGAACCATCTGCAGCTCCTCCTTTGGACTGGGTCTCCCACATCACAGGAGCTACCACGCTGTGTGCAACAGCACTTCGGCCATGGGTATCAGCAGGTTTTGAAGCCTTTACCTCAACAAAGTAGGCAGGGGCACAGTGATGGTCTCTCTGCGGACTTCCCTGTGCAACAGCCTTGTATCTGCCCATCCTGTCCTTGGTTCATTGCCCTGACTTGGGCTTCTGCATTCAGCCCAGAATCTGAGTACCTAAAGTACTCAGTTTTATTCCTGGAAGCCACTAAACTGAGCTTGAGCACAGTCATTCTCACTAAAACCCAACTGTTTTTCAAAATGGGTTAGATTTTGGGGGTATAAGGCCAGACTCCACCTAGGAACAAACCTGAGGATGATGCCAGATTTGGAGCAAGTTGGTTCTCTGTTTAAAATTGTCTCTGTCTCTCGGTAGAAGGGGGAGAAGATGTGGTACATAGTTTTTGGAGGGGTTTGGTTGGCAGAGGCAATCCCTGATGCTTTGTTTGAAATAACTCTTACTCCTTTATGCAAGAAGAGCTCATAATACTTGCATTTCCACTGCACCTTATTTCTCTTCTAATCTGTATCCCATAAGCATTAACTTCATGCACAATAAATTATGCAGACTTAAAGTGGTCAGAAAACTCCCCATCTGCTAAGCAACAAGTATGATCTGTGCTTCTTTGTTCACTCTGAGATTTAGTAAAAACAAGGTTTAAAAATTTGAAAATGTAGATTACTAGCAAACCTTAAAGGTCATTTTGACACATAAGGCATTTAATGAATTCCCAGATTGATCTTTGTCTTAGTTCTTCTAGAACTGGATTGTAATGATAGCATTTGGAGTCTCATCGTTTTTTGTATTTTTATTTTTGGAAATAGAATGTTTGGCTTCATTAAATAAACTAGGGATTGTTTTGCTTCAGAAGAAGTGATTGGCTTTATGACACTAGCTAACTGCAACTAAAACATGGGTGCATATGTTGCAGTAATCATGCAGCTC
The DNA here is from genome assembly GCA_011076525.1 of Nettapus auritus. NCBI lineage: Eukaryota > Metazoa > Chordata > Aves > Anseriformes > Anatidae > Nettapus > Nettapus auritus. The sequence continues at coordinate 5,917,111 of CM021766.1, forward strand.
CGTGATAGCTTCAGTAATTCAAATAATCTGACATACAAGAAAGGAACGTAAATTTAGCTTCAAGTTGAAGGCTATGTATTGTTGGCATATTTGACCTTAGGGGATATTTATGAGCAGGTTATTCTTGGGGAACTTCAGCAGGTATAACCGGGCCTGCATCTTTTAAATTCTCCAGGGCACCAAAATAAATGGTCAGTGCTTATGATACAGAAGTAACACAGGTCTAAGCATGTGAAAAATCTGCCCCAGGGCTTCCTTATGTAAAAGGGCATGAAGTTCTTACAAGCGGGTAAATCCACACAAGAATTACCACTAATTCCTCCTTCAGACAGCTACACTGAAAATGTGGTTACTTAAAATTGCTGTCCTTAATTAGAGTGTACAAAGCCTGTGGAGTGCACGGGAACACCCTCTGAAAGACCCGTGAGCAAAGGGTAAAATTTAGGACATGATGCTTTTACTTCTGCTCCCCCCCAGGCAGCTCAGGGAGCTTTCTGCCTCTTGGTTAACTGCTGCGGGGTCCATGAGGTGGAAAAGAGATAAATAAGCCAAATATTGCAGTGCTGAACCAAGACAATCGGGTTTCCAGGAGAATTTATGTCCTAGCACAAATTTAGAGTTAGTCCTGCAGTACCTGTGAAACTTTTCTGTCTTCTCTTTTTAGCACTTGCATAATACAGGCAGCTGTATTATGCTGGACTGAATGGGATTTTAACCAAATGTTTCTTTTTTAAAAAATAGATGTCAGGAAAATGAAGGGGTCAATATTGCATGAGCATCGTCCCCCCTCAGTCTGGGACACCTCTCAGGCACAGCTATGCAGACAAGAACAACTCCTTGTGATGATTTTCCAAAACCTTCATTCATCTCATTTCCTTGGCCTATGGGCAGATGAAGACTTGGGGAGGGGGGATGCAAATATAAAAGTCTCTGGTGCCCATGACCTTGCCCAGAAACCCCAGGACAGCTGCAGGGATGGCTGGATGATGCTCATGACCTCCCTCCCCTGTGCAGAAAGGCGGATCAGATGATCACTGTGGTCTGTTCTTGTCCCTGTCCTTGTTAAATAAAAGTCACCCTGCTCCTCACCCTGTGAGTGGCTCCTGAAGGCAGAAGCCTGCTCTCACATGGCATCTTAAAAAGCCCATGCATCTCAGTTTGGATGCAGGCTTTTCCTGTCCTGATCTGATCGCGGGAGACAGCCATCTGAGGAGTTGCACAGGGTCAGCACATTTTTAAGGGCTGCCCCATTCTTTGTTCTGAACAGGGGAAGAGCATCCCTGGAAGTGACTCTGATGGGATGGGGCTAGATGTGAGCACTGTGACTGTGATTACTTATCTTTTTTTATTTTATTTTATTTATTTATTTTTTTTTTTTTAATGCAAAATATGGATGTCTTTTTCTGGCTCAGCTTATACTGCTTACAGCTTGCTTTGCTCCTGGCTACATCTCAGTGGTAACAGAGAAAGAGACGTGATGGGTGGCATGAGCAGATTTGGCTGCTGTGCAGCAGTAACTTCTGGGACTACTCCACGGCTCTCCTGCCCCCTCTCATCTGAGCAGAGCTGTGCATGGATGATGGAGAGTAAAAAAGGTGTGTGTCCAGCAGTCTAACCCTGTGACATGACGCTGGACATTTGAAGAAGTTACACAAAAATCAAGATAAACTTGTCTTTGTCAGATTTACAGCAAGTCCAGTGGGGATAAAAGTCCATCCTCCCCCAGGTCATTAGCAGCCTTCTCCAAGCTTTGCTTCACAAGTCCAAGGCCTCAGGTGTCTTCCAAGTGTTGCAACAAGGCAACTTCTTTGCCACAGATCCCAGTTTCAACCTGTGTAAAGAAACAAACCTTTAAAAAGTCAGTGTTTTGGTTGAAACCTCCACTTTTCCATTTAAAAGAGCTGTAACTGTTAAAATCAGATCTTGTGTAGTCCTCATCACTCTAGGATGGACTGTTATTTCCTCATCCATGTTACAATACATCAATGTCAGTAGCATCAAGGGATATCTCCCCCTTTCACACACAGGTTTATTTTGCTCCTGAGCAGATAGAAGAAAATGTAAAAGCTGGGGCTTGACTTTGGGCTGAATTTTGGGGTACTGTGTGCTGGCAGATTTGCCACTAAAGCTACAAACTAGGAACTCACCGGTGTATTTGGCTGGCTTGATGCTGTGATAACCTCGTCACCTGCTCAGGATGCTTCCAACATCACCTTGGCTGCAGCATCCACCCCTGGGCTCTCTGGGCAAGCATTATTAGGGCCACAACACTTCCCTTCAGCTTCATGAAGGCTCACACAGGCTTGGAAAGCCTCCATTCACCGCTGCTAGTAGCAAAGGTCGGGGTTTTCTGCTGGGCATTTTTCTTCCTTCTCTCCGACTTGGAAGAAAGCAGCAGAACCACAGGTGATGCAATTCGATTAGAAGCTCCCGAGGCTTAAATTAAACAGAATAATTTATCAAATCTCTGGGCCATTAGCCCCGTCTTGAACAACAGCAGTGCCATAACCTCCCCCTTGCTCCTCCCACGTGCATTTCCCTTCTCTTACAAAAGCTCAGCAAGAGCCAGTAAAACAAAATTAAAGGGAAAAAAAATGAAAAAAAGAAAAAAAAAGTTTAAAAGGCAGAGAGTAGCAGGGATGATAATGCACACCCAAGCAGCCACAGTTGCCAGATGCTTTGTGCTTCCACATAGCAGCTGTGCATGTTTCCCACCCTGCTGATGCTCCCACCCCATCCCCAGCTCCATCCTCCCCACCCCACCCCTCCAACCCTCACCAATGAGGACCCTCAACAACCAAGATCTCATTGCTGAGACTGCATGTGTTTCATTTTTTTTAAATTCATTTGTAGTTTTTTGTCTCCTTGCTGATGGGAGATTGGGTTTGAGCAGAACTGAACATCCTTGTACTTCACCTCCATCACAGGGAGTTGTAAGGAAAGCCAAGCTCTGCACTCACTCATCTGTGGTTCTGGGAGCACCAAGCCGCACGTCAACCTGTTTCAGACATACAGTAAACCTGGCAAGTAAGTTACATGTCACTGAACAGACACTGATAAACTGGTTGACCCTGGAAAATTTTACCTCTTCATTTTGGATATTTTATTCTGTAGCTTCTGTTTTTTGACTTTTTGTTTGTGGTTTTTGTTTGTTTGTTTGTTTGCTTGCTTCTTTGTTTCTCTCTAGGATTAAATCAGCCTGAGAAGGTCTGTTTAGGTTGAGAAACTTTGTTTCTTCTTGTTTCTCTGCATAAGTAAATTAACAGTTTTAAATTCTATTTGTCTCCAGTATGCCTTCCCTGCAGGAATGTTACTGGTTCTATTTGCAGAGCGAGATGATGTTGAACACATGTTAGAAGAGCAGAACTTGTCCCTCGGTACTTAATGCTTCCCCCAGCTTAGGCTGATTATCAGAAATTTCAGTTCTATCTCAGTACTTGCTTCCAGTTTTGGCCAAATAATTTGGCTCAAACACTCCTTGGCTGGAAAATGTGTTGAGTTCAGCCTCCCCCATGGGAATCCAAGGGCTTCTGAAAACACTGCAAGCACAGCCTGCTCCAGAGCAAGGAATTGACTTCAGAAGCATGAGCTGGAGGTCTGTGAAGGCACAGAAACCACCAGGAAGATTGGGGTCTAGTTGCCAAAGTTTAGACCTGGTTGTGTTTAACTTGCATGGGTTTTCCAGTTCCAGATGAAATAATAGCACAGTTAAATGTAGTCTGAAAGGGTAGAAAATGAGGATGCAAGAAAGCTATAGAGCTTTTATGAAGCCTTCTATATTAACTTATATGTATAAATAATAAATGTGCATGTATAAAGAAGATATGGTTGTTACAGTTCTGTCATCTTTAAGGAAGCTGGGTTTGTGCTTCATTTAGCATTTGATTATGAATGTAGCCCAATGAAGTTCTTTTCAACTGCTGTTTGCTAATTGGAAGCCTGTAATGATGCCCAGAAATGGTATTCCGTGTTGAAATGAATAAAGCAAGATTACATGATTAAGAAATGCATAGCAATTGCCTAATTAGATGTACAAGTAATAGAATAAATCTTATTGGAAAGTGCTTTCTGCCCACTTCCTGAGCTGTTAGACAATAAAAAATAATAATTAAAAAGAAAAAAAGAAAAAAAAAAAAGAAAGAAAGAAAGAAAGAAAGAATGAAAATCCAGCCTAACTGTAGTAGGCCAGAACTTTTCTTTTGCCAAGGGGCAAAAAAAACTCCCAAGGTTTAGTGGCCACTCCTGAAGATAGAAACAAATCAGGCTTTCGGAGTGGGCTCTGAGTCTGACAAAGCAAGTCATCCTATTTCTGCTTTAAATCACAATCTGAAGATAAAGGGCATTTCAAATGTCATTTGATGCAGCACTCTGACATGGCTATATTTTGGTAAGGTGCCTATCTTTAGCTCTATTTCTCTCAAAACTTTGTGCAGGAGTCAGCGTCCATTTGCCATTCTGCTGCAGAGCATCCTCGGTGCTGGCATTTCCCAACGGGTGGGAGCTTGGTGCGTAACCTGAAGGCCGTCCCTTGCTTGTACCTGGCAAGGACAGTTCCTGTTTCTCCGTTCCCTTACATTTGCTCCAGTCATTCACGGCCATGCAAAAACCCCGTCACCACTCCACTGTGCTCACGCAAACACCAAGGTCAGCCCGTGCGTTAATTACCCCCAGTTTGATTGGGGACAAGGGTAAAATCATGAGTACAATCCTGAAGTTAACAAGCACAAAAGAGCATTTAATTATTCTAGTTATGTGGCTATCCCCAGATACTTTCTCGCTTTTCCGGCAGGATCTGCTCCTCGAGGGCATGAGGTAATTGCTGATTTCCTTGCACACTTCAGTGAGCGCTCTGGAGTAGTTAATGATTTATGAGGAGAGCCGGAAGCGCTCGGCCAGCAGCACCATGCCCAGCACCTTGGATGCTGATAACAAAAACCCAAAGCCCAGAAGTGGAGCCAGACAGCAGGCATGCTGCCACACAGGGACATGGGGATGCTAGAGGCTCTTTGCAGGGCTTCCCCTCCTGTGAGAAGCCTGTGAAGGGTCAGCCTCTGGAAAAAAAATAAATGAATAAAAACAATCATGCTGGTGTAGCAACATCTCTCCCAGCCCGTTTTTACCTGCTGCAAAATCTCCTCCAGGCTGATGGAAGCACAGCTGCATGAGCACCAAGCTCATGGTCCGGCTGGAATCCTCCCCAGACTTTTAAGTTGTCAAATTAACATTTGCATCAATTTAATTTTCACATGACTCATCACTAAATGATCCAGTCTCTCTCTGAGCAGCCTTCAAATAGCACTGACCTTTCTTTCAAAGCTTGACCTCAGGTGGGGATTTAGAGGAGGAACATTAGAGTGATTCAAACGCAGATGCCAGGGTCAGGCAGCCTGCAGCTCGCAAAGGAAGGGAGCTGTCACTGCGCAGGAGACGTTCATGATGCATGGTTTCCTGCTGCCTTGTATCAGCTTCAATAAAGGACGGAGATATTGCAAGACAACAAAAAACGTGGTCATAGGGCCCTAAAGCTGAGATGGAAATATGTCCTTGAGGTGAGATCTACGAGTTGTGTGAGACTCACCCAAGTCCTGTAAAGTCTCTTTGCACTGGGCTCTCTTTTCTACCTGGAGCAAGACGGGACACACTGCTGTTAAATTTCAGCAGATGATACTATTGAGGACTGTCCCAGCATGGTATCTTCCTACCCTTCTTTTCATGCACACTCAACCTTCTGCATCCTCCCCACCACTAAATCCTGCTTTTCCATCTCTTGTATCCCCCCAAATACTTGTACATCTCAGGTCTTTGACTTACGTCAGTTTTGGGAGCCACCAGCAGCTTCCCAAGCTCCCTGCCCTACTACAGTCAAGAAGGGCACAAGCCTAACATGGAGTGTCCTGGCTTCTCCTGAAGGCTTATTTTTTTAGTAACTCTTCATTTTCAGAGATTATTGGCTTGCTTTTATCATGAAAGCTGCCCCTGGCGATACTCGTCCTTTCTTTGTGAGAAAAACATCCTGGGCCCAAAGTTATATAAGTGTCACATGGGTTTAAGGCATTTTTTCCTCACTCACTCATAAGTGTCAACTAGAGTTTCTTATCCACAGGCAGGGAGACCAGGAGCAGTTTGTGTCTCTTTGGCTCTAGTATCTCATCACGGGGCACTTTTCACCTCAGAAATCTCTCTTCCCTTCTCAGGCTACTCCTCAAGTCAGGAGAAAGACTGTGAACTGATGTCTGAAGGGGGTCAGCACAGCAAGCAGCTTGTTTTTTTTTTTTTTTTTTTTTTCCCTCTCCACAAAGCTGGAAGTCGGAGGTGTTTATAAGACAGAAAGATGCAAGTTTCTGACCCTTTCATCTCACATTTCCTTGTGAAGGATTGGAACCATGGACTAAACAAGCAGGACACCAAAAAAAGTCCCAGTTGCTAAAAACCTCGTAGCTGTGAGTCCCCTTGCTTGTGGAGTGATAGGACAGGATTCAAAGATGAAGACTCTTTATCAGGGGGTGTACTGACAGGACAGCAAGTAATGGCTTTAAACTAAAAGAGGGTAGATTTAGATTCGATATTAGGAAGAAATCCTTCACTATGAGGGAGGTGAGGCCCTGGCCCAGGCTGCCCAGAGGAGCTGTGGCTGCCCCATCCCTGGCAGTGCCAAAGGCCAGGCTGGATGGGGCTGGGGGCAGCCTGGGCTGGTGGGAGGGGTCCCTGCCCATGGCAGGGGGTTGGAATTAGATGGGCTTTGAGTTCCCTTCCATCCCACACCATACTGTGATTCTATGAAAGATGTATAAATATGCATGACAAATGATGGGTAACAGATAGCAAAAGTTGGAGAAAGAAAGAGAGTGCCAGGCTGTCCTCACGCTGGGGAGGTGAGCCAGCCATCAGCAGCACAAGCAGACCTAAGCTGGAAAAGTTCAGTCTTTGCCTTTATCTCTGTTGTGGGAACCTTCCTCCACACTGCTAGAAGTTCCTAGGAGCTATGGTCAAAGCCATGGATAACAGCATGCAAGGACGGTCCTTGTCTGCTCCAGACACATCCTCTGTACCAAAATCGAGGGTATTTGCTGTAATTTGGCCTTAGACCATGAAAGGCTCTCCCAGAGCTGAAGGACACCTCTCAAGCCCCTTCCTCTGGATGGTTTTGTGAGAAGGGACAGTGGAGGAGTTTCTATGATTAACTCAAGGCTGGAGTCCTGAAGATTTCTAGTCATTAGGGCCAGCTTTATGAATCTGTGCTAATATATTAGCCTCCTAATGTACCCATCTACATTAATGGTCCTGATTTATATCAGCATTGAAATGACTTTGTTTCACTGTGTTAGCCTGAACACAACAGATCCTGAAACATTAAGATCTCTTAAGGAAAGGACACTTCATCATTTAGCTTGTTACTAAGACACTTTCTCTAATATTCCGTCAATATTAAAAATCTTTAAAATGGTCATGAAACTGAGATATAGAAACAAGAAAAATAGTGTGAAGTTATGTTGGGTCCCGACAAGTTCTGGATTCTACAAGCAAGATTTTTGCTCAAATTTCATACAAACTATGCAAAATAAGATGGAAAGATGTCCTCCCATTTTTTTTTTTTTTTTTTTTCTGACCAGAAATAATTCACTTTCTTACAGTTTTAAGAAAGATGCTTTCAGACGTAAAGCATGGTATTTGGACAAATGTCCTTTACACCTCTGGAACTTGTCTTGCTGATCTACAAACTGTTCCTTTGATTCAGCCACAAACTTCAGCTATAGCTTGATCTAGGTCTCTTTATCCGCATAATACAAGAGTTTGATTCACTTCTTTCCCACCCATAAAATTTGGATGAATACATGCAGTATCACAGAAACACAACTGCTGTCATACTAGAGGAGACTTTCCAGAGCTGAGATTTGTGCTCTTGCTTTTGTTTTCTTTGAAGTACTTAAAGTGTATTATTTTACAGGGTTGTTAGCAGAGAAGTGTAACACCTAAAATAAGAGTCTGAGCTGTGGACACGTTGATATTAAGGATTCAGCCAATGCACTTAATCCTTACAGCAGGGTGTGATGTACTTCCTGGGTTTAGTTGAAAGAACTTCGTTGTTTGATTTTGTTGGTGATGGTTGTTTGTTTGTTTGTTTGTTTGTTTTTCTGATTCTTAAATCTTTTACAACAGCTTTACAGCCCACCACCAGGCACTTTTGATGAGAACTGCTGCTGATCGGCACTGATAATTAAGAGAGACCTGATGGACATCTTCACATCTCTATCATCTGGATGCTGATGGGAACAGTTCCAGATCTGTTGTATTGCCATGTATGAAACCGTCTGAAACACAATACTTTGATATGTATTTTTTTAAAGGCTTGAGCTATATATCTTGCTCAATATAAACTCAGAAAGAGGGGATAAATGCCTCCTCCAAAACCAAAAGAAAACCAAAAGAAATAGAACCCTTGGGTACCTACAGATAAGATGGCAGCTGAGTTATGGCTTTGAGAGCCTTGGTTATGTTGAAATTTGAGTCTTTAAGGCATTTGCTTTAAGGCTTTTGGTTAAAGTTTCAAGAGATTGAAATCCCCAATTCATTTAATTTCTCTAGAAGATATTCATGGATCATTAATACATGCAGTTTATTTAATAGACAATAATAGCATTACAACAGGAAAAGAAGGGGAAAAATCAGTACAATAATTTGGTTAAGTGGCTGAGCCTGCATGATGGGGCCAGGACTTCTAGGTTTCATTGACCCCACTTGTGACCTTGAGACAGCTGTGTCTGACTGTTCATTTGCCTCTCAAATTACAACCTGCATTACGGGGGTGATGAAAACTCACTGTTAAGTCCCCAAAGAGCATCTAATGTATGGTACCTCCCTTCCCTGAAGGAGCTGGCAGAGGATCAAGGCTAAACATCCCACCAGGGTGTGATGTCCTGCTCCGTGCCAGGGCATCATTGTGCCTGGAAGTTTTGGGTGAAGCAAAGGTGGGATATGGGAGTAACCAGAGAGATAAGTTTGCATTATGAACTTCTCTCTCAGAGCTTCATTAGCACACAGCAATGCTCATTAAATACAACAACCACCCAGTTCAGGCCCCACTATTCCTTCATTACAATTTCTTTAGTAAACTTGTAGCATCACCATTGAACATTTCATTAATATAGTTCTATAGGTGACCTGCACTTGATCGATTACCTAACCAGGTATTGTGCCTCATTGCCTACCTAATTGCATCCCTAAAAGAAATGGCACTTCGTCCTGTAATGCCCTATTTAAAAGTAATAGAGTTGTGCTGGAAAGCTGTTAATGGTGCTGTGCCACATTTCAAAACAACACAGCGGCTAAAAACTCATTCAGGAGGAAGGCACTGATGTTAGGTAATGAAAGGAGAAGTGATGTAAATCCTCTGTGCGTGCTGTTCTAATTGTTTAATGCACGAAAATGGACAAACGCTTGTCGAGTGTTTCTTTGTTTCAAAGACAGAGCTGGTAATGCACCAGAGGATGGGTTGGCTGCTGCTGGCGTGGGCTGGCCTGCTCCTGATGGGGTCACCACACTTTTGGCAGTTTTTACATCAGCATCGAGTCTGGCTCTACAATTATGCCTCTTCTGAGGAGCTAATTGCATGCTTCATATCAGGCCCTGCCTCTCCAGAGCAGTCTTTGGTACCGATTCCTAAATAAAAGTGCATCTCAGAGGAGTTTGATTCGGGAGGCTGCAGGCATGATGCGGATGACCTGCTTAGGTCCTTAACACGAGCACAATGACAGCAAAAACACCAGGTGCCTTGCCATGCTAGGATGATCCAGACTGCCTACCTTGGGCACCTCCTGATGTTTGCCACCACCCTCCTGCGCAGGATGGGTATATTTTGGTGCTGATGCCCCGAGGGACTGACAAATGGGAGATAATGTTTCCAAACAGCAAGAACAGGCTCCATCCTACAGCTGCTCTATACCAGCCCATAGCTCCTCCATCCTAGCCCTCCTACAGGCCATCAGTATGCCAAGAGTTGGACTTTCTCCATGTGTAGCTCTGGAGTTGGAGCTGGGATGCCCAGGATGCACCATGCCTAGGACAGAGATAGAGAGCATGAGAGCATCACTCATGGGCAGACAGACCTGCTCTGGTCTCTCACCTCAGGAGTATTCCTGGGTTTTTCAGCCAACTGTCTCATATAAAAGGAATAAGTCATGCATGAAGGAGGGACTGGCCACGAGGTGAGACTCAGCAACCCCCCAGGGTCACCTCAGCCAGAGCATCACCCATCACTTCATGGTTAAGATGCCCTTCCCTGAAACTTAACTTTGTTTTTCTTTGCTGGCAAAATACAGCAATTTCTTCCAGCTCTGCCCCCACAGACATTCCCCACCCTCCTAGATTAGAAATTCATAGTGCACACAATAGGACCGTGATTGCTATTTTCCACATTCTGCTCATCGTTTTCTTTAGTCACACCTCTGTGATGTTTAATAAGTCCTTATTGAATTTGACAGCAGTCGTATGCCAGAAGCACAGACACAGCATTAGTCATATTTCCTCTACTCTGGAGTAATCCAATAATGGCTAGGTAATTAAAGCCTGCCCCTTACTAACATGTTGGGTTTCATGCTTTTTCTTTTGTATATTCAAAATCTAGTCTTTTTTTTTTTCCCTGCAGATCAGCCCTGCCAGAATTGCACAGAACCTTTTGAGCTGCGTGGCAAAGGCAGTGCCGGAACATCAAGGAACAAGGGAAGAGCAAATGAAATGAGAGCAAAAGAGGAAAAAAAAAAAAAAAAGGAAGAAAAAGATTGAGGGAGAAGTAATAGGGGACTACTTGCAAGCTGCAAGCACCCCAAGCCGTTTCCTGGTGCCTTGTTTTAGACTTCTGCAAAGTCACCCCGAAAGTGAAGGAGCAACAGGCACCCCATGGTGCCAGGAAACGTTGCAGTAGGACACACAGACACGTCAGGCAACGTGAAATAAGAGTGTTTTAGAAAAAATGCTGATCTGTACACCCAAATCCTTTCTTCTGAGTTTTGAGCTTTCACTTCACTTCTGAAATGAAGTGCTTATGAGGCAAGACAATTACATTTGCTAGGAGACCCATGACATTTGAACCTTTTTCTCACCAGTGCTTGTCATGGATTTACTTTCTCATTACGGTCTCCCTCATCCTCTTTTACCTTGACTTTCTTTTGAAAGCCAAAGACAGCACTTTCATATGCCAATGCTTAAAATTAGGACATAAGCACACTTTAAAATAAATATCAGGTCAACAGCACAACTCCAGTCCATATTAGCATTAAGACTGACAGCAAATTAATGCTGTCCACATAAGGTGGTTTCTAACCATTTCAGACATGAGGTAGGAGAGTGAGGACCTGGTCGCACCGAGTGACCCCCAAAAGTCAGATAATTGGGCTATTTATCTAAATGCACCAGGTGGCTTTGAAGACTTTTCTTGGGAGGTCTGATATATTGGCTTTTCCTAAGGGAAGGGTCAGTGTGCCAAGGATGCAGCGCTGTCCTCTGGCTGTGGGCAACAGCAGCATGAACCTCCTGGGCTCCAGGCTGTTCCGTGGATGAGATATTCTTGTGACATTACACATTTATTGATGAGAGCTCTGGGGATCCAAACATCATGGCAACATCCTGAGCTGGGGCTCCGCTTGCAGTTCCTGCTCTTTTCCAGCACTCTTATTTGCAGTGCCTGCTAAAACAGCACAAATAGGGGTTAAAACCAGGATAATGCCTGAACCTGAAATCCAGTTTAGGAGCGACTTACCAACATTGGCTGGAGATGGAAATATTAACTATGAAGGAGGTAAGGTGGGTCAAGGAGCCAAGCACAGCTGACCATGAGTGCAGATCCACTTTCACCTTTAAAAAATGCTTAAACGTGCCAACCCACTCAAAGAAGAGTAGCAGTAGCAGCCAGGAATACAACACTTGCAAAAACAAGTACACTTTCTCTGACACCACTTTCACATAATACTGAACTTTCAGTCTAAATAATGCCTTGAAGGCCAAAATCCCTTTCACATAGCTAAAGCTGGGTATGTGTTTCTGTATCCTGATGCTTCATGGCTTTTTGCAACCCAAATATAGCGAAGAGAGCTAATATTAGTGCTTTAATTTTTCAAAGTCTTGGCCGTCAAGCCCAATATATTAGTGTTTATATTGTTAAATGTCTACCCTAAATTATACAGGTGGTGCACCATGACTGACTCAATGTTTTGGTTTCCTGCCTTCTTAACTCTAAGGAGGCAAATTTCCTTTTTATGAAGAGCGCCCTTTGAAGTCATTGAGACTACTTGTGTGAATAAATGTTTGTAGGATCATGCCTTGAAACTGTAAGTCTTTTGGGTAGGAACCTCATCCTCTCACATGTACACAAAAGGCAGTAAACAAGTACAAAATTCTGTGAAATTATGCATCATAGCCACGGCCTCTGCTCTGACATGTGGATTCATTTGGAGCTATACTTTGCTCCATTAAAAACAGTGTGTCTACTCAATAGCTAATACTATATTGGTAGAAACTGAGTATTTCATCCTGTGGTTGCAGATATTATTGCCAAACCAAAATGAGAGGGACTTCGTATTTGGGGTGAAATCCTCTAGCAAGACCATTCTTTCATGAACTTCAAGGCACATTCAGGTGTGTCTGTACTGGTAAATTAAACAGTGTGAGATCTGCTTACTACAAATGGTACAGGGGCTTACACTAACGTGTCTCTTCACCCCTAGACTGGCTGGTTTTATCCAAATTTCTCAGGGAGAGAAATGCCCAGCTCAAGCCATCGCCTGTCCCATGCCCATGCCCATGAGTGTTGGGAGTACGGGACAAGTGTGTGACAGAAACTGTGCCAAGCACTGGACAGCCTGGATGCTGGCACCCCCATACCAAGCCCCACCCTCATCATTTGCATATTCCAAGCACACTTTCTGCTGCCGTGGAGCCCCCCGCAGCAGGTCCTGCAGCCCCCTGCCCAGCTCAGCATCCCACTCCCTTAATAACAAAGGGGGTGCTGACACCCCCAGTGCAAGGCATGGAGCTGCTGCATGGCCATGGGTTATTGCCCTTGAGCATCTCTTGCCTTATCTCCACCAAAATGTGGTGAATGTTTGCTGCCAGCTGCCTGGAGGAGGTTGCTGGTGAGCCCTGTGAGGGCAAGAGCAGCTCCTTTGGGGAACTGAGCACACATAAACCACCTCTCCCCGGTGCCCCGGCTTAAAAATAAGATCATGCTCCCTTTTATAAGCCTGCTATTTCTTGCGAGTTCCCAGAGATCTCTGAATGGTCACGCAAGCTGCAGTAACAGTCTTTAGTAATAGCAAAATGCTTCTTTTCAAGCATTCATATGATGTGTTGGACATTGCTTACTAAAACATTCACCTAGCGGCAATGAAAACACCCCCTCAGACTCTCTCACACACACATCCCACGGATAAAAGCTCCTTCCAATTGCAGCAGGAAATGTGACATTTCAAACGGGACAGACGAGGGCACAAATAATCCCTGGTGAAGAAAAAACCTGTGGGGACCAAGAGATGAGTGGGCAACCACGCTGCTCCTTTCCAGCCTCGGTGCCAATATTCACATTTTCGTGATTTAATCAACAGCCCTTCAACAACCCCCCATCATTCCCCTTCTCCCATGGAGCAAAAGTGGAGAAAAAACTGCTAGGACAAAAGGACAAAATCAGTTTTACAGTTGTTTGAGCACAAACATGTATCTTAAATATTGTGTATATTAAACTCACAGCTTGCTGTCTGCTCCCCCAGGCTGTCACAGTCCCTCCAAGAATTAACAAGGATGGCAAATTCAGATCTTCAGCTCAGTGTATGACCATCAAGACCACCTACAAGCAATGTTGTAGCACTTGTCGAAAGACACATCAAATGACACATCTAGACATGAGCCCACAGTCAATAAATTACCCATCTCTAATTTAAAAATCCCATTTAAAAATCCCATTTCCCCTCCACCAACCACTCTTTCTCAGGCATGTGTTGGCTGCAGCATTTACCTGGACCATAACTATATGGTAACTATTCCTTATCCTATCCTGTACGCAGACACAGCCCCCTGTGACACCAAAACTTGGCACCATTAGGTGGGCCCAAGGTCCAGACAAGTTCACCAGGGAACATTGATCACCACATTGACATCTCACTGTTCCCCTGAACATGCTGAAATTGGGGCAGTCATCAGCACCAGTCACAACCAAAGCCCCCTTCCTGCAGGAAGAAGGCTTAAGGTGTCATTTCAGGAGCCCTGGCAGGGTGATGCACCTCCTGCCCTTCCCAATATTATGTGGGATATTCATCTTGGACTCATCCCTTGCAGAAGAATTGGGTTGGATGCATGAGTCAGCGGAGGTTCAGACCTTGGGGATAGAAGTGTTTTTGGGGTGCTAGTGTGGAAAACACAAGTACCTGGGATATTTGCATCCCACCTGGCCCATTTTGCTCCTTGCCCACCCATGGCACCAGCAAACCTTGCAAGGGACCTAGCTTGGTGGAAAAAGTAAGGAAAAGGGATCTTAAGCCCCCGTTTAAGGTGGTGGCATAACCCCATCAGTGCTACCTCGTGCTTCCCACACCCCCCTTCCTTCTTCACCTTGCCAGTGCTTTGCCTTTCTCAAACTTCTCAGTCCAGTGTTCAGCTGCACTCGAGGAACAAATTTGTTGTCTGGAGGAGGAGGGGGTGGGAAGGGTGGGGGGAGAGAGGAAATAAACGAAAAGAAAGAAAAAAAGTAATTTACTGTGAAGCACTGGCTGAAAATCATTTTCTGAACCACTGCACAATTTTAATCAGGCGACCATACTGTATCCAATCAAGGGAGGATTTGTGAGGGGAGCGGGGGGGTGTTCACCATGGTCTTCCCCAGAGGACTGTAAATCCAAGCTCTGCTCGGGAAGACAAGATGTCTCGGGCTCCGCAGCCTGCCCAAACCTAATTTGCACTAGAATTACATGGCCATTACTAATGTATACAGTGACTCGAAATGATTACTTTGCTATTAGTAAGAGCAAGGCGCTGGCTTTGGTGATGGCAGCTTCCAACAGAGGGGGAGCACCAGGGGGCGAGAACAAAGCCAGGCAGCTGCACTGAGCCTGGAGGGGGGTGAGGAAGATCGTGGGGATGGAGAAGGGCATGGGGATGGAGATGGCGATGTACAGGGGGAATCTGGCACGGCAAAGGTCATGAGAATGGCTCGACCCAGTATTTAACATGCTTAGCATTTCTTGCATTAATATATATATTTATACATACATATATATACATATATATATCACCTGGCTTAATCTTGGGCTCACCAAAGTTTTACTGTGAGTGTCAAAGCTAGGGAAAGCAGAGAAGCTTTAGCAGGAGAGTTCAAGTACCACTTCTTCCTACACCCCAGTTGTGACTATGTTCCCCCAGTAGTGGGAAGCTGGGGTTCAAACCCCTGTTTGCATATTGACCTCTAATATCCATTTATGCTTTTTATGAACACAGCTTTTGCAAGAAGGACGTGGCCTGCCTTGGACACCCAGCCCCTGGCAAGGGCTCATGATGGGCAATGCCACAGATGGAGAGAGTGATGCTTTGCTACCGGCAGGAATTATTCTGAGGGCAGGAACATCACTTTCTCTCCTGAAACCGCCTACTCGCTACAGCACAGATCTCAGGTAATGAAAACATAATCCTGGAGGCAAAGCTCCCTCTCGCAGCCACACGCAGACCCTGGCTCCAGGCAAACACACCCTTCGCATCCCCACCGTCGGGAATCTCCCCATGCACTTAAACACCTGAAGACGAAAGAGGCTGGGGAGATTTTGCTGCAACCTTTTCACTGCTCCCGCAGCCCGTTACAGTTGCTCGGCACACTACAGGGTGCCTGTGACAGAGCAGAAAGGAAAGGCTAAGAAGTTGTCACCCACGCTAATGTGCACAAAGCAATCGCTCTGCTCGCTCTCTGGCCCTGACAGGTACTCACAGGGCTCCCAAATTCCCCCAGCAGGGTGTGGGGGCAGCATGTGGATCCGGGGAGACATACCCCATCACCAGCACGTCTCTGCAGGTATCACAAGGGACCTGCTGACGACAGAGGGACACAATTTGGCATCCCCCCTCCAGCAGCGCCATAGGCTAGGTCAGCTTTCTCACCTTGCTTTCACAGCCTTGTTGTAGCTTACCTTGCATCTTGCAGGGCTCAGGTGTTGCAAACAAATCTGAGCCCATGTCTACTTTCATAGCCACACTGTCTAATACAGCTACAGTTTTATTTCACTACTCTTCATGTCCCACTGCTCCCCAGCTGCTCAGGCATGGCCAGCCTGCTCCTGGGACACTGCATTGCCAAAGAGCATCAGCTCGGTCAAAAAACAGCCACACAGGGAGTAATGTACATTTTTCTAAAAGGGAGTAAAATAAGGCTGGACTACTAGGAAATGGGTATTTTTTAATCTGGACCTGAAGCAGAATCCATGTGTGATGTTAACCAGACTGAGATGTGTTGCCTTCCTTTGCTCTTCCCTCTGCCTTCTAACTACTGTGCAGAGTTGTATCCTCCAGCTGGTGTTCAGTGACCACTGAGCAAACACCAGCTCCCAGTGCAGATTATGGCTCCATTCCACAACAAAAGTGGTGGACCCAAAAGCTGCCTGGCTCACACACCAGGGAGATGGGCTGGTCCTCTCCAGATGGGCGCACCATGCGAGGAGGAGATGGGGCTTGATTCTGGAGGGTCACAGCTTCCAGCCCCAGCTATGCTCAATGCTCAGCCCTGCTCCATCAGCTGCTAGAGGAGGTTTGCAAGGGCCTTTATTTGTTGTCCTGGAAAACATTTATTCCTGGCATAAACCAAACTTACCTTTGTGAGCAGCCAACCACCTCCACTCTGCATCTGAAGCAGAGCTGGAAGCACTTTGTTCCAAAAATGTTTTCTGCTTCTCTCCCCACCTGCCGAAGGCACCGGCAGGGAAGCTGGGATGCCAGCCACCGTACCTCTTAAACCAACATCAAAAGCCTTGCATTCAGCAGTTTGAAGCAAGTATTTTGGGAATATTATGTTGCCACAGCCATTAATTTTTCACATGGCAGGTGGGAAACCTGCCCTGTTTGAATGGCATAGTGGGAACTGCCAATCGCTCTGTAGTATTTTACAGCATGGGAAAGGGGGGAATGTTTGTAGCCAGTGCTGAGCATCCATCCCAGGGCATCCATGCAGACAGTTCAGATATTTGAAGGAAATACTCCAGTCTTTTGTTCAGTCTTTCCTTCCAAGGCACGGCAAAGGCAGATAAGCCATTAATTGCACCGGCAGATGGCTATTAGGAAGCATGTGAGAACTGGCTACACCAGCCCTGTGTAGGTGGAGTTGATTAAATGGACATGAATCAGGAAAAAAAAAAAAAAAAAAAAAAAAAAAAAAAAAACACAGAACATTTCCTACAACCCCGCTGACACTGGCTGATCTGCTTTGCTACATGGTGAGAAAAGCTTTTCCTGTGTAACTGCAGGAGAAGACAATTCAAAATAACAGCAAAATTACTCTTCACTTACCCATTGAGCCAGGTTACTAGTAAGAGTGTTTTGGGGTTTATACATAATTCCACCACAGCTTCACTGCCAGGCAACAAACACATGGGGACAGGATGGGGACAGAAGGGTTTGCTTTACACTGGCTGCCATGGGTTTAACAGCACCAAGGGATTGGGTTGGGTTGGCAGCACCTCGGGGTCCCTCAGGCCTAGCCTCTGCCTCAGCAGGGCCACCCCATAGCAGGGTGCCTAGGCCCATGGCCAGGTGGCTTTTGGAGCTCTCCAAGGAGGAGACCCCACAGTCTCTGGGCTGCCTGGGGGTCAGGGGAACCTCCTGGGCTGCAGGCTGGGCCCACTGCCTCCTGTCCTGGCACTTGGCACCACCATAAAGAGCCTGGCTCTGTCCTCATTGTACCCTCCCTTCAGGTGCAAACATGAAACAGACCCAGGCACTGGAGTACCAGATGTGCCCACTGCTCTGGAAGCTGCCACCCTCCCTGTTCCTCTGCCATTGCCTCTTTAAGCTGTGTATTTTGGGTGATAAACTCCTCAATAGCCTCCTGGGCGATAGGAAGCCTTCAAATCCTCTCGGGAAGGGCCCAATTGAGACTGCTTCCCCCATGAGCAGCCCCAGGGGACAGCAAGGCCCGAGCTGGCTGCTTCGGCAGCGTTTACAGAAAATGGAGGTTTCCACTTAGAAGATCAATGGCTTCAAGGCTGTGAACTGAATGAAAGGGCCTCTGTCAGGACATCTGCTTGGATGTCTCACAAAACCAGGTGTCATACTAGCCTCTGTTTGGTGGTTTTCCTTGAAGGGGTTATCTAGCCAGTTCCATGAAAACACTCATGACTGAAAACCCTCAGGGAAAGCCAGTGCCCACCTCTCACAGCAGTCACTGCTGGAATGTTTGCACCTTCCACAAATCCTGTTTTTTCTATCTTCCTGTCTCCATTTATTCTACGGGCCACCCAAGTGTCTCTGTCAGGGAGATGATTCCAGCAATGAAAAGGACACAAAGTTGTTTGTTACAGAAACTGAAGCTCTTTTATGGGATTTAACCCAAATTTCTGTGTGTGTAGGTTCTCTCAGTTGTTACCTGCTGTATCCAATACATACTACATTTTCAGAAGTGACTGTTTCTCCACCAGTTAGTACAGCCCTTAGCATGACTAGCTAATGAGAACCATTTTTTTCCACTGAAGTGCAAATTGAAAATTGCAAAACAGTGCTCCAAAGCAAGCCAACCACACAAAAAATAAAGAGCAGAACTTAAAACTGCTCAATAAGATGATTTTATAGATGCAAAGCAATATTATTGCAAGGCTACAGAGTTAAATCCTCACCTAGAATGAGATTCATGAAGAAGCTGGACTCAAAATTGTCTTTGGAGAAGATACTCAATTTGGCTGGTCAATCTAAAGGCACTTTAAAACATTGTCAAAACCCTTATCCATGAGAAATCATTAGCTCCATCCTGCACTGCTGTCAGTATAACATTTCAAACAACAATTCATTTTAAATGGATAGCTTAGTATATCACAAGCAGAAAGAAAGTTATTACGGGCCAGATATACTTGATTCATATCCCCCACTATTTCTGGCCATCGAGGCCAACACTGCAGAAGCAGCCTGCCACCAAAAGGCCAGACAGCAACAGCACAGTGAGCTGGGACAGTGGCTGCAAGCCCAAGCAGCACCAGCCCTGGCGAAGTAGGAGCTGAGAGCCCTTGAACACAGCAGCAGCTCTCACTGCGGTACTTTAGACAGCATCATCCTATTTACCACCACTTTCTCCAAGTCAAGATTAGGAGCAACAATCAGGAGTGGAATATCAGAAAATTACCGTATCAGGCCACGGCCAGTCTAGCTGTCAACTTCCCTCGCAAGTCAGTTATTTAGATTTAGAAACAAACATACTGAAATAGTGGAGGAATGAAGGACAGTCTTCTCTGTTTCTGGGACTCCTGGCACGTAGGTGGATCAAGGGGTTTACATAGTCATTAGAGATGCACAGCTGCAAGCGATTAAGAACGCAAAGGGAGTGACAGGTGGACACAGACACAAGCACTGTTCTCTTGAAGGATCTTGAAGCAATTTCTTGTGGAGGTGGCTCAAATTGGTGTTGAGTCAGCCCCCACTCCCTCTTGCCATTACTCGTCCTGTATTTCTTAGTAAAGAGAACACATTTGTTTTTTACATGCTAGACTCCACTATTACCTCAGGTGGCATAACCAGCTGAAGACGTGCAGGTGACCATATCCTTCAGCACATGAACCATGGCATACAAACCTTCAGCATACGAATCACCATGGACGTGGTTTCACCACTAATCACCTACTGCCACCCTCTGAGGGACACTGAGGGACAAAAACCATGCTAAAACAGCTGAAAATTACACAGGGAGTCGATGAGGTAAGCCACAAGGCATGAAAATCATGGCAATTAGCGCCTGCAGGAATTCAGTGGGTCACAGAAGGCTCAAGGAGGTATCAGGTTAGGGGGCAGGTGGTCTTCATAGCTGGCCTCTATCAGGTGAGCCACCGTTGGCACTTCTGCTGCTGCCCTAACAGCAAGCTGGCAGCAGAACAGGGTGATAAGAGTTCTTCACATACAACTGGTGCTGTCCAAACATAGGTTTTTGCCACAGCTGGACACATACTTTAGTACTAACATCTGTTTCAGCTGTTGATAGGTGTGTGTGAGCATCTGTACCTCTCTATCCTCTCAGCTGAAAACTTTAGTGACAAAGAGGAAGGTGGAATTAAAACCATAAATATCTTGGGTAGTGTTGAAATGAGAAAGTTGATGCAAAAAACAACTACCAGGTACCTTTTGCTCAGAAGCTGATGCCACCGCAGCACCAGAAGGCAGTTCTTAGGGCTGCCTGGACTCCTGCAAAGCACATGCAAAGCCCCCAGAACACACACAAAGCAGCAGGCAGTTTGTTCTTCCAGGCAGTAACGCTGACATCTATATCCCACACAGTGAGAGGTGGCTTGTTGTTTTGCAGTTTACTGTTTTGTTACATTTAGTAAGATTAACAACCACAATTCTGGGCTAAAATTGAAATGAGCAAACATTTTGTCAGGATTTCACCCAATCTGTCTCTAATTTATGTGGGTAGTAAGCTTTTACGATGTCCTTAGCTAGGCACACTTCTCTGCTTTTAAATGTCTGGATTTTGTAAATGGGTTCTTGGCAAACACAGAAGTATCACGGGAACCATAACGACATTATAGCGATCTGCTTTTGGATAGTGCAACTGAACTGAGACGAAGGAAACTATATAGTTTTTAAAACATACACATCAATGATTCAGAACAGCCAAATATTGCTCCTGATTCATCCTTTAAGGAAACAACCCAGTTCAGCCTGGCATTATGAGACCCTTTCTCGGAAATTATTAGTTCTCACCATAAAACTATTAAAGGTATTTTTACTGCACAACTCCAAATTTCTATAGATGCTTTTCATTAAAAAAATATTCTAAATATTGACTTTTTTACTCTTTCTTTCCAGACATAAAATCTCACAGGATACAAGTCACATTAATTTATGTCTGAAGCTAAGATCCATACGCAAGAAAACAGTGCAAAACTAATGAAAAAAAATATTAAAATCTCCCCAGAAGATGAAAATCAGAGCAACATCAGCTGCAGCTGGAACAGAAGTGGAAATGCATTTACTGTCAATCTGCTTTCATGTTGCAAAGCTGACAGACCAAAGCCTATGATGCTGGGCAAAAAGCCAGTGAGTGACCACCACAAATGAAAAGAGCAGTGTTAACCTCTCAAATCAAACAATAAGCAACAAAACATGTCTATCCAAACTTTGCGGTTAAAGTGAAATAGTTTACATTAATTTATGAAGACCTAATCTATGCTGGCGGCAACTTGTGTAAACTCTGCCTCATTTGTTTTGGTTTGCTTTTTTAAATTTGCAGAATTCATTGGGAAGAAGCCTGTTGCAGATGACAATAGTTGACAGCTACTGACACGCTACGGTATCCAAAGCATGCAAGGTCAGCAGAGGTAAAAGACAATGTGTTTTGTTTACCACAACTAGCTAAAGACCATAAGGGATTCAGATTATGCCTTACAAGCCTCTATTAAATGTGTTAAATATTTCTAAATTAATTCTAAAAAATCCCACCCAGAAACTACCTCTGTTTCTACAGCATCATTCTGAAAGACAATTGCAGGCTGAATTACATTTAGACATATTCCAGCTATACTCCCAAGGTGTCTACTGTCTATTTTTATAATATTCCTAGAAGGGATTCCGTACAAACCCCAAGTCTGACGTCCGGCTTGGAAAATAGCACAAAGCCTTTTCTGGAGGTCCCGTAATCTATTCATGCCAAAAAGGGGTCATTTTCATTTCCCACATCTAAATACTGCAGCAAGCCATGTGTGGGCATCGTGTCACACAAGAATGAACATTATTCCAAACCCATCAACTTCCAAATGTTTCTTTATTGTTTTCGTAATTCAGAAAAGGATCATTTATAAAGCCCTGGTTTTCGTTTGCCTTCAGCTCCCCTCTCCAAGTACAAAACCCAAGCATCAGCCAGCTTTCCCCTCTCTAGCTGCCGTTTGTTTTTCCTGCAGTAGTTCTTCCTCCTTCTTCTTGTGAAGCTTTAGGAGATACTCATCAGGCTCAATTCCTGCCTGCTTCAACTCTGACATGGCTTTCTCCAACCGGTGCAGTGTACGGGCACTCTGCACTTTTCGAGTAGTGATGTACAACGTAAATTCCTTGAAGCCTATCAGTTTACAGGTGTCCACCTCACAGATATTTTTAACATCTTTGGTTTTGTCCACCTGGGGGAAGAAAACTAAACCTGCCATTTTTTCCAGCTCTTCAATATTTACTTGGAAGTCAGTCAGCTGGTGACTGAAGCCTATGGGATCGTTTGGCACCACAAAAGCCCCCAGCACCAAGGGCTCTGTCGATGTTCTGGTCCGTCTGGCAAGGATCACCTTGTAGAGGTGGGATGGCACAGCTACATCATCCTTTCCAATTACCTGTCAAAAGAAAAGACACAGATCTTATCAACTGAGGGGAACAAAGAAGTGGGACCGATCCTACTACCTATAAAAAGGAGTCACAGCACGTGACTGCACACTGAAATCACGTGCAATGTTATCAGACCAGAAGCTGAGGTGGAAAAGCACAATTTCACTGCAGCTCCTCATACAGCTGGTCAGGACTGTGCTAGTCATTCGACATCTGGCTCTCTTTCTCAAACAGGAGAAGCAGGGCAGAGAACAGTTCACTGCAGGGGTTTTTGACCACTGTTGGTAGAAGACTCTCCCAGAAGGTTCTCTGCCTTTCTCATAACCCTGCACTATTCTCTTTACCTTGCACTGTTAAAAGCAACGATGCAGACAAAAGGCCAAAAGATCAGCCAGTCATTGTCTAGATATTCGTAAAGATCTAGAGCAAGGAGCTCTAGTAGAATTAATTTCACTTAAATCTCCCAAGCACTTGCAAACCAGAGCAACTTCAGTTACAGCTGAAACTGAACTGGAACCGAATCTGAAAAACATATTTGGAAACAGGGAGTCAGCCAAGAGCCCAGCTCCCTAATCCCCTGGTACTGATCTGTAAGTGTAGCTGACATGAAGGCATGGTAGAGGTTCCTGTCATGCCGTGTCACATTATTAACACTTTGAGCGCTGTTTTTAGTAACGCTGGATCTA
Source organism: Nettapus auritus (assembly GCA_011076525.1). Lineage (NCBI taxonomy): Eukaryota > Metazoa > Chordata > Aves > Anseriformes > Anatidae > Nettapus > Nettapus auritus. Next base: position 5,940,318 of record CM021766.1, read on the forward strand.
TATGTTTTACATGAATCCTGATCTGACCGCTCCAAATCATGTACCTTTCAGCACCCATTTCAAATCAGCTCTCACTTACCTTCTGCCAGTCATTTTTCATATCTCTAATACCCTTACACGGGCTGTTTTTACAACCTGTATTACCTAAGGAAATACATTTTTGAGAGGATCTGGATATTAAGTACATTCGGTGACTCAGTATCCTGAAGGAAGTCTATCCAAAGAAAATGCATAATTTGATGAATCTGCTTCTTCCATGAATTCACTATGATTCAACTTAAGAGCTTGTACGTATTAGATTTCCTGCTGTGTCACTCAGATCACGATCCAGGAATTTAACTGAAGCACCAGGATAAGATGATCAGGATTCTGAAGTCACATAAAGCCCACTGTAAACTTGCATACATGTGTACACAGAAGATATCCCACCCTGCCTCAAAAATTAGTCCCAGGGGAGATACCTGTCGATGATAAGTGCAATCTCTCCAGTATTCAGAAAGTGATGCTCACACATGCATTGTTAGGCTTTTCTTTTTTTCCTGCAATGTTGCTGAACTGAGTCTGCCGTGCTGACAAACTACAACAGGCTTACACAGGGGAAGTTTCAGTTTTGCATAACCCTTCTGTATAACCACCCTTCCAAAATTTGTGCTTTTATTCTAAAGGCAACAGAAGAAAAAGATACAGACTCCCTGCAAGAACTACAAAGGCATCTTGTTTTTACATCAAATCCAGTCATTTGGTAGTATTCCCAGTACTTGCAATACCTGCAGAAGCAAAGACTGCTTATTTGATTTCTGACAGCTTTTGTTAGATGCAGTTAAAACACAATTTCAGAGAAAGCAGGCATTTATTTCACTGCCACAACCGATCACATTAATTGCAAGTATTTTACAAGCTAAGCTGGTATATCAGTTCAGACATGCTTTGTTGATTTATATATTCAGTATAATACAACCTCAGAAGAAATATTTCCTATGTATGCTTTATTCTGAGAGTAGTCAGTACTTCTGCAAAGGAAACACATTTTTTTTAATTAAAATTTGACGGTGGCTACTGAAACAAAGTTCACTTCAGTCTATTCCAACCATTAAGTATTTTCATTTATGAATTCTTTTGGTGCTGGATGTGTGTTTTCTACCTCTGATGGCAGTCCTTTCAGTCTTACTGGTTAGACTGAAACCAGAGAAAGGCACCGTTAGGAAAAAGGCAAACCTCTAAATACAGAGGATTTATTTCACGCTTTGCACAACAACGTAGTAGTATCCTTATTACTGTCTCTGGCAAATGTGTTCTTAAGATTTCTTTACTCTGTTACCAAAAACAGAGTATTTCCTCCCCTTCCCTACACTAGGCTATTTAACAGCATTGCTGTAATCTACACTTTTCTACAGAAACGATCTTGCTTGTGCCACCAACACTCTCCTAAATAAAGCTCTGCCTAAACATCTAGCAGTGATTGAAAACGGAAAGCAATAAATAAATGCCTTATGCCAAAGCTACTTTCCTTTTCCACGACAGATGTCTTGATAGGGAAACGAGAGCTCCCGAGTGTCAAAGCACTTTACATTTAGCATTCAGTGTGGGTGAAACCACAGTTACAGCTCCTCAGGATCAACTGCATAAATAATCAAAACCGACTGACGTACAGGTAATTTTAAAATACACTGAAAACTACGCTTTGACCCGCTGTTATACCTGGTGGCTTACACTGAATTACAGAAACGAGGAGTGTCGGAGTGTAACCTGCTTGAGATAGCTGGCACTCAAACCGGGGAGCACATGCAATGTGTTGGGGGTGGGAGGGAGGGAGCTCAGCAGCATGAAAAGCCCCGAGGGGGAGAGGAGGAGGGGATTCATATTTCCATATTCACCCAAGTGCAGGCAGCGATTGATGCTGTTCAAGGCTGGAGCTCTTTATTTGCCGGTGGAGAAGGGAGCTTGCAGAGCCTGTGCTGCATTCCCACCTCCTGCACGCTGGCAGGGCAGGGCAGAGGAGAAGGAAGAGGTTGTGCACAGCTGTGCTGCACCCTGAAGCTGCTGTGACCTCCAGAGAGAAAACAATACAGAGAATAAACCCTGCTCCCCAGATTCCCCTGGGCCAACAACCCCTCATCAACATCATTCCTGTGCCTGCACTGCCTTCTCCAAGGCACTTCGCAAACTTTTTCCCACTCTAAATACCTGCACAACACCTCGGTCCTCCTTAGCTTTGTCCTCTCCCCTCCTCAACACGTCCCACGCACAAACACGCACCAGCATCCTCTGCCTGTGGTATAAAAGACCGGAGGAAGGGTGAACACGTAGCTGGGGCTGCTGGGAGTACCTCCAATTAGGGGATATATATGGCCTATGTAAAACAAACAGGTGAACGCGTGCAAGTGAGCCAGCAGAGGGAACAGGGGATTGAGGCTGAGGACTGAGTGGGTGGAGAGGAAGGCGAGGGAATGAACAGAGCTGCACAAAGAGTGGTTAGGTAGGAAATGGAAACGCTGAATGCCTGGAGTGGGTGTTAAGGGAAAACAGACCCTGTGCTTATGCAATATTATGCCCTCTCCTCCCAAATATATATATATTCTATGCAAAATAATGCACATTTATGCATTGTATATGAAGCAAGGAGGAAAGGAAGGAAAGAGAGGACTAGTTCCAGCAAAAAGAAGGGTTGGCCTTTTGCGAAAAGCAGTTCTAAAACACTCAACTCTGTACAGGCAATGGCCATACATGTAATTTATGTATCACTTCAGTTCCACGCAAGCTCTCTTCTGAGGATTTAAATAAAATTTAAGTAGTGCACAGGCTTTATACCGTATCCTCTGAGTAGCAATAAACTATTTCTGCAATTACTTTGCTGAGTTCTAATACCGTTAAAATGATTAAGACAAATTCCAGCCTGCCAAATGGCCGGAGTCCGCAGCAGTGTCCTCTCCTTACACAAAATGGGGTGTAAGAGCTGTGCCACCAGCTCATTCTGCAGGCAGGGAATGCCACCAAAGAAGGAAAACGTAGGGTACCCCATTTCTCTGACAGACTAAATATGCCTGACAAAGTCTATTCTGTTCTTTAACACTTACATGAAGCACACACAGGATGCATCACCAATCAGCTCTGCTGCCAGTACGATACAGTGATTCCTGTTAAAAAAGAAATGCAGTTCTGGAACGTGCTGTAATATTTCCTTGACTGTTCTGTGATATACCACAATTTGCCTTTCTCTGGGAGTTGACACAGAAGCTACAGATGAATGAATCCACATCACTGGCCCAACACACAGCCCAGCAGCCAGGAAATGAAGCCATGTGTGATTCTGCAGAAGTGAAGTTTGCAACAGAAGCAATCGGTAAGAAAAACAAACTCAACAAGTCATTTCCTATTGCCACCTAGAGGATTTTCCCACCTAACTACAGCAGCCTGAGTCACTAACCTGACCTGTGCCATCCCGTTTATATCAATTCATGCCTAACAGAGGCAGGGAACATACACCCCTAATGCAAAAAAAGGGAAAATGGGTTAAGATTATCCATACAGAAGCTGACTTTGATTTGTGCTAGCCTATCCACAGGCAGCAGACGATCTTTTAGCAATCAATGCCTGCAACAGCTATCTGTCCCGGTTGGAAAAGAGCAGCAGTTTTTAATAGCGTATGTGACTCAGAAATATCTCACGAGCTAATACAACGATCTAGAAAATACAGCCATGGCATATTGAAAATCACTGCTGTCCCACATGCTTTCACACCCCACTGAGAGCAGGCCACGAGGAAAGTTTTCTCTATTCCTGTAAACTTTTGCTAAGTCTTTGCAGTCATCAACAGCCTCATGACAAGGAAAAAAATGCACTCAACCTAAAAGCTGTCTTTTTACAGCACGAGAAGTACTCCTTTCCCATCATCGTTTGGGATACTGATGTGAAATTTCACGTATGACTTCACTTTTTTTGTTTGCATTTGTTCAGCATACATAGGTTCACCGCCCTAGCTTTTTGGAGCTGATTAATCCCTTCTATTTTGCTTTCCACAGTAATCTGGTGCTGCCTGAAGCCCTGTAACTGAACTGGCGTCATCTCATAATGCAACTTTATGACAATGCCATCTTCAGCGTAGTGTTTATTGTTTTATTATTGACACCGATACTGACATTCCACAAGCGGTGTATAAATTCATTATACGCAACGTTATGCCCAATTAAACGTGGACAGTGGTCACAAGGATGGGCCATTAAAACGCACCCAATTCCTGACATTTTGAGATGCTTACATATTGCTACAACAACAAACACAACAGCAGCTAACTTAAAGAGCCCACATGGATAGATGAAGATGAGGGCAAGAGCAACAAGATTTCTTAAAACAGAGAGAATTTAGAGAACTTTGATAAATTCAGTCATACCTAAGTCACAAATTCTTCCTAAACTTGTTTTTTTTGCATAATATTTTTTCATAACTATTCTTGCTTGTAGTTTTTTTAATTGGAAGAAGGACAAATTTGATAATATCTGCAGAGTGCTTAGGTATTAATAAAGAATGAAGGCATTTGCTAACAGCATCCAGGGTAAGTTTAAGCATATGGCATTATTTAATGTCACCTTCATGGGGGTAATCAGATACAGACAGGAAAAAGCAGTCCCTAAAAATCACAATTGGGGTTTTATGAGAAAGAAAATTCCATTCTTACATAAAGGGCACAATGGCAGAATACCTGAAGGATTGTATTAGAACAGTAGCAGAACTGTTACTCTTATTAGACATTTTAAAACAAGCTTTATCGTATCTTTGTTTTACATTGTACTTGTTACAGCTGCCCAGAGCTGTAAGAAACTTGTCTTCTTTTGAAAGGGTAGGAATAATTTTTAGAAGTAAGGACTCATGAATGTGAAAGTAGTATTTTGCCACCTAGCGACTAGAAAATGAAAATCAACCACAAAGAGAATTAGCAGAAGGGACTAGCCTTTTATCAGCGAGTGCCAGCTCTCGACAGGCAATTATCTGAGATTCTTGTAGAACCTGGTAAACAGAAATCACGTTCAATCATGACTTAACCACCAGCACACGCTGAAGAGTCCTTGCATCAGAGGGTACCATCACAACGACATTAAAACGATAGCTGCAGATTTTCCCTCTGCACTCCAGTACCCATTTCTTTCATCCCACTCTGTCTTTAATAACCCGACTTTAGAACAAAGCCATGCTGCAAGCCTGGATGGACGGAAAACAGCACACGTACAATCCTCCAGGTAACAACACTTCTGCATCTGGCCATTAGTGAAATTAAGACGTCCGTCACATTTCTTGAATTAAAAAGGACATTCCCGCCACACCAAATAAGACTGCACCTCTCCCTGAAGGAGGCTTGTTTTATTTTAGCTGTAACTTACAGCACGATACTGAGCAGGCCCATCAGATGTTTTACAGCAGATAGCATCCGTCCTGCTGATACGACCCCGTGTTTGACAGTCAGGAGCTCATTACAATTTGATATTGAATTCTATATAGGAGCAGACAATCTGGCAATGTAAAAAAAATCCCGTTCCTATCAGTATAATTTGTTTACTTGATTGTTGTGACAGCTTTAACCGCCTTCACTCCAATTCCTTCTGCATTTGTGTTCGGCAGCACTGATTCTGCTGATAGTGTTTTTTCCCCCACAGTGTTTGGGAGAACTCTAATAGATAGCATTGAGAAGAATTGAACGCTGTGAAGAACAGAGAAAATAGAAAACGCTACAGATAACTACAGACAAAAATGTATTAACGAACTGTTACAAAAACGCACAGCCAAGTTCTCCAAATGTATGTATTTCAGAAAAAAAAAAAATGTTATGGCCATTTTGCTATTGCCAAATCTTCGGCAGTCTTAAAAAATAAATGAAAAAAAGGAAACGAGATGGTAAAAAAATCTGCCTAGAAACACAATTACAGCATTAAAGGATACCCTCCACCATATTTTTTTCTTTATTTTAATAAAGAAGATGTGTACAGGCATTCCAATGCCATATTTACGTGATGACAGACTACTACTCCCGTACAATCTGTTTAGGTTATACTTAACACTGAATTAACACTGAATCCACCACAGCCCCTATCACCACGCTTCCTATAACAAAAGAACCTTCAGGAGGGGTACGGTGCTAAATAAAAGCAACCCCATAAATCTACCCTGCACCTTTGGTGTCTCTTCTCCTCCAATCTTAACCCAGCGTCTATTATTTTCACTTGTACATCACGTCTAAATTTAGGGCTGACCGCTCTCTGGTCATTTACACCAGCTGATCTAGTAACTACCCACTTGAAGGTAGATTTTATGGGACATGTATAATGGACCTACATCCCCTAGGTGTCTGCATAGCCTTGAGCACATCTGGAAATGCCAACAAGTAGTCCCCAGGTTTATTTCTTCCTTTAACAAAGATTCCTGCTCTCCTGGCTAAGATACTATAGGGGAATCTCTACTGCTTCTGAAAGTCGACTGGGGACAACCATAAAGTACCACCTTATATTTGAGAGATGCAATTTGTGTCCCAGGGACTTGTTTGCCACAGAAATAGATGACAAGTAAGTGTATTTTCTGGTTCAGTTGTTGTGCAACTCTGGCCCAGCTTAGGAAAGCATCCATTCCATTTTGAAAATTAAACCACAGACACGATTCCAGTATGAGCTCACTAAAAAGTACAGGAAAATGTTGTCTTCAAGCAATAAACAAAGTGTTATCTAAACCATACTTACTTTCATGGGAAACCTTTCTCAAATTAATGTTTACTACAGTGGCACAGGGAATGAAAGAGTGGAGGGTTGAGCACGATGCAGGAGAATTACTGCAAAATTTGTATTTCCAACTCCAAATCTGCTGACATGGGAGAATCACTGAAGTGACAGTCACTGGAGAACAGCACCGTACAAAACAAGACAATGTCATTTTGATTTGATCTGGACGAAGATGAAAAACCTGCATCTGCCTCTCCAACGACACAGAACAGATTTTTCCTGTTGGCATTCTATTTTACATACATTCTCAAAATGTATTTTTCAGTACACCGAGGGTGGTCATCAATCTACTCTTCGCAATAAAAGCCACTGCTGGAGACAGATGAAATGACAGAACGTATCTGAGGATACAGCAAGTTCAGCCAATAGATAGAACAACGCTGGCATCTAAGGAGTTCAAGGTTAATTCCCTTTCTGGAATTAAACAGCAAATGGTACCAGAGTCCAAGCAGGAACTGGGAACAATGCCATGACCGATGCTCTGTTTTTCCTCTATAGTGATCTAAAAATAACCTTTTTGGATGTCTGATGAGAAAAACACCAGCCTGTAAAGCCACGGATACATATTTCATCACTCCTTTAGCCAAAAAACAAGGAAACTACAATTGAAGAGAGGAATTGAAGCAAATCAACGCGGACATGTTCACTGTAGTACTCCTGCGTTTTCTTTTTCCACGGCTCTAGTCTTGTAGGATGAGAACAACATCAGAAAGGAGCTCAGCCTTAACAGTTAAGTTGCCAGATTACACGTTACGAGTTTCAGCACTTCGGTGTATACTATGGCACTTTACCCTAAACAGCATACACAAAGAAAAAGGACACCTGCCCACATCAGCTTCATAAGCCCACACAATGACGAGTAAAAGCCTTTCATTTCTAAGTCACTTGTCTGAACCTTACAGAATTTGCTCCCGAAAGACAGCTAAGAGGTACCTTCCCGTCTCGTCCAGCTGCGAACTCTTTACGTATTCTTGTTTTAGGGGCAGAAGCCCAGACTACCAATATCGATGGCGATGACAGCAATTGTGTATGTTTGAAAAGAACTTCTCCTCACTGTTTTGACAGGTTGTGTTCCCTCTTCTAAGAGTACGTGTTGATGGATGGAGTGGAAAAAAAATAAATAAATCAAAACCACAAAAAAATCCCTCAGCACTCTACTCTGAACTCTCTCTCCATAAAGGAGGACTTCAGTGGTAAACAAAGGCACTTATGCTATAAAGAAATCTCACAATAACCAAACAATTCTCAGCCGGTATTTATTTATGCTTAGGAGTGTACCCAAACAGGATTCAACTAAAATAATTGCATATTCATCCCAAACTAGCCCTCCCCTTCCCCCAATCAGTATTTTATTTTTCCACCTGCTGACAGCATTATCTGATCTTAAATACAGCTTAAATACAAATCAATCTGCATAATGAATCCCATCCTAGGAAGCTGACTGAAGGATTTATGAATGGCCAAGCGGCGAAATGAACACGTGAGTATGATCGTTCCACCCTTTTCAGCTCCACCCTGAACTTCACTTCATAGTTTATATTAAGACCAAGACTGATAAAACATTCGCAAAAGACCGGAGTTGTCATCAAACCCAACGACGATGAAGACATCTTGGCAACGGACAAGAACAGAACGATATGATAATCAAAGCAGCACGGACATTGTGTGCCACTATTATTCCAGCACCAGCTCCTGGTATCGAGTTACTTTGAATAAAGGCAGTAAGATGCAGTGCCTGCCCTTATTTTTTACCTGTGGAATACTAACATTTACGTTTCAGAACCGAAATGTAGAGCCGTAATTGTTTTTCAGAAAATGTAATCTGTCCTCTTCTAAGTAAACACTTTCTCTAGAGAAAAAAAGAGAAAGACGAGCAATATTAAACCAAAACGGTTGATAGATGCAGTTGATAAATGATTCAACTGCTTCCCGGAAAATCATTTTACCCTATAAAATTTTCAAGTCCACTCAGGATTTTTAGCTCTTTTTGAGATCAAGCTGTATGTTTAAGGATAAATAAATGCAGTATCTTGACAACTACAAGGAAACAAATTCCAGCAAGCTACGTGCAAACCTGGAGAACTCTTACGGTACCACTCCGCATGACAGTGAGCCAAATGTTCAGCTTGACACTGCTGAAAAGGAACACTTCCCTTCTGCTCCGAACTACGTGGTTTTGCCACATATCTCACACTGTCACCGGTACGTGCTGGACTCCTCTGTGTGCTGGTGTATCTTTCTATAGCAGCAGAAGCCAAGGAAGCAAACAAAAACAACCCGGTATGGATGGATCTCTGTCACAATACTTCATTAAGTAGCTCGTGGAAGGATGCGACAATCAGCACCTGCATACAAGGCTGGAACTGAAGGTTGCAACTGCCACCCAACATGAAAAAGATGAATTATTGCATTTTCATGTGCATAACATAGGACTGCCTGGGAAACAAACAGACAAACAAAAACCAAAGCTGTGATTTCATCACAGTCAGGGTTATAGTCGTGTGGGTGATATAAGGGATAGGTACTAAAAAAGGAAACAGGTAAAAGTGAACGGGAAAAATTACATTCTGTCACTACTGAGTTCCAAGCTCAATCAAACGGAACCAATTGTGCATTTATAACGGAGAAATTGTGCCTAAATCTCACTGCTAAACAAGTTGGCATTGAAAGCTGAACATCTCTCCCTTTCCACCTCTCATATCCCTCAGCTACAGGGGCCTTTTTACAGCAAGCTTGTTCGTTGCTCCTCAGAGAACTACCTGGACAGCTGAACCACTCACGAGCTGAAGCTGCAGTTAGCCTGAGCACTTATTTTCATGGAGAAGAGTTTTTTCAAGAGGTGCAAAATACTGTATTATTTGCATTATGCTTGCTAGCATCTAACAACTGAAAGCAGCAGTAATATGTCATTACAGTACAGGCAGAAGAGCATAGCAAGGTTTTCGGGGAACCTTACAGATCCTAAAAGCACGCTTACAAAAAGAGAGCGTGCATGATCAAACCTGTATGTTCAGAGTATTTAAAGCAAATAATAGAACAGGGCACCAAAAGAAGAACCAGTACCATGGGCAAGCAATTATACTGCATTCACCTAAAACCTACCAAACTTAAATGAAGTCTTTCGATTGACTTTGGTGTTCTAAGAGAAGGCCTTGCAACTGGGATTTTAAGTGATGCATATGGGATATCACCAAACAACTGCTTTTGAAATTGCTTTTAGCGGAGCACAGGCATTGCAATCCCCTGAACAAGTTTGAGAAACCCACAATACCTTTGTAGTGCTGTGTTTTTAAAAAATACATCAATGACTGCATAGATGCATTTAAATCAGCAAAACCCACTAACTCTCTGCTCAGACCCTGTCATACAGAAGTCAGAATACAGTTTTACTGCAAATTGTGAAGACTTTCAATAGTTCTCTCATTGTACATAAAAACAAATTATTTTAAAATTATATTTTTAACACATAGGCAAGATATTTCTAATGAACTAGTCCCAACTGCTATTGGACATACTGTACATAGTAGAATGTTTAACTTTGTTTTATCAAGCCACAAGGATATCAGATCTGTTCTTAAATTTTAAACAGTAATTTTAAAAAAGTATAACCAGTTCACAATTCACCCAGCAACGTTAGGTACATACCTGGTAAGTAACACTCTTCTTTCCATCATCATTTGTTTGAGGCAAGGTCAGAGGTCCAGAAACTACCCAAACATCCTCAAATCTCTCGGTCAATTCCCGACAATACATTTCCATTCTGAAACATATTTGTCAGATTGAGTAGAGCCAGTTGGGAACACTTAATGCAACAAACTTCAAAACAGACCATGAGGGGCAAGAGGACTTTTCCACACTCCTGTGATTGATCCACATGCCAAAGAAGGTAAACCACAGGCCCAAGTCATACTTCCCTCTCATTGCAGTTTCACTTATGTGCAGATAGACATGTGTTATCACACATCTGAAAATGGTTTCTGCAGCCTTGCCACCTAACTTGAAAATCTGAATTCTCAACGTAATACCACACCTGACACCAGAAAGGTAACTATTGATTAGACACTTGTTTTAAACAGGCTGTGGCATTCTTAGTTCAAATGGTTCTACCACACTACTGGGTTTGTATGCATCCCCTAAGGAATCCACGTCCTGAACAAGCAGCTCTTTCTGTAGCTCAAAGAACTTCTAGAGTTATTATGTGCCATTCCTGCTAAGCCTACTTATTGCTTTTTTTTATATATATAACTAATTAAAAATAGTTACTCCAGAAATACTAACATTCTTTTTGTTTTCTAAACTAGCTGATTCAGTTTACAGCATAAAATACTTCTCCAAATAAAAGGTTTCTGGATCAAACCTTTACTACAGTAAATTGGCAGATTGTAACTACTCTGACCTAACATTCCAGGTGTTACAGAAATTACGTAAAATGAGTACCTACTGGGCCTTTACTAAAGACAGAACTGTACCTCGCTCAAATGGACAAAGAGACCAGAAAATGAGACAGAGAACTCCAGGTAACCTGGGTGCTTGTATGGGGGAAAGTTTCACCCTCTTCTCCCTCCTGTTCCTCACACCTCTCACTTGGGCCACCTTTAGCACTCCTCACCTGTCCATAACCCTGAACAAAACCAGACTTTTTTCCTAGGATGGGTTAGAGAGTCAAATAAGCTCACACAAATCAGAATTAGTAGGAATTAGCCCACGTTTCTTTGGTGATAGTGCACTGCCATGTGACAAGCCAAAGCACTGACCACAAGCTATTTTTTTTTTTTTCTGCTGTCGTTAGCTTTGCTTCCAAGTAACTCAGCTCCTCTGGATGTCTCCCAGCATGGCAATACCAACACCACCTGGCACAAGGGAAGAAGGGGAATAAAGGAAGCTAGGGAACAGACTGCTGTTAGTGGCAGCAGGGACAGAGATCAGACTACTGGGACCACGAAGTTACACTCAAGACAAAAGGGAAGAAAGCAGCATGTTGGTAGGAAGAGAATGACAAAGAAACAGTTAGACCACATCAAGAAACCAATCTAATAGTTTACTATCCAACAGCTTCCTGAAAGACAGTGCTGCAGTCTCCTTTCCCCCTGCTCCCCTTGCCTGCCCCAGCAGCACCTTCCTACTCCATCTTTCACATTGGCTCTAGTGTTCATCTCACCAGTTGATCCAATTTTCTCATCTGGCAGAAATGTAACAAACCAAACCAAAGCATGAATCATTTTAACTGGGTTAGTAAATGAAGCTGACTCGCTGTAGAGTCAGACATGTATAAGAGCTGGAACTGGGAAAACAGCAAAAACATGCAGCTGGAGGGCAAACACCACTTTAAAAATCATCAGACTGTTAAACTCTCTGAGCTGTACTATCTGCACCTTGAAAGACAATTCAAGAAGTGATTAAAATAAAGGAAGAGAGTACTGAAGACAGGAAGGGATACAACACACATGAAGCACAGTATCCTTAAAACTACGTATTGTTTAAAAAGTAATTGACAAAACAAGTGACACAAATATCTGGTTAGTGTACTTAAACTGTGGGGATAAGGCACTGGGGTTGGAATGAAGTGATAATAGCAGCTTAAGTTGTGGGGCTGACAATGGCAGGGGAAATTCTGAAATACTCCCCGTGATTTCCTGATCAGGCACCAATCCTGCTCCAGAGAAATAAGGAGGGTTTCCAGCCCTAAACTGGTGCCAAAGCTTAGCGTTGGTAGAAGGAAATTTTACGCTCAAATACTTGAGGTATTAAAACAAAACAGAAACATCTCTTAAAATGTAACAGCGTTTTATTTGTCTATAAAATAGTGTAACCTTACTGAATGCCTCATATGATTTTATATGCGTTCTTGTAAAACTGGAAAGCAGGTGCGTGTCGTTGAACCATGATGCATTTCTGATATACTTCTAGTACAATACTGAATGCGATTTTGCCAACCTTCCCTCGACTGAGCCTTGTGAAATTCATCATTCTCCCCTCCTGTTTCTGAGTCTTCACATTCTTTAAGCCCTATGCAAGAAGCACAGAATGAATGCTCGTTTTATTAGGTTTTTTTCTGCTCAAGGGAATGAAAGAATAAAAACCCTACATAAAGAAAGGTAAGATTTACTTCCACTTGCTTCACCTCCCAGCTGATCCAGCCAGCATTCACAGAGAACTTGCCTGACTGCTACTTGGAAGCCAGCACTCCAAAGAAATAACTAAAAAAGCCCTGGAGTAGTCACAGCTCAGCAGGGAGCACTCAGTTCTCCTATTCAAAGTGAACAGATGTCCACGTACAGAGATGGGGTTACTCTGATACTGGAAGTGCTTTTTAGGAGATGTTAAAACTAGATTTAAACCCCTTCCCTGCTCCTACTTATTTTTCCTTAAGGATAGAAATGTTAAGCATGGTACCTTTACCCACATCAGCCAGAATAAATGATTTCATTCTAAATAAACGCCCTTTAAAGTTTTCCTGAATAAAGAACTAAAGCAGCCATTATACTGCTCTTGCATTGTGAGGACCGTGAGTTACCTTTCAGAGAAGGTTGACGTGATCTCTACAGATAGCCTGATATTTTTCATTTAGTTAGTTCCCTCATGAGTAATTTCTCACCTGTTCCAAAATCCAGCATTATTTTCATAATTCTGAGGCACAATGTTAGAGAGATAAAATGTCTCAGCCATAGCTCTCTGCATGAAGAAAGAAAATAGTTATCATTTCGTTGAAACATCTGAGCTGTAAACACATTTTAAAAGTTTTTGGATCAGAAGCCATTCCTAGTTTAGTTTTACCATTATCAAAATAAAAAGTCAGACAAGACCTGAGTCAGAATACCTACAAAAACATACTGGAATAAGAGTGTGTAAAACTGAGGAGCAAACCTTGCAAACTGGATCTACCTTTTTTTTTTTTGACAGAAACACAGTACAAGAATGTCTAATTCTAGCGGTACAGTAATAATTGTTAACACGCTGACTACCAATTCTGTAATGTCTTTGGAAGCAACCAGATACTCTTTATCTTGAAGGGGACAATGCTTTCACTTATGCTTTTTATTTCTTTGAGTGATTAATCACCAGCTTTTTCTTTCTGTTAGAACAAAGGATAGAATATTCGTCTCTAACTTACAATCTTGCAAATACATATGATGCAGGTAATGAAATGATGGGACCATAATATGCCAACACCTACATACCTGCTTCATTTTATGCTTTAAAAGTGTCAGAAACCTCTCTGAAATTAAGCTTACATATCTCCAGATGTGAGGAACCTGGGGCTAAACAACTACACATACGCAGGAAAATACAGTGAAAAAAAATCCAAAATCTTAACAGGTTCTGTCCCTGTCAATGTTTTTCAGATACTCCTTCATCAAAGTGAAGGTGCTGACAGAAATTCTTAGAGCAAACACTGCCTGCACTAATTAAACTGTGAAATTAAGGTTTCATAACCCTGTATTGGAAAGACTTGATTACCTCACTGCATTTCAAACCAGGCTGAAAATCTCTGTGCAGGTAGCTCATCTGCTAAAACTCCCCAGCTAACACAAATCACCTCCCACCAAGACGCTTCTAGTAGAAATAAGATGACTGGTTCTTTGATCCGATACATGCCAGCGTGCTGTCACTCTGCCCCAGAGCGTACTACTCTGCAGAGCAGAAATACAAATTCAAACTGCTTCTTAATTGACAAATTGCCTGCATTAGGCACATTTCACATGAGGATCCAATAAATCCAAGGCTGCTTTGTTAGTCAGCCAAGGCATTAGGGCATGCTTTTCTTACAACTCAAACAAATGGCAGGTGAAGACATTTTATAGACTGAAAGAACTATGGCAAAAAGGTTCTAATTTACCTCATACGTATTGCCAGAAAGGAAAAAAAAAACTTTTTAAATCATCCAGTCAATCCTCTTGCCAATGTAGAACAGTACTTAACAGTATCTTTGCTTTGCCCAATCTAGCCTTAAACATTTCGGCACCTGTTGGCTGCAATGAAGTCATCTCTCCTCGTCTCCCTTTGACTGAGCTTCTGAGCTTCAGAAGATGTTTAGCTGGTGAAGGTTCTCACCTTTTTTGTCCCCAGTTGAGACTCTAAATTTCACTCAATTAAGACACCTGAATTAGACTGCATGAGAATCCTACAGTGCTCAATCAAGAACAGACCTGGTAAGTCCGAGCTCAGGTCTGTGCTTCAACAATGAGATCGTATTCCATCTCAAAACAGTGCAAGGAACATCATACATTACTCTTACGGGTCTTTTTACCCTTTCTAACCAATAAACATAAATAAATAAAAAAATCCTACTGTTGAAAATTTGTTATCTCCTGCCGGTGCCATGTGTCCTCGCGACCACCCGCTCCCAAGGTAGTCTTCATTGACGGCACTGAACATTAGAGGGATGTTAGGGTCTGGTCTGAATTTACAGTGCCTTCGGTCTGCATTGCCTAAGAAATAACAAACTAAATTGTCATCGTTAAACCATCAACAAGACATCTCACCAAACTGCCCATGCTTAAGGATTCAACACAGTAATCTGAATATTTTTCTCCTCAGCCATACAAGAGAAGAATTCTACTTACAGATCCATGCTCCCATTCCTACATGCATTCCCACTACCCTTCCCTACTACAGACTCCGTTTATTGTTTTACAGAGAAAAACAAAAGCAAAATAGGCAGACTAATATTAAAGGCAAGATTGCTAAAGATATAAACCAGTATGGATTCTCTCTTTAGGACAATTAAGATACACAAATCATCACCAGCAGCAGTTCCATTTTTTAATGTTTGAGCCACTACAAGCATTTCTTCTTTTTCCAAGTCTAGCCTGGAAGTGGAACAGCTTTATTTTATAAAGATACCAGTGGTAATAAAGCCATTCCAGAGAACATCATGTCATTCGTTCTCCACGTACACAGAATTAAGTGAAGAGCTTTCCTGCCCCTCTCCGTGATTCCTATGCTGCTTTTCCAGACATTTGAAAATGATGCACAAAAATGACCTCAGTCTTCAGTAGAACGATTTTTATTTTTTCCGAGGGTCGTGAATTGTTCCAGGGATGGCAGCTGACACTAACCTGCTACCTCTGCCAGGGAGCCTGTGGCTTCTTTCTAGATCTGCTGGGCATACACCTTTTTGTCTCGTTGCACTGTGTGAAGTCCCAGTCTGCTCCCTGGGAAAGAAGTTAGTCAGAAGGGGCTACAACTTTGAGAAAATTTCATCCCAAAATAGGTCACTTCCTTGAAAAGGTGATGGCCAGAAGAGACTTGCATGAATTATTCTGGCACTGACAACCTCCAACAAAACACCATTTTTCTTAAGGAACAGCCTTGGATCCATCTGTGAACACCCACTACGAGCTACGTGTCCCCAGGAGGCAGCCAAGGGACACCCAAGGGCTGACTTAGCTGTGTTTGTGCAACAGGGACACACAGGTGGTGGGAGAACTTTGAGCACCATCACTGCTGTCTGCATTTTTGTTTTCCAAATGCCAATACAATTCAAAGTATCCCCAGCATACTGATTTTTCTTCATAAAATGCAGGGTGTCAGGCACAATTTCAGACGTGCAATAGAGAGGACCATTACATGTTCTGTTTTCATTCAAGCATAAACCACCAGGCCTGGCAGACACAAGAATTTTCCTCAAACTTGGCACTTTATAACGTACTTTCTCTTGCAATAAAATGTGAAGGGCAACGTTCAGTGATTACCACTGTTAGTTTTTAAAGTTAGCCTCCTACAGCTGACGGTGCATATACATTCAGTGATATTACTGAGCACATACACACCCTATGCATGCTGTGCTCCACGCTCTCCACTTGGCAGCTTCTCTATCCGAGAATATCTAAGGACCACAAGAAAGAAGGGAAGGAGTGGGAAATGAGCATAAATATTGAAAATGCGTGTTGGAAACCATTGTCTGTAAGCAATTTCCTCTTCTTCACTGGCCATCTGCGCCTATGTTCATTATGCAGTGTATGTAGAAGGAAGGAGCTCTCGCTTTTCATTTTTTCTTTGGTAAAGACTGCGGTATGGTACTTTAACACAGGATCAATGCTTAGGAAGCAACACCAATGATGTTATCAGCACGCAAAGCAACAGAATTATCATTTAAAAAAAAAAAACGACACTTCGTCTCACTATTTAAGACAAAGCACAAAGCGTAATTTATCAATTAAACTTGAAAGATGGAAAATATATCATTCTCTGTCCACTGTTTTGATAAAATGGAGAATTCCTTCTGTAATTAGACCTCATTTACATTTAAAGCTAATGCCTCCCCACCGTGTCTTTTAAACACTTAAGTTCTTAACAACACCCTCCACCTTTTTTTTTTTTTTTTTTTTCCTTTACAACACAGAGTTTAAAACCTCCATGGAAGGATTTTGTGACAAATACCCTGAACAACACAGGTATGCCCCAAATCTCACTTACAGTAGCTCTCAGAAATAAATCTTGAGTTGAATGTCTCAAGATGCCTATTTTCAATTGGAAGTTAGCTGTATCTGATCATTTGGAAAAAAAGTTTTAACAATTTAACTTTTAAGGCCTGCTTGAAAGTAAGCCTGGATCTACTGCTTTCTTCTCAGAAAGGAGAGAAATCAATGATGCTACTTAGGGGTGGGTTATAAATATTTTCAGGATCATGCTTTTAATTTTGAAAGGTAATTTGAAGACAGTGATAAAGATATATTTAGAGGGCTACTGCTTTCATGAAACATTTTACAATTATACATTTACCTCCATTACTAATAATTCACCTTATAAAAGCTGAACTAATGCTATAAACTTGATTTATAATGACTGTATACCATTCACATTTCACTCAGCACTGACAGCAAAAGCCACTAAGCCTGTCTTGCATAAAGAACAGGGAAGAGACTACTAGATAATGCACATCAGAAAATACAACAGAGCTGCATCAGAGTAGGTAATGACTGCAGCGAGTAGGTATGCATTATCTAGCTTTGAACAATTATAACTGTTGATGCCCTCTGCTCCATTTTTATCTCAGAAACACAGATTCATCTTTTCTTCACATTCTGAGCAAATCTCTTCAAGATCTATAGGTGAAACAGTCTGGCTATTAATGGCATTGACTCATTTGGGGCTGTGCCTCCATTGACATAAGTTGTCCCACAGAACTAACTATACTAGCTAAGGAAGCAAGAACAATTTGAGGGACTCGAGACTGAAATTTGCAGGTCAGAATAAGGTAAGGTAAGAAGCTTAATTTTCAGTTTTACTTTCTCTCCATTCATATTTAATAGAGGGAAATTAAGTTTCCCTCCTGCAGAATGTTTACACTGATACAGCTATACTGATCTGGTGCCTTTAGACTGTTTCATAAACTCGCAACAGAAATTTCTCATGGAAGGCAGCTCTAGTTCTTCTTCACTCCCCTTTCACACTCAGACCTTCAGCTGTGTCATGCAGACCTGTCTTATATGTGCAATACTAGACAAATCCCAGCAAGATAAGGAATACTGAAGAGACCTGTCAACCAGCAGTGACAGATCTCTTTTAATTCACTAGCAACATCAGCCTCAAAAAGTAACAGAGCTGACATCCATCCAGAGGCCTACTGCCTCCAGTAAGACTGTGAATAGGTGGAAAAAGCTGTACATAGAGATCACTACAGGGTTTCTCTCCCAGCCTGCTCCTTGGTCCAGCTCCTGTGAACTACAAAACCCATTCTCAGTGCCGTAAATCTAAGTAAATAAACACCCACATACCCAATGTCTTCTGTTTTGAAATATGTTCAATCACCCATCTAGGCACACGTTTTGCCTGGTCATAAGACAGTGCATGATTTGTGTAACATCTGGTCTCTGTTCCAGCTTCAGGGAATCCATATTTTTCCAGCAGAGAGTCTTCTACTGGTTCTAAGGAGAAAAATAAACAAAAAATAATCCAAAGATGAAATGTGATCAGAAACAAGACAATAATAGAAGCATCTCAGTGGATGTAAACATACTGTATAGGGAATTACTTGAGGTTACTGCCACAATTAAGACAAAATTAATGAAGAGAGCAATCCACTGAAACTTCCTTCCACCAATAACCAGCTGCACTTTCCATCATGCCCTCCCAGGCGGATCCAAACTCTAGGACTAACTCATTCACTGTAATGCCTGCACACCGCCACTTAGCAATCACTCTGGGCTGGCCTCTACAGGAGAAACTATCAGATATTTAGGGATGCATCAGCCAAAGAGGAGTTAAGGACATAGGATATCAACACACAGATTTCCCCTTTCAGAGACTCAGCAAGAAATCAGACTCCTTGCAAATCACAGTGTGTTAAGCACAAGTCCTGCCATCACTAGGAACGGTTACGCTCTGATGAATGAACAAAAACTTCGCTGCAAGATTTTTTTTTTAACATTTTTCTCTCATGGAGGAATATTTGCATCCACATTACTTACTTTTAAAGCCTTCAGACTACAGAGAAATACATTAACTCCCACCAGATCCTGAGGCACCCCCAATGCCCCCTCCCTACACACCTGACACCCCGGGGCAGCAAGAGGGAAAGGGCTGAAATTTATTTATGGCCTGCCTGAACTGTGAGTTTACAAATAAACGTATGTGTACGTGTGCTTGCTGTATCTTTACACAGACATGCCGAATGACCAGACCACGCAGGACTGCTGCAGCTGCCCACAGGAGCAGCCATCCTGTCAGCTGCAGGCACCCGCTCCCCTCACACACCGCTTGGCTGCGAGCGGGAAGCCGCGTTTATAACGCCATTTTCAGCCCTGAATCCCCACGTGACATCCCTCCGCCCTCCCTTATTCCCATTCGGGGGCTTTACGGAGGAAATAGCCAGGAAAAGCCGCTCCGAGGGGAGAACGGAGCTGCTGAGGGGCACGGGCGGCTGTGGAGAGCGTGGCCGTGCTGAGGCGGCGCCGCTCCCGCCCCGCGTTGCGCTCTGGCGCCGCGGCTCCCTGCGTCCCCTCAGCCCCCGGTCGTCGTTCCTTACCCTCTGGCAGGATCCTGTCGGGGGCCAGCTCCGGCTGGCTCTGGCTCCGGAGAAGCCGCCAGGCTGCCCAGCACGACGCGGCAGCGCCCGCCGCAGCCCCGCAGACGAAACCGCCCAGAAAGCGGCGATGGCGGGGCAAAGCCGCCATGGCGGAGGAAGGGAGGGAGGAAGGATGGCGGCACCGCGCTGCGCTGCAGCGCCCCCTGTCAGCCCGCCACGGCGGCGTCGCCTCAGCACGATAATGTGCTAATAAAGGGTAAAACGGGATTTCCCCGAAAGTTTTTTTTTTTTTTTTTTTTTTTTTTTTTTTTTTTTTTTTTTTTTTAAATCGCCCTCACAGGGACAGTCCGGAGGGGTGTGCTTAAACCAGTCCCCAGGCAGGGGACAGTGCCGCCATTTGGTGCCTGGGCATCAGGTGCTTCATCAAGGAATCTTACAGCATGATTATTATTATGTTTAGCCCTCACAGGTACCCAAGCCTGTAAGCATTTCCTTCCGAGCTCCAATAAAGCAGCATTTTTGCTGAAAAGTGATGGGTATAGCAATGAAAAATGCCAAAATATGTGGGCTGGGGCTCCCCACCATCTCTTGTCTGGAGAAGGCCTGCCATGCTTTAAATTGAAGTTGCGCACACACTTTCCTGCCTCATGTTTGGGGATTACATTCCTCACCATGCTGGTACAAGAAGCTTTTTAAATATATATATATATATTTCAATATTTTTCCATGTCCACGCCCACCTCACTGTATCTTTTAGGGTATTCAGCTGAAGCTGATGGGTGTGGGGGGTGTGTGTGGGGGGGGGAAATAAAGGTGATGAGTGGAAGCTCCATTACAGTTCCAGGTCCAACGCTTGCTCTGAGCCGTACCTCACACCAAAGCCATTTCCCTGCCTTTACAGACCCCCCAGCAACGTGCCAGCAGGGAATTTGCTAACAGTTGCAGCAGCGAATATCCAGCCATCCTCACACACTGTGAGCAGGGGTGCGCTGCCTCGGATCAGCCATGGCTCTAACACCGGCTTAGGGTTAGTGTAACTTCCACTTCCAGCAAATATTAAAGTTTTAGAAGGGAAGGTTTTGTAAATCCGGTTGGAACCATTTTAAGTGATTACTGTCCCTTGCTCTGTTCTGCTCCTCTGCTCAAACTGGCAGAAGAGAAGACACTTTAGGGCAAGGCCTTGGGATTTAGCTTTACCCCCATCACTGATACTTGCAGCTGTATTACTGGACCTTGTATTGATACAGCTTAGCGTGCACGTAATGTTGTGTTTGAACAGTTCTCTGGGAATAGTAAGCGTTGTTACCACGGTGCTACAAGGGGCAGCACGCTTGAAAGGACGCAGCTATCTGAGCTAATTCCCTCTTCCCCTTAGAGGAGTTTGCAATCTATGGATTGAAGTGCAGGCCTCAGCTATGCCTCTGCAGGGATTTCGTTTTGCAGCAGAGATGCCATTAAAACAGCAAAAGGTTCTATAAAAAGGAAATACTTCAGAGAGATGCCAAAGATATTACCAAATGGCAATGAGTTTTAACGTCGCAGCAATCACAGAAGCAATTATTTGTAATTTATTGTTTATTTTCATATACAAAAAGATAAACTTGAAATAGTTCTTTCTAGTTTTTTTTCCTCCTATCTGTTGGGGTGTAGCTGCTTCACACAGGGCAAATACTACATTCATACTGGTTTATTCGGACACCCAGTGCAAAGCTGAAGCAGCAAAACTCCAACTTGGCAGATCTAATTTCAAACTTGAGACTCATTTCTAAAATACCACAGTAAAAAGGAACAAAGATCCACTGCAAATTCATGAACTATGATACAATGTTTTTTCCAAAATGTCTTCATTTCATAACTGCAATACAATGGATGTCTGCATTAGGCCTTTTTATACATACATTATATATATACTTTTGCAGAATATATATATATATAATATACATATAAAAATCAGCACACTTCAATCCAAAAGGGGTTACAGCAACGAGCTTAACTCTCTGTATACTTTTTTTTTTTTTTTTTTAACAGGATACTTTAGTATATCTTTTGTTAACTCAGTAGTACAAGCTATCTCTGTTCTACATTTTTATAGCTACAAGAGTGAAATATAACCTACAACATTTACATTTCACATATCTTGGTATACAAACAGTACTTATTGAATTTGAGCCAAGGACCAAAAGACTCTTTAAAAATTATTTCACCATCTGATAGAGCTTCCTGTAATTTACACTCAGTTTATTCTGCAGTCTTCTAAATCATTTACGTAATCTCATAGTTTGAGTTTAAATCCATTCAAACTGGAAATCCTGGAGAAACAGGTTACTGCAAACTCTTATGTATACTCTATATATACAAGTTAAGTAACACAGCGTAATAAGACTTAGCTATTTATCCTAAAACTGATATACACATATTTCACTACGCTAGACAAGTCTTAGGATTTTTATTTTATTTCTTTAAATAAAGCACAAATTTAGAAGTAGCTGGTAAAACTTACAATAAGATGGTTTAAAATGACAAATGGTTAGGGTGAGATTTCTTTCTGCTGGTGCCAAAACATTTTCTTGTGAGTTTTGTACTATGCTGTGTTGTTTAACTGTATGTGTCTAATGTTACATGCAGAAAGCTCTTTCCACAAGAATTGACATCAAACTGTACTTAAGTCAACTTTACAGTATAAAATTTGTCAAACTTAAGGACAAATGTGAAAATATTAACAGGTGAAAGATCAGGCTTTCAACTCTATCATGAGGATCATGCAGAATTCATAAGCAGATAGTTTGAGCAGATTGACAATGGCATTGTGCGGACTTATGGCATAGAGTAGAGGTCAAGAGTGTTACTTAGTTTGCAGTAACCACCTCCTTCAGTTCTGATCCACTAACAGATTCACTTTTGCATCATACTTATTCCATTGGAAGGCCAACAGCATTGCAAAATGCCTGCTTCTGGGAGATTGTAATACTTTTGCAAATTATTTACAAAGATAATCGTAAACCATCAATAACCATAGAAACATTAGATGGAGAAAAAATGGGGAAAGAGAAACAACTTCATTTCTTACTTTAAACTAATTACTATTTGAGTTGGAAAGTTACTTTTTTGGCTAAGTAAAATGAAGACTGTAGTGTGCATCAGTTACATAAATACATTAAAAAAAAAAAAAAAAAAAGACTTTTGGGGGGAGGGAGGGATTTATACAGCAGAATGTTAATAAAAAGAATGACTTTTGTTGTTGTCATTCTTCTCCAGAAAAAAATATTCTGAACCCAATTCTCTTTGGCAAAATACTATTGAGAAGTCATTGTGGTTGAAGGCCTGTTTTTATGAGAAGGTTCTCCGGAGAAGGTAGTTGGAAAAAAGAAAGGGCTAAACTGGTACCAGGTTTTGCAACATGTTTCCTGATACCCAGAAATTGTTCTGATGCTTAGTCCACATTCAGGAGCTATGATTCCTCCTCCAACTTCCTCCTCCTCATGGCTGTTGGTTTTTTATTTGGTATTTTTTGTTTTTAATGGGGGAGGCAATCCAGAGATGCCAGTGACTACTGAATTAGAATTTTAATTGACTAGAATGGTTACTGATTAAACTTCAGTTCCTTAGAATGGTGGAACAGTTGAGTAAAGTATGGCCAATGCCCTCCCTTCCACAAAAAATAAATAAATAAAAAAATAAAAATAAAAAAAAAAGCTAATGAAGTCTTCCCAGAATATGCTAAAGTTTTGCAATACTAACCTTACTGGAATGTTGTATACTGAGTTTTATTGTTTTTTAACAACTGGAAAGATTAAGAGGCCCCTGCTTCAAAATGGGCCCAAAAATGCAGATACAGTGTTTGAATCACGTCATCTGCCCCATTAAAATACTGAAATAAAAAGGCTAACAAAGGAAGCACATTTCAGGAAACACTTTCTTAATACATATCCAGCACAATGCCATTATAGAGCTTCAGAGAAGCCCTTTTGGTTTTAATGTTGGAAAACAAAAGTTTTGCTTTTTTCCTTCAGTCCTTGGGGATCACTTTCCATTTATATATATATAGCACATACATGTATACATGCATATGATATATATATATAAACACATAGCAAGGTTCCTGTTTGTGTATGGTACAATATTGTAGTATCAAGGAGAATCCAGATAGCAACACTGTTTAACATGAGGTTTGAGGTAATTGGTTCTTGAAATACCTGGATCACAGACTGCATCCAGAAATAACAGCTGGGCAATGAAAAGTGTTTTTTTCAGACAGAAAAAACTAGTAAACAAAAGAGAAAAAAAAAAAAAAAAAAAGAAAAAAAAAAAAAGCTTACAGCAGTTGCTTTTACATGGAAAAATAAAGGCACAACAGAATAGCATTACATTTCAGAACAGCTGGATGGACGTAACACAAGTATGACCTCTTTCTGTGGAAGTGTCCCGACGAAAAGGATTACTGCTTACTTGATTAGGTTATTACTTCAGTCAGGGAACAGAGCTTCACCCAAAGACTAGAATATTAGAAAAGAAGTCCCATGTTAGTGAGTGAGGGTATTGACCAGGTATGTTTAGAAAGTGCTCCAGGAACACACACACTCACGGTCCCACTGAATTAGATGCCAGCTCAGCCCCGGGCTTCCACAGGGCCAGGACTTCACCAAGAACACAGAAGTAGGACTCAGCAATTGCGGGAGCTTGCTCTGAATCATTCAAGCACTAATTTCAAAAGGCACACTGTCAAAACAGCTTTCGAGTAGCACAACATATTGTTTAGTTGTAGGTTTTATTCAGCTAGCTTTTACCCTGCCGGCATTGTGCTGTCGAGATTAAGAGAACCAAAGACTGGAGTGATTTTTAGGTCCAACAGGCAAAGTTAGCTTAAGTGAAAAGAAAATATTTTAAAGGTTTTTGTTTGTTTGTTTGTTTGTCTCTTTTTCTTTAATACCTTTAGAATACATAGGATTGGTTACACAAATTAGGAATGCTCTTTTTCTAAGTAGGACTTTGGACATGACAGTGCTTCTTTTCCTTAGTGCCTCTGACCCAGACAGTAAAATCTGACACTGGGAACACAGAGCACATCTGCATGTTCTGGTGAAGTCTGATTATTGGTGTCACTTCAGTGAGAAGGAACTTCTGGGAAATGCTTTTATCAAGACTCTACTGGCAACAGCTCCTTACAGATCATATTGTCAACGCAGCAAACGCAGCTGCTATAAACGGATACGGCAGCGAGTTAGATCAGCCCAACTATTTGGTCTCAGGAAATTTTTAACACCCTGACTTCACAACTCACTGCAGCATCATGGTATATCTCAAAAGACACACTGCTCCAACAGGGATACTTGCATGATTACATGAAAAAACTTCCTGGTTAAACTGAAGATGGTCATAGAAAAGCAATAAGCATTTTTAGCAGAAGGGATGTGACATGCACGATATCCTATTAAACATATACTCAGTGCCGCCCTCAAAGCATGTCCAAGTACATCCAAACTTGCTCCTCACACTGGTTTCAGGCTAAATTTGTTCTACCCTCTAGACTTTGATGTAGTGCACACTTATTTTAAACAGTATATATATATATTTATTTATTTGCTGTGCGTACACAGACCTTTCTCCCTTTTCCCTGCAGAAACATATTAGACATTACAAAAATAATTTGTGGTATAAAAGAATTCTCACACAATGTAGAATTTTTGTTTGTATATGTAACTAAAATATATATATATATATATTTCCAAAAGTAAAAAAGTCAAAATGTCCTTATTTTCCTCTATTATATAGTCTATTTTATTTACAGTGTTACCAAACAATATTCTGTATGTAAAAGTGATAATAGTTTGTGGGACACTTCCTGCTTAGCAACTTCTCAAGGGGAGTGTGGCTTGTAGAGGACTGCAACAACAGCACTGTCACAATATTATCAACCAGCACCTTCCTCTGCCATAGGAGTTTCTTCCTTACTAAGTGAAACCAGATCTCTCACCTGCAAAACAGGTAAATTCTGACAGTCTGCCTAGAAAGCAGCACAAGAGGAATAAAACCTGTGCTCTCCAGTTTCTTTGCTATGATACTAAGAGGGGTCAGCATTCCTAATGGCAAATGCCTGTCCGACCAACCTGGAAACCCCACTCCAGCAACGCCGGCACTCAGAGGACTCAAGGCTGCTCCCACTGAACTGAACAGCTTCAACAGAAACAACAGTGAATCATGAGACCTAAACAAAATGCAATAGAGTTACTGGGGGGTTCTCACCTACCTTTTCTATGAAACAAACATAAACACAAAGACCTTGGCATTTCCATAGGTGTAACTTTACCAAGCATAGCTTATTCTGTAAGAAAATTTCAGCCAAAGAACGAGGCAGAATAAAAAAGTGCTTTTCTTTTGTCTTCACTAGAGAAAACGTCATGATCAGGACTAGCTGAAATCCTTAATCAGAATAATGGGTAGGCCAGCTATCACTTAACTGATGGTTAGACCAGTTAATAGCCTCTTCTCTTACAGTGCGCACATATGTTTCAATGGGAGCCATTTACAGTTTCCAGCCTTGCTGTACTAATGCAATTGTAGTAGCAAGTCACAGCTCTATTACCTAAAGAAAGCTCCTGTGGTATTTCCAGTCTCAAAATGTAAGCTCAAAATTCCTTCATCTAGGAAACTGACCCAGCCAGTGCAATAAATTAATAACAGGAGACTAGACAGAGGGGAATCCTGGCTCCTCAAGTCATGGAGAATTTTTACCACTGACAGAGCCTTCCAGGATATTCACGGTTAGTATTTACCCAAGAACTGCTGTGCAAGAGAAGAAGGTCAACAGTAATATTCTACGACAAATTTTTTAAGAGCTACTTCCTCAAAATTTGAATGGGAAGTGAAATTTAGTGTTTGGGAAGTAAGATAAGATGTGTTGTATCCAGCATTTTCAAGGGAGTGTTAAGAGGAAGAGTCACAATTGCTTATTACAGCTACACCTATGGATGTGCCCTGTTGCTGACCTGGAAAAAGCT
This sequence comes from Nettapus auritus, assembly GCA_011076525.1. Lineage (NCBI taxonomy): Eukaryota > Metazoa > Chordata > Aves > Anseriformes > Anatidae > Nettapus > Nettapus auritus. The sequence continues at coordinate 5,967,041 of CM021766.1, forward strand.
TCTGCAATACTGAACGAAACCAAAATCACGTTGTCAATGAAAGTTCAAATGCTAGATTAGCGATGAGGAAACTACTTGCTTGACAGCTCAAGTGTTTAAAGACCAGTAAGTTCATCAGAGCTTGTCTTCAGTAATAAATAAATACCAGTTAAAAGGACAACTTTAGCTAAACTGGTACGAATTTGTAAACAGGTAAAAGTTCAGGATTTCCTTCTCTGCTGCGGTAGCAAGACACACATACCAACGTACATTTAAAATTTGTAACCGAGCACACGTGCATTTTGGAAATTCTTTTAAAAATCAGTTTCCGAACCCTGCTGACAAGATGATCTATAAGGAACCATTACACCAGGTAATACAATCAACATTTTGTCAAAGTTTGTACAGTTCCCCACAGTAAGGTAATCTACACGTGAGAATTTTTGTTTATGCTTTCTCAGAAGAGACAATTTAAGAGACTGTCTAATAGGCTATTAAAATCATATGGCACTTTCAATAAATACTTTAAAGCTTTTCAAAGAAATCAGGATAAAAAAGCAACTGCTGTAATAAGCCTGTTTTAGCCATTATACATAATGCTGAAGGAAAAAATCCAGAACAGCAAACAGATATTGACAGTTAAAAGACAGTACAGCTTTTTTTCTTTCTGCAGCAGTGTGAACCAGCTCTCATTGCCGGGGAAATGGGAGCAAGCCCACCTCGAAACAAGCATTCACTCAGTCTTAACTCTGATCTAGACTCCACCCCAACCCTTACATCACTTCACTTCTAAAACATAGTCACATTTTCATATAAATCTCAGTGCAGAAATGTATTAGAATGTGAAAAGCGCTGATCCTGCAAACCTTTACGACCATGCTTGACGTTAAGCGAGCGATCGATGGCATGCCACCAGAAAAGCCACCCACACGCTTAACGTTCAGCATAGGCACGTTGCAGCATCAGCCTCAAAGATGTCAGCCCTCACCAGAGACCATCAGCTGGGTCAAACTGGTGTCGTTCTGTCCGGTTTTGTCACGGTGTTCTCAACAGAATCACATTAAGGAACAGAAACTTCCAATCCTACACACGGAAACACAATTACATGTGTGTACATACTAATATGCAATATACATTCAGTAACTTGAAAGAATAGGTTAAGACTTTATTCAGATAGACAAATTAAGGCAATTATCTTCATGTCTCTTCGAGATAAAGGACCGCGTCCTCATTTGTGACCTCTAGGTTTTAAAGCTATATTTTTCAAGAGATATATTTCAATTTATATTTTCTCCATATTTTCTCCAATTAGTAATTTTGTTTGCTTAATAAATTACATTTGTGCAAGGGTCCACACTGGCAATTTAGCAGTGAAAACAAGCCCAATTCATCTATATCGTACAGACTTTTTACATGTTTTTTTTTTTTTAAAGGGTGATTAGTTCAGGACTGCATTTTGGCTTAACACAAGAAAAAATTTAGAAGTTCTGGCCATCCAATGGACATAACTTTGTCAGTCTAGCAAGACACATAATTCATGTTATATTCAAAGACAAAAAAAATAAAAAACAGTAATAAAAAATAAAAATAAAAACAGCAATAATAATAACAATAATAAAAAAGATGTACTGTCCTTTCACTAAAACAGACAAAAACAAAAACAAAAACAAAAACAAACAAAAACAAACAAAAAAACACAGAATGGAAACAGCCTTCACAAATAAAAGTGAATAATGCCCAGGTACCTTATATAGGCAGTTATTCTACAACTGTATACAGTTATTTACAATGGTGCTTTATAAAACAAACAAACAAAAAAATGGTAGCACTTCCTAAAAGATTTTGGAACTTTTTTTCTTTTTTTTCTTTTTTTAAAACTCCCTTGTCATAAAAGCCAACTTACATTAAAATATACTTACTACAAGACAACACAACTAACAAAATATATAATAAAACTCATACAAGTAGAAAATTCTGAGGTATTTCTGGTTTGAGGTGGTCTGTGGTCATGAAGTTTTTAATTTTTTTTTTTTTTCTGTTTAAACCTCGGAAGCCACGTAACGTGTGTGTGTGTGTGTTTTGTGTTTTTTTTTTTCTTTTTTTTTTTTTTCTTTTAACATTGCATGTATTGCAAATTAAAAAAATATTTCAATGTTGAATCAGCAGCATTAGGAACATTCACTGACTAGAGCGAGTTTATGGCATAATAAGAGTAACGGTATTTTAGAATATGCACCACTTGAAGACAAAAGAGTTTAGTCACAGAGTACGGAGAAAGCAGCGTCAAAGAAACCAGGCTGTGAGATGCTGTGAGAATCGCTGCTGCTGCTGCTCAGCTGCCTCAGCAGTCTGCAACTGTACAGTTCCTAGGCTTCTGGGATGCTACAGGAGGCATCTGTCACTGGTTCAGGTAATTTCCACCTCCCTCCAACCCCAAATTAAAAATAAAACAAAAAAATTACAGAGCCAGTTTTCACGCTTTTCCTCTTGCCACCATCTGCACCGGTGGCTTGGGCCGGCAGATAATCAAGCCCGAGGCCAAATTGCCTGAAATGACTCACACTTCAAGCGAGATGCAAATTTTTTTCCCATCTTCCAGTATTTTACCAAAGTACTTCTGAGAATGCACTTTCCCACCTCTTCCAATTACGCTGCTTAAAAGCATCCTTCCCGTTACTATCTGGAGTTGAAAAATAAAACGTAATTATAGTTCTGCTTTTTTTTTCTTCTACCACCCAAGCCCCAGAAGCTGGAGGAAGGATGAACGAGCGCCTTGCTTACAGCCACTGGCTCTTTAACTCGGCTTTCTCCATACGCTGCAGCCGTTAATACTCTGCCCAGAAATGTCCTTCCTCTCCTCTAATGGTTACCTGAGAAGTAGCTCCATAGCAAATGATGTTTCCCCAAATGCTGCCAAGTCCAACGTCACTCTCCCCACCCCTATTCTACGCTCCCCCCTTCAATTCTACCACCAAGAATTAACATTCTCTGCCCAGTTACTTTTTTTCCATGTTACAATGACACCCGTTAGATCCGTAAAAGACACATCTGCTGTTTTTTTTTGAAGCTCACTTCCAAAAAGAACCCTAAAACGGAACGGAACCCAAAAACCAAAACAAAATGGGGAAAAAATCCTTTTGAGGAAGGTGTGATCTTATATAACAGTCTTAAGTTTCCTCCAAAGTTTGCAGCATTGCATTTTCTAAGATGGTAGGTGGTTTTCCTTTATGTCACAGATGCTCCGCTCAGAAGACAGACCGATAAAGAGAAACCCAGAAAACTGAATTAAAAAAAAATAAAATAAAAAACGAACTGAAGTGAGTTTGTTGAGGTTCTGAGGTACCTGCACCTTTTCTGCATTCATTAGTCGGCACCTGAATGCTTGCTGAAATGTCCATTTTTTTTTTAATACAGTAGAGCAATGTGCTGGTAAAATTGATCCAATCCAAAAAAATAATAATAATAATAATAACAATAATAATAAAAAGTCAAGATAAAATAGCAGCTGCATTCACGTGTTTGTTGGATTTTTGCGTTTTTGTTTTTTTTGTGTGTGTGTTTTTCTTTAAAACTTTTTTTTTCTTTTTTTTTTTTTTTCAAATCCACTGAGTCTGGAAAGACAAATGTGAACCAGGACTTAGATACTAGACTCTTTGGGCGGCAAGTCCACATTGGTGACGGACGTCACGATGGAGACGAGGCAGTCCGAGGTAGTGCCGTTTACGGATTTGCGGATCTGAGCGATGCGCTCCTCGACACAGCCCGCCGAGAGCCGAGCCTCCGCATCGTGGTCCCAGCACTCTTCGATGGTCACGCAGAGCTGCGCCAAGCCCTGCGGAGAATGGAAGAAAAGCTAAGCATCATTTCTCCATAGTATACAAGTCAGCACAAGATTAACTTTAAAATTTACTTTCACTCAGTTGTTTTTGTTTTTTAAGCTTCTGGCTTCTGAGGCTGTAGGGTTTGGTCATATCCAGCTTTTTTCATAGACCCAAAAGTCCTTTTTTTTTTTTCTCTTTTTTTTTTTTTTTTTTTTTTTTTTTAATAACAACGTACATCAAGAGATTTAGCAGTCAAAGCTTTAAACAACAAGCCATCCAGTATTACGAGTCCTATGGTAACACACCACCAGAGCTGGCAGTTCTGTATCAGTTACTATGAAGCAGTTGTTTTGTTTGCAATCACTTCTGTAGATATCTAAAAAATACCTGAATGCAACACTGCTGGAAGAGCACTGCTCATAGTTGAATCCCACTCATCCAGAAACTGGAACAGTCAACTCTACCTACACCCAGCAGCTCTCCCTGATGTCTAGGCAATGAGTTACTACACCTGAATCTAGCCCAAACAGCAGTGGTTTGGCCAAAACAGAGACATTTAGCTTCTTACTGAAGCCCTGGGAGATTTCATGATCTGCTCACTTTCCCGGTCTGAAAAATCAGCTCTTTTATTAAAAACACTCATTTGAAATTATCTACCTCTGGGAAACCCATGCTGCATTTTACCTCATTGTCTGTTTGCCTTCATGTCTAATTAATTTTCCCTCAAAAAATTGCTCAAGTCTTGCATGCTATCTGGCTTGTGAGGAACATGTCTCCGATGGTATGGATCATTCTCTCTTCAATAATCAAAGGGACTTTACTTTCCATCCTTTAATCATATTAAATGAGTCCTGCTAAACAAATGCACAGCACACCGCGACACGTTCCCCATTCATTTGCTCCATCTGATTTTAATCAGCCAGTTTACCCTCCAAATAAAAAAAGGGACAAACATAAAGGGGAATGTGAAGGTGCTGTGCAACCCCTCATTCCCTGGCTCAGACTCTCTCTGCAGGAGGCCAAACACTGTGCTAGGACAGCACCAGGGAGTGGTGAAGACACGAAGGTCACCTGCAGTTTAGTTTGTGCCTCAAGGCACCTCAATCCTGCCAGATCACTAAAAGATTTTCCTGCAATTTTTCCCTTTGAAGCTAACACATGAAGCATAACCACATCCCTCATGCCCCTCACGCAAGAAATAACTTTCCCCATTAACCAGGAGGGACGTACGGGGTGTTTCAGCCAGTGATCCTTGAACACGGGGCGCATCTTCTTGTGAACCACCACTTCTTGCAGGTCCTCAAGGGATGGGTGCTGACCTATTTCTTCTTCGAAAGGCAGCATGTATTCATCCACTGGACCTGAAGAGTAAGCGGAGGACTGGGTTAGTACAGAAACAGCCTCTGTAGAGCCACAGCCTCCACAGAGTTGCATCTTCCTCGTGCAGAAGCTGTAGCTCCAGAGCAACCTCAACCCATTACAGCAAAATAACTTGAAGAAAGATTTTGGCATGAGCATAATTTCACTTTAGGCACTAACAAGTTCAAGCATATGCAGGGTAGAGCCCGATGCACTTGTCCCAAGTACCAGCTCCTAACTGCAAAATGATTTCTGAATGCTTTCATTACGCCTGTTATGGCTGTGAACTGCTCTGGGCCCCAAGAATGAGAAAACTGTTCCGAATGCTCGTGCAGACCCTGGACTGCAGCAATAACTTCTGATCATTGAAACGTCATTTGGCCTTTGGCAATGTGGAGATGCCCTCTTAGAAAAACGCAGCCCAGCTTAACTAATGGGCTTTCTCAGGGTGCTCAGTGGCATTACTTATGATTTCTCAGCAGCGAGAAGTGACCTCTTGCAATAGTGGGAATAATTCAAGAGGGTCTTTCCAGAATAAAATGAAAGAACTGACCACTTTAGGTCATGAACTGTGATACCAAGAAAATGATGTTTAAGTACTCTGAAAAAAAAATAAAAAAAAAATCACTAAAACAGCTTATCATTATTCTTGTTGACACAATGCCAGTCAGTAAAACAAACTGAAGTGCTTGTACCAACAGATGGCACAATAACGCTCATGACCTTCCATTCCTCTTCTTCAAGAGGAATCAAGACTATAAAGAGCTGCACTGGTGATCTCCAAGCCAAAGCTCCCGATAGTAGAACCATGCTCACCAACTATTCTTCAACTGGAATTGAGTCAATGCCCTGTTTCTGAAGTTACACTCACTGCCCTTCAACTTCAATGAGCAAGACAAGGCCTGTCTGTCAATGAAGTCAACAATGCTGACCATAACAGCGGAACAGATCTGTTAAATAAGGTGATGTGATTTGTATGGTATCACTTCTGAATTAAAAGTTCAGATGGTGTTTGGTGTAACTCTCCCTCAGCGCAGAGAAAGCCTTCCCTCTGATTTAAAGGTGCTGTGTGTGACACTTGGAGTATCCTGGCCAGCTACTTCCTAAGCACAGTTGGAAGGGAATTACAAAAATAACAGGCAAAAATCCAGAGAGAGATCTGGGAGGACCTCAACCAAGAGGCATCTAACAGAGGCCTGCAGAGTGATCCGGGGTACAACTGCTTCACCCCGCTATGCTCTTACCTCCCTGCTCCTCTGGCATTTTATCAGGATAGGCAGTAACTTTTTGAAGAAGCACACACCTACGCTCACATCCTAAGCTCCTCTGTGCTCCTACAGTATTAACATCAATGTCTGAAGCTCAGGTGAGTTACAAATTCACAAACTTGATATTCAGTCCGGAGTACCCATATCTACACAAGTAGAAGTTGGAGCTGGCAGCCTTGGAGCTACTACAACAAAACGATAGCTTCCCTGACCAGGGGCAAGGTCCTGCAAATAGCAAGGATGTAACCAAAAACAGACGGGCTACTTGGACAGAAAAGATGACCCATTTTGCAGCATCATTTTAGGATAAAACTCCCTGTCAAAGGGGACACCGTGAACTTTGATGGTATTAAAAGCACTTTGAGACTTGAACACTACAAAGATCCACAGAAAATGACAGCTTACATTATAAACGAAGCAAATGAAAAACAGGTTAGCAGCCTAATAAGAATATGCCATTGTTTTTTTTGTTTGTTTGTTTGTTAAAATTATTAGTTATTTTTAACAAAGCCAGGCCCATTCTCTGGGCCAGCAAACCATGCTGAAGCAGAGCCATCCCTGGGGCAGATCTTTATTCTTACCATCAACTGCTCTACATCTGGAGACTAATTCCCACAATACCAGTCCCATTGCATACATGTCTATTCTCAGGAAGGCGTCTCGTTGGAAGTTGATTGCTCCCTCTAACACTTCGGGAGCCATATACCTCCTCGTTCCCACCTACAGAGAAAGAAACAGCTCGAGTTAAATTCCAGTTGGGTCCGTCAGCCTCCGCTGGTCAGAGATGAGTGGCAGCTGCTTTCATTAGCCTTAGGGCTACTTCTGCTAAATTTGCACCTCGCTTGGAAGACAACCAAAAGGGAGCTGATTCTTCTGACACCGATTCTCGCTAAGCTCACTTGAGCCTAGATAAGCTACCTGAAGGAAAAAGCCAAAGAGCATGGCTATGTGTGTCGTATACATTCAGCGTACGCTATAGGTCTAATTCAGATGCAGCGAGGCACAGCGAGTGGGGATGAAATCCTCTGCATCCCACTGCATCTTGCTCCAGCAGCACATGCTGGAGGAGAAAACGCTGCCTTTGGAGACACACACAACACCCTGAGGTCAAGCCAGACTTGGCTATTGCAGTCAGTGGAAGTTCAATCCCCTTCCACTAAAACTGTAAATGTAAAAAGAGTAAAATCAATGTATCCTGAAATGCATCTTTTTAATATGGGAGCTGAAACGCCTTTTAATATTTTTCTTTAGGGTTTCTCATCTGACCTTGCTGTTAACTTGAGGAACTGGGAATGAGGGGAAACATAGAAATGAGAAAGTGTGGAAAACACTGGAAAAATCCAAAGAAAGGTGGCAAAAATGAGGAAAGCTGAGAGGAGCTAACCTGAGGTAAAGGTAAAAAGGGAGATGGCATTGGAGATATGCATTCCTAAAACCCAGGAGGTGCCCAGAGGAACGACTGCCCTTGTTGCACCCCTGTCCAGAGACACAGAGAGGGGCCACTCGCTGCAGCTCACAGGTGGAAAATCCCAAACTGATCAAAACGCAGGAAATTGTTCACACAGCGCAGAGCCAGCACGCAAAGTTCACCGTTGTGAAAGGTCACCCTGGCAGCGAGCCTGGCTGAATCCTTAAAAATAACTCAACAGTTTTAGGAGTGTTAATGTTTAATACTGAGGCAATGGAGAGACATCACATCCCTTGTTTGAAGGGAGAAGTCGCTTGCCACCAGGGCCAGGCCGGATTGCACCTCTACTTGTACAGAAAGTGCCTGTCTTGGAGGAAATTAAATGCACAGAAGTGGCACTGCAAGGAAAAGGTGCATGGGGGGACAGGGGAGATGTCATATTTGCACTAACACGTAGGGGTGGGTTCCCATCACACAGGGCCAGGGGCTGAGAGCTGCATCTGTGCTCAGGGTTGCATGCTGCTCCTGTTCCCTTTAGGTCTCGCTTTCCAGGGTCATGCTAAGGGGAAAAAAAAAGGTGCTTTCCCCATATGAATTACGCAAGGAAGAGGAAAACATTCCCCTAATCTCCCAGCCTCCAGTCTGCATCTGCACAAACCGCCTCCACGCACAAGAAGCTGACTTTTTACAATGTTATTTTTAAAGATAAAGATTACCTGTCCATGAGTGTCCCCTGGAGGTTTTCCAGGTTCAAACCGTACAGCTAGACCAAAATCGGCCAGCACTGCCGTCAAGTCGTTCTTCAGCAAGACGTTTTTACTCTTGAAGTCCCTAGAGAGAGCCAAGAAGCGAGTTTAGGAGGCTTTATTACAGCACGGGTCTGAATCACAGAGCAACACACCACTTTGTAACCTCTATGTTTAGCAGCCCTGGGTGGCATCAGATCCTTCCTTCCTTCCCCAGCTGGCAAATTCAGCTGCTCCTTCCTGCTGGTGTCTGTGAGATGCAACCAGGCAGCCCTATGTTGCTGGGCTGGGACCAGACCTAGCCCGGGAAAGGTGTTGAGGCCACTGCTGCCACCCTGACCCCGGCCACGCACTTCTTTGGGTGCTTTTGTTGACTGCCATCACCTGCTGGAAGCGAGGGTGACCGAGGGTGGCATCGGTGCTGCACTGCCACAGCGGTGGTGTCATGGGGGTGCTGGCAAACAGTTTCACAGTCAGTTTTTGAGCGCTGTGCTCACATGGTGTGAAGGTCTCCAGCCCTGCTCTCTGCAGGAGCTCACGCTCAGCAGGAGGGTGCTTTACAGCATGTTTCGGGCACATAACCATGAGCATCCTCAAGCCCTGGATACCGGGGGAGTGTGATCAGACCTCGATGCGCTGCCTGGACACGTGGCAGTGCCACCTCCTCTCCCTGCCCAGAGGGGAAGAAGGGCACAGGGACAAGCATCAGGGCAAAGGAGGGACAGAAAGCACAGCTTCAGGAGAGGCAAGCTGCAGAAATCCTTAGGAAATTGCCAGCAAAATAAAATCCAGATAATGAGTTTCCCACCCACAGCCTGTGTAGGCCTTTGCACCACTGGATAACTCCATATCCCTCCCATCCCCTCCAAGAGGTATCAAAGGAAGAAAGAAAGGACTACATATTCATCCCATTTAGAATAGAATAGAATAGAATAGAATAGAACAGAACAGAACAGAACAGTTGCAGTTGGAAGAGACCTACCAAGATCACCAAGTCCAACTGTCAGACTACTTTGGGGCTAACCCAAAGTTAAAACACATCAGTACGAGCGTTATCCAAATGTCTCCTGAACACTGACAGGCACAGGGCATCAACAACCTCGCTAGGAAGCCTGTTGCAGTGTCTAACTACCCTCTCAGTAAAGTTTTTCCTAATGTCTAACATGAACAGCCCCTTATGCAGCTTTGAGCTATTCCCACGTGTCATTAAAAAAGGGAAAACCAGGACCAAGCCTTCCTTGGGAATCAGCCACTGTCACCTACTACACTTCTGCTTTAATTGCAGGACTGACTCCCCCTGGGTTGGAGAGCAAGCAGGGGAGGGGGTGAGCCCCCACTGAGACGAGCTGCCGGGATCAGCTCACGCAGCTGACCAGTGGGTGTCAGCCTTTGCGGCGGAGAGGATGGCACTGTGCTTGAAGATGACTTCAAGGGGACATTTGGGTCAGCCCTGTGCTGCAGCACTGCTGTTTCGGGGCAGCTCAGGTGAGTCTGCAGGAGCTGGGGAGGGGGGGTTGGATGGCACCGAGATGACTAACCAGCCCAGCCTCGTTCCCCGGGCTTCCCGCATTTTCATCTGAAAAGGAATGTTTGGCAATATAATTAAATTACAGACCTTAGACAGCAGATGGCAATTGTCCTGTATGCTCAGCATTATAATTTCCCTATCATCAATTCACTCAGTGACCCTGCTGATTGCAGGACATTGCAGGCCTGCGCAAAATAATTAATGAGGGCAGATACAATTGTTCCGCGCTAGAGCGACCTGTCAAAATTCCTTGGGAAGAGAGAAACTGCTGGACCAGAGAAAAGAGCTGCTGCCTGCGGCCTTGGATGCCAGAGCACCAGCAGAAAGCATCACGTGCAAAACTCATCCTGTGTCACCCAACCCTGATTCTTAGCTTAAAACATCAGAAGGTTTGTCCAGATTGCAGCAACACAGCAAGCTATCCACAGCACGATGGGCATTGTTGGCTCGGGGATTAGCACGGGGGAAGTGGGTTATTCCCCTTACTGTGAAGCTTGAGAGAGGAATACAGGCAGGGACCCCCAGCAGAAATCTGCCTGCTGTGGCCACGGGGTATCCAGGGGGGTATCCTGGGACACAGGGCAGTGCTGTAGAGCTTGTGAAATGTTTGCACATCTCTGTTACACCTAAAAACACCCCTAACCTACTACCTGCCATCTTAGAGACTGGCTGCTTCCAGGCTATAGCAGTTTCCCCACAGGCTCAGAAAGCAGCCATCGCCCGATGACACAGATAAATGACTTTGCTCGGTCAGCATTAGGGGATTACACCCTCTGGGATTGTGCACGAGATTTTCACAAAGCAGTGGTTCAGCTGGGACCGCACAGAAATTATGCAGCACTCTTCCTCATTTTTCTCTGCTTTCCTTCCTTCCACAAACACCCTGAGCTGGCAAGAGCAAACTCAATACAAACATAACCAGGACTGGGAGAAAGGCTTGATTCAACCCACGTCCATGATAATTCCCACCAACACCATTAGTATGGACCCTAAAGTAGTCGCTAGTAAAAAAGTGGCCTGAAAAGGAGAAAATACCCTTTTCAGTGTCGTGCTTGAGATCAGGGAACAAAGGAGCGAGCGGACAACAAGTGATCGGTACGTTAACCTGATGTAGACACCAGAGATTTTATTTTCAGCTTCCACGCGGGGGCACTTTAGCACCGAAGAGCGATCCCATAACCTCCATCCTGCTGTGCCCGGGCCACTGTCCTAGGAGTTTGCTCAAAGTCTGCAGAGCAGCGACTCAGGGAGTCCCACCTGGCCTTCCAGCATCTTTGCACACATCGTGTTAACCCGTTCAGTGACTCCCCAGCTTTAAAATGTATTCATCGTTGTTTGTTTTCAATATAAAAGAAAAGAACGGGGTAATCCAAGGGAAATCCACTGTGTCCTGAAATCCTGCTTCTGGAGGAATGTATTTGGTTCACCCGAGCAGCACGCTCTCCGTCTTTTATCATTTATTAAATGGATGGGGACACTAATGAGCACGATCTGTTGCTTTAAAGCCTTTCTGTAGCTTTTCCCTGCTCCCCACCCTCAGGAATTTTCATGCATACACCACAGCCTTTATTTTCACAGGGACAAATGTCAGGGCCACGGGGTCAGCCCCAGGAGTGGCACAAAGGCAGCTGCAGGCTCTTTCACCAGCCCCCAGCTCCCACCAACTTTAAGGTTCGGGGGGGCACATGGGAGCTGGGACATCCTTTTAAAAACAGAGATCATCTTGCCGTATAGGAAGACGGCCCCATTAGGTTGGATGCAGATTGCTGCAGCTGGGCACAAGGTTTAAGTCTCTCCTCGATGAAGGGCAGTGGGGGAGCATGGCCGTGGATTACTGCCCGCAGCCACACAACCCGCACAAATCCCTTCAGGAAAGCTCCCCCTCCTGCCGTGCTGCTGGTGAATGACTCAGTAGCGATGGGGTTGGAAATGGATAATCTTTAAGGTCCCTTCCACCCCAAACCATTCTGTGAATACACAAGGTTTTAAGCCAGGGCACGGGACATGGGACTGCAGGGATGGCGAGGGCTAAGACCAGCATAGTTGCAACAAGGATGGTTTCACCCCCTTCATTTGGGATTCCTGCTGTCCCCACATGGGGGTCATGAGGTCTTGGGGGAACAGTGCCCTTTCTCTGCTGTCTCACACCCTGGCAAGATTCGGGCACCTTAAAACTACTGTGAAAAATAAATAGAAGCTATTTTCTATGTTTCTACATTTTCTCATCAGAACCCAACATTCAAAAGCTCCATGGGAAGACATACAGTGGAGTTATCAGTCTAGTACACGTAAGGAAGAACACAGTCCAAATCTTCAGATTTGGACCATACAAATACCATGGATTATAGTGTAACTTATCAAGCACAATCCCTGCCAGGAGAGGTTCTCCAGCAACCTAGTTCTCCTTCCCCATACACATCAAGAGAAGAGCTGAGGGCAGAAAGAAGCACCTACCCTTCAGACATTTGGCATAAACCACCACCAAGCACATACTGCTTCACAGACAAGATGCTGATTACCTGCTCTTTGCCATTTCAGAGGCAGGTGAAAAAAATCTTGTCTTAGCACAGGATTTTGGGGGCTAAAAGGCATTTACTTTCCAAAAGCACAACCTCCTCCTCTGTTTGACAGCATAATTTCAAAGAGGTTGTGAATATCTGAACAGGTAACTTGAAAAGTGTTCACAAAAGAGGCCATACCTGTGTGCTATAGCAGGTTTGTGCCCTTCACCCTTGCACCAAGGGACATCTTCATGTAGGTAGGACAAGCCACGGGCCATAGTTTCTGCTACATGGCAGAGCTCATTCCAGCTGATGATGTTGCCCTTCAGGTAATCCGTAAGAGACCCCTATAAAACAGGACATTGCATGTTCTTAACCACAGTCCCTATATGGACAGATGTGCAAACTCATCAGTTTAGAAAATGGTTTTCGTCAGTGCTTGAGAAACATGAACCTTCACTTAAGAGGAAAAAATATCACTAGCAAAAGTGAAAATGAAAGAGAAGTAAAACCCCAAAGCATTTATGATTTCTCAGCCCTTGACAGCACAGAAAGTGTCCGATGTCTGTAACAAGTCCCAGGTCTACTCATCTGCCAGGGCAGGAAGGAAGGGACAAAATGGTCTCAAAACAGAGCAAGTCGTACAGCTTAGGAAAAGGAAGAACCTTGCATGCAAGAAGATGTCGCATGGTATCAGCTGGTGGTGGAAATGATTGACTCACTAGGCCTTGAATTAAACAGAGGGATAACACTGCTGGCTCAACCCCGATTTGTGCATGTTTGTTTTATTTTAAGTGTTAGTCATGTTTGATAACTAAAGCAATCCGTGAGAGAGGAGGTATGCCCTGAGCTTCTAAAGCAAACACAAAGCCTATCTGCAAGGGCTGGGTTGGGATCTACGTGTGCTATGAGACAGCAACCACCCTATACAGGAGCCGTGGCCTTTTGTACCAGCTCTCTCCCCAGCTCCCACCTTTCTTCATTCTGTGTTTGTGCAGGAAAGCCTTGAAAGCTAAAGGAAGGGCCTCTGAAGAAGGGGAGCAGGAGCAGCCCTCCACAACCACCAGTGGAAGACTAACTGGACCAAGGGGGAGCTTCTGGGAGAATATCAGACACCAAATGCTGCTGCTTCACACCCAGCCAGCCCTCTGCCTTCCCCAAATGTATGTGCAACGATACGTTACCTTGTCATGGAAAGCTGTGATCAGCCAGAGCTCTGTCTCTAGATTTGTCCCTCTTTTCTCTGCTGCGATAAATTGCAAAAGGTTTTCATGCTTCATGCCAGGAGTATTGAAAATCTCCCTCTCGCTCTGCCAAGATTGCTTATCCTAAAGCAGGGAGAAATGCACCATCAAAGATCACTCTTCCCTTTAAAGCAAACAGCTCCTTCAGCTCAGTCAAAGCTGCTCACGTTCCTCTTAATACCATTCTCCAGTGTTAGGATGTGAATGGTATTTGCTGTTCTCAGTCTCCCTTCTCCAAAATTATCCTCGGCTATTTCTAAAGCACATGTTTAGGTTTGGATTCCACCCCCCTGCCCAACCTCACTGAGAAATAAGATTTCTCAAGATTTCTGAAGAAAGAAAGCACAGATAAAGCCTGTGCATGCAGCACCCAGATCTGCATTGTAGCCGTAATTGTGACGACTGCAAAATCTAATCTAGGCTCTATTGAATATTTACTAGTAGGTCACAGCTGGCATGGACAGAAGATGTGCAAATCTCCTTTAGCAACGCTATGACAACAAATACAGGGAGAAAAAATTAACGAATAAGGAGGTAGCGGAGGAGCACAAAGGCGTTCCAGTCATTCTTCTCTCATTTGACTTTTGATTGCTCTTCTCTTTCCATTTACCATTCCTAGACAGTCAAGTCAGGAGCATTCAAAGGTTTCCTGGAGTAGAAGACGTGAGCAGAGAGACATGCTGCAGCGCCATGAGCTTGTACAGCACCAGGACTGTGCCTCTGCAAGCTGAAAACTGTTTGCTAGTTTGGGGTCTGGTTTTAGGATTTGTGTGCTTGGGTAGGACACACAAAGCCAGGGATTTGGTCTTTTGTGCACTTCGGGCATTGCAGACCAGCTTTTAACAACATTTGCAGCGATCCCGGGGATTTCAAAATGTGCTTATTTGCCCTTCTTGCAGCAACAACTACTGCAGGAAGCATTCAGTAATGAGGTAACACAGAGAAAAGTATAGGGGAGGGAGGGTCCTTGAACTCCTTCCCCCAGCAGAAGAGTCCAAATACATCTTTGTAATAGTCTCGAAAACACCTCCACAGGCACTACAAGCATCTCCACGCTGGCAGGCAGTCCTGTGAGTGAGCCCCGGAAGTGATGCCCTTCTCACCTGAATAGGGAAGATTTTCACTGCCACGTAGTCGTTCATCAGCTGAGCCTTCCACACGCAGCCAAAGCGTCCCCTCGCCTTGATCTCCAAGAGCTGCAGAGGCTTTAGGCCAACCAGCGGAGAAGGAGGTGGTGGGCCGGGGTCCTGCACAAGAGAAAAACACTGTTGCAAGTTGAAGTGGGACAGTAGAACAAAGGGGGAGGAATGGAGAAGCTGTGTGTGGGGAAAGAGAAGTGAAGAAGGGGCCTGTTATTTAATCCAAATTATTGAGATGTGCTCCTCACAGCAAGAGCAGCACTGAATTCCCTATTTTGCTTTGCAGGGTATTTGTACAGAACATATATAACAACCTATGCCTTCAAGTGTCACTCTGTGTGTCAAGCCACTGCCTGTCATCCTCTGGCAAAACCTGAATTCTCTAGTGTTTTCAAAGCAACAGCTATTTTGGGCTGTAAAACACTGATGACCTCAAGGCTACCTCCTGCCAAAAGTAGGAACTTTTTCATCTGTGTGACCCAATGGTAAAATACACCTAAAACCTCCAACTGCTTTGCACTTAATTAGGAGTGCTTCCCATAGCCCTAGCAATGGGCAGTAAACAGGTCTGTCAGCATTATAAAGATAGTATCTGCCAAGAGAACAATGCAGCCCCGACATGTGGCAATGGAGCTCTGTCCTATCTACTTTCAGCTTTGAAAGGCTCCCAGCATGGTCTGTACAGGGCAGAGTAAGATGGCAGAGGAAGCTGCTGGCCCCTTCAGAAGAAACCAGAAGGCTCAGGGCACAGCAGAGCCAGCAAAGACCAGTTCTTGATGGCTTTGGGCTGTGAGGATTACCTCCTGCATGCATTCTCTGGTGGCTCATAAAAATGGAGCTTCAACAGGGAAAAAACATCTCCTCTCACCCCATAAAACTGATAGGGACTTTCTAATCTCTACAATCTCCACTCCTCTGCAAAGTTGGATGAAATTAAGCAATAGGTTTGACGGTTTGGAAAGAAGGGTATCCACCAAGCAGGGTTGTGTAACTCCATCCCTTAGGAATTTTGGAAACGGTGATAACCCAGCCTAAACCCACCAGCCTCACAGGGGGTACAAACACAGGGCTGACTGTAGCGCTGACTTCATAAAGATGGAGAAAATAAGTTAGGCCACCTGAAAAGTGTGAAATTTGAAGAAAAATTAAGAAATTTTTCATGATAAGGGAGGTGAAGCACTGGAATGGGTTGCCCAGAGGAGCTGTGGCTGCCACATCCCTGGCAGTGCCCAAAGCCAGGCTGGATGGGGCTGGGGGCAGCCTGGGCTGGTGGGATGCGTTGGAACTGGATGGGCTTTGAGGTCCCTTCTGACCCAAACCACTCGGTATTGTATGTAGCAGCCTCTGTGCCTACCATACTGCACAAACAGAGGGAAACAACTTGGAGAAGCCAGAAATTTCTCCTCACCTCATTGATGTCGACGTGCCCGTAGGGGGGCTTGCGGTGCCGATACATCCAGAAGGCCAAGAGGATAGCCATTGACAGGACAGCAATGGGGAGCAGAGAGTACACCAGGATGTTGAGCAGAGAGGGCGTTGGTGGTGGCGGCTCGTATATGACTGTGAGGAAAAAGCAGGGAGAACATGGGGAAGGACCCTTTAAATGCATCTCCACACCGTGAGCTACCCAAGATTGGGTTGGGTTACCCCAGACGTAACCCAACACTGTCTTTCCTTCTGCTCCAAAGTCAACAAGGCTTAGTGACATGTCTCATCACATCCATCCACAATTCACTCTTTTCCATATTGCTATTACCAGCAGTCCAGTGGTCCAAAGCACACTTTGCAGACTGAGCTTCCCCTGACCTTTATTTAAGATAGGCATTCTTACTAGGATACCTAAATGCCGAAAATTTCCTCATCTTAACCCTTCCAAAGATATGAATCAAGCAGAGCACGAAACCCCTCATGGAGTTGCTTTGCCTTGTGCAGTGATTGACAAGACGTCAGTTTTCAGTAAAGTGCTGCAGGAGCCACAATCAAATGCACTATTCCCACAGTAGCTCTTGTTCCAAATTACATCAGTGCAGTTGAGACACAAACAATGGGAATACTAAATGGAGCCATGTTGCTATGTTGGAGACAGGGAAGGAAAAAATAGCAAGACTTGCCAAATTAAACAAAAAAAACTGTGAGAGAAAGAATATTTGCTACTAGGTTGCTACGGGTACATTAATAACAGGAGATAATAAAAACCATGTAAACAATTAAAAACCTAACAGGAAAGCCCAGGAAAATCTGATAATGGTCTCTGGGAACATCACAGTAAATGCAGACAGTTGATAGCAAAAGAAATCATCTTACGGAAAAGATACACCTGCTTTAATAATTTTTTTATTGAATGATACTTGAATGGGAGCCTACAGCAAAAAGAACCAGCACTTTTCTATTAGCCTCTAAAGCAGGACCTACTATGACTTTTTTTTTCCTTGAAGTACATCCAAAACATCACACCCATTCCCTTTTAATCCTCAGACCAACACAACACTGAGTTTCAGCCAACAAAAAGTAAAAAATCTGGATGCCTGAGGATTTTGGAGTCTTGTGAAATGAAAATTCATGAAGTAGGTGTCAAAATGCCTTTAAGAGACTGAGTCCTGATCCCCCTTGTGTAAGTTACACTGACCTCTTCCTTGAGGGCTTGTAAGAGCCCACCGTCAACATCCACCACCAAGAAAACACAATCCTCAGTAGTGATGGACGAGGTGTTGGTACAACATGCTTTAACCAGAATTAAATTACATAAAGAAACTGTTCTAAAAGAACCTTAGCAGAAGGACTTGGGGACTTTGTAAAAAAATGACAATTTGTGTCCTATCAGATGTTGTTTTGTGCTCAGCATCCAGCAACGCAAAATCATCACAAACTGGGTCAAGGCAAAGAGACCCCCAAGCTCCTCATCCACGGCAGTCACTCACCTTCCGGGCCGGTTACTTCAGGCAAGTGGGTGAACTTCTCGTTGCAATAGTTGCCCTCGCAGCAGCAGAAAAAGACTTGAGGGTTTTCTTCTGTGGCTACACACTCCTGCCTACGTCAGGGAGGGACACGCGCAGCAGCAAAGGGAAGAGAAAAACAACGTCAGCCAACTCGTGTCGTTGGGAGCAAATGCAGACATCCCCCAAAATCATCTTCTCCACGTGCCTTGTCCTGCTGGCACAACCTGGCAGGCTCTGCTTACAGGAAACTCGGCACTCACGTACCCTGGTGGATAGCAAGGACCCTTGAAAAGGCCATAAAGGAAACAAATGCTTCCATATGTACTGAAGGCATTAGATGGTGAATAATAAATAACAGCAGGCTCCGCTAAGTGAATGAGAAGCAGAAAAACAACGGAGAGGTGCCTTGCACCCTGAGTCGTGCCTCTCCTTCAGCCTATGCTGCCAAGGGAAAGAGGTGTTTGAGCGTGCAATTAAAGCTTGTGCCATAAAGCTTGTATGAAGAGGGCTGCGCTAAGCCTGCTCTCACAGGCGTTAGCATCCCTAACTGTACGCAAGACACCTGCAGTGTCTCTGATTGCTGAAGGCAGGAGGGAGACTGGAGGTTTGTTGTTTTTTTAAGTTTTATCCTCAAGTGCCATCTCCTTCCCCTTTAAAAAAATCTTATACCTGCACAAAAGCCTTTAAGGAATTCAGGTTGCAGCCCTCGCGTTTCTAATTTCCCCTTTATCAAGGCAGCCTTCTTGGTGCTGAGGTTTCCCTCCCTGTTTTGCAAGGCATTAGGGGGCTTCCACGTGCCAGAGCAACTCCACTTCCCCCCATCCTCCCTCTCCCACAGATCAATGTAGAAGAGATGATTTCTGCAGGGCTCCAGCAGTTCTTTCTTTCTGTTTCTTAAATACCCACTTCCCTTCCTTGCCACTTTTCGCGGCGTTGCCCTCTGCTTTTAGCTATTCTGCTTGCAGAGCCGCTCTCTGCAGAGAGCTGTATCAAACTATTTCCTGAAAACCAGCTAAATTATATGCATAACTTCCTTCCTTCAACCACTCGGAGGAAGTAGCAAAACAATCATATGTGTTTGACATTATTACTCATTTATGAACCCATGCCAAGCCTCCCTTTCTGTGGTATCGCTGACTTAATGCCACGAAGAGGATGGAAAGGGCTCTCTGAAATCATCACGCAGGGCAGTTGTCAGGACTTTATTCCTTTCGGGGGAGAAAAAAAAAAGGCAGCTTTAGCTGAAATGCCTCATGCCAGGCCTCAGCTGGGAAGCACTTGGTTGGTTGGGGGGCTTTTTCTTTTTCAACTTCAAAGAAGAAAGCAGCTATTCGAGTTATTCAAATGGACACAGATATTTCAACAAGTTAAGCAATGCTTCCAGATGCTTTTCCTTGAAATCAGATAACAAGCCATTTGGATTTAAAAGCATCGGTATTGGAGTCTTCAATAGCAAACACATCCTTTGCTAAATCTGTTGGTTAAGAAATCAAGCTAATGAGTGAAAACAGCCTGCTCCACATCTGCAATTCATTATCCCTGCCTTTCAGTTGGTGCGCGCTCAGGGCAGCCATCCAGGTACATCTGACATGTTATACTTAGCAAATATTAAAAATGATATAGTGGGAGAGAATGACACATTTTTTTACGGCAGCGAGAGCACGTTTTGAGGCAGTTCACGTGCTCTTCAAGGGAATGTGAGCACGACCTCTCCGGTGGGGCTGTGTAAATAAACAAATAGAACCCGGTTGATTTTTAACCAGTCCCTTTCCCCTACAGCCTTCAATGCATGTGTGCTGTGTTCTGGTTTCCTTAATAAAAGATGAGGTTCCCTCATCCTCAGCATCCCGACTGCTGCACTCCTGCATTTGTCACCTTCCTGTGACACCGTCACATGCCTGCCTTGTAACACTGAGTGCTGCCAATGTGCTGAGCCCAGAGATGCTGCAGGAGGACCCAGCAGGGCCATGTCCTGCATGCAGGGAGCTCCAGGTGCATCACCCAAGGAGCTCAGCACCCAGGAGCTCAGCATCCTGCACAAAGGTGCCACAGATGAAGACAGGAAGGGCATCAACACAGTGCTGCTGATTGCAAAAATCATCTTTTAAGCTGTTTCTGCCATTGTGGGATGTGACGCTACCTGCATGAAAGACTGAAGAAGGCACTCAAGGGAAAAAAAAAAAAAAAAAAAAAAAAAGACTCGATTTAAACACCCTTATTTAATTAAAGCTAACCTTTATTTCAAATGCTGCTTTCAACACTTGCACTGTTTGCTAATTCTCAGAACATCTTTTAGCTCTGCCCTGAACTGCAACTTTGAAGAATCGGGCTGCAGGATAATGGATGCTCAACCCCAGGGCTGAGAAAAGGCTCGTGAGGAGCCCTGGAAACTTTTTACCATTGTAACGGAGCAACACGTTATGACAAAGATTAAGAAGCACTACATCCCTGCACGGAGACTCTCAGTGACAATACAAGTGTCACTGCGTACGAGAGCAGGCACTGAAAGGAGAAATCTGTTTACAGTAAACACTTCTGCTTGGAAGTAGGCAACTAGAGTGACCTTCTGTTCTCAGAAGGATTGGCATTAAAGTGACTAATGGGCCAAGAAGGATTGATTTATCAGTTCAAAATAAAAAGTTAATTTTATACAGAGCCCAACCATGCAACTGGCAAGGGAATGGGTGTGGTAGGAAAGCAAGCCTAGTGCTAATAAGAGAAGGAAGATGAGGAACTAACTCACAGCTGGGACAAGCCAAGACAAGAGGCACAAAACCAGGGACACCATGCAATGACTAACGAAAACTTCCAGCCATCGGACAGAGCTCGTCCCATATAAAGCCCACAGCTTAGGACCTTGTGTCCTAAAACCTTTGGAATCAGAAGCTAGAAAAATGATGCTGTGATTGCACAAAGGTGACAGCAGCTTATGCTGGTGTCACACCGAGGGAAATCCTTGAATTTGGTATTCTGATACTGCTTATTGATAGGGCTGTGCTTTGTTTGGTTGGTGTTTGTTGTTTTGTTCTCGCTTTTAACAGAAACGCTGCCTGAGCTCAGAACTACTGAGCATTGTCCTTTTGAACCGGGAAACTTCAGAGGGCCGTTTTCTTTAGCTGGAGTTATTTTCCCCTCTGTAGAATTGCATTAAGCGAAATGAGAAAAGACTAGCTTATTCTCCCAGCTATTTAATGAGGCCAGGCCTTCATACTACAAAGCTGCTCTGCTTTTCTGCTTGCTACAGGCAGCAACACGCAAACATGAGCTTTACTTTTGCTGTCCCACTCTTTCTCCCAGCCCATCTCTTCACTCAGCCGAAGAACAGTCAAACTTTTTGCAACATCACAAATGCCAGAATATCTCAACCTCTAAACACCCCCAGATATCTTTTTTTTTTTTTTTTTTTTTTTTTCTAGAGAGCTCCAAATGATTCCAAGTTTTCCTTTGTATCGCCAAATGCTCTTGGAAGAACATATTGCTCTTCGTTTGATGGTACAGGACACGTTTTTCAAAGCATGCCAGAATTATCAAAGCTTTGCTAAGGGAAAGAAAAAAAAAAAAAAAAAAAACTCACCACACAACAAAAAAACTTAAAGTGCATTTTGCAGCCTCTATTTAGAAACTAAAGTGACAATTTTGAGAGCTGCATTAGCAACAGAGGTAATTACTGGGGATGAATGGGCCAATTGACTTGGACTTGCTTTCTTTTCCTCGATGCAAAAATCACAAGATTTTGCACTTAGAGCAACAATTAAACTTGCCTTCAGAGAAACCGGTTAGGCTATTACCTGTCGTAACAGTTGAAGTCGTCTAACCAGCAGCCTTTCTTCACCAGCTCGATAGAGCCTGAGTTGTTTCTCCAGGAGGCATAGCAGTGGAGCCGCTTGTCCTTCTCTCCCTCGCAGCGCTCCACGCCGCTCTGGTTGGTCTTCTCCAGCTCCCAGTTGGCGTTGTAGTAAATGCATTCCCTCGTCTCCGCCTCCCCGTGGCCTGGTCCTGCAGCAAAAGTCAAAGCCCAAGCACGTTCAAGAGAAATCATTCACAGATCTCGGGAGGCGCATCTCCACGTGGCTTTGGTTTGGGTGACACACATGTTGGTATCGAACTATGCGTGCCATAGACACGAGCTTCAGCACAGCGTGTTCTCCTTTGACAATTTGAGGTGGAGAGCAAGGATCAGGTTGGCCTCAGCTCACACCAGGAGCCTGTGGTGAAGTCAACAGCCCCGCACAGACCCCCCAGGTCCCCTCTGGCCAGTGCCTCAACCACAGGTCCCTAGCATGGGGAGGCACACAGCAACCCACACCTGGTATTTTTTAACCACAGAAGGCCTGTTTAGGAAAGAGAACCTCCCAGAGTGCTGCTTGCCACGTGCTGGGCTGGCACACAAGGTAGTTATAGCCTCCCTCTCCTCCACTATTTCAGGAAACACCATCTAAAAATAAAGGGTTTATTATGCGGGTAGGACATAACTGGGAATAGAGAATATGCATCCTTCAGAGGAGGGCCAGACCAGTACCAAGTTCTCACTTAGATCCCATTTCAGGCTTATTTTGCTCAGCTTCCTCATGCCTGATGCCATGTTTTTAACTCATGCCACCTCTACACCCGAGCAAGACCCACAGCAAAAGCAACTCCATTCCCCAAACAAATTTGGTCACTCCGCATGGACCTCTGGCCACCACAAACCAAGGGCTCTCCATAGCCTGTCTTTTTACTATATCACAACCTTGTATCAAAGGACCAAGGAGTTCTTGAAGCCCCTAAAGTGAAGAGATTCCTCCACGGCCATCAGGCTGCACAGCACAAACACAATTATAAATATATCAGTTAAATAAAGGAGTTAAGCAAGGGACTGGTGATATCTGCATGTGACATAATTTGTCTTAAACCTTAGAAATCCTCTCTTCATTTGGAAATATTCTGCATCACAGCATTTTGATTATTTGTTTAAAATGAGAGAAAAGAAGGAAACCAAACACACGAGATGTACGCAGATAGCCAGAAATAGCACCACGAAGCGCGTGGCTTTGTGAATCCTGAGATGTTCTGCAGTCATTTGCCCTTGGGATAGTCCAACCCAAGGCAAGGTCAGACCTGGCTGTTACACTGATGGATCGCAATTGCAAAAAAATGTAGGTATCCCAATAAACTGTGTTGACAATTGGGTAAAAAACATGAATGGGTCCCGCAGGATGGTGAAATGAAAGCGCTGTGCTCCCAGAATAGCCAGAGCTTTGCAAACCACAGAATGACACTTCTGGCAGGAAAATTTTGCAGGGTTTTTATGACTCTGCCTTCTACCAAGGCCGCGTGTGCAACTTTTAATGTTGGGTTTAAGGTGGTCAGGGCCACATCTGGATGATCTAAATGCAACCTCATCTGTGATTTCTGCTCCATGAGGCAAAGCAGCGACTTCTGAAAAGTCTCTAAAAGGTGATTCAATTCAGATTTCTGGAGACACGGAGCAGTGAGTGGTTTACAGCTGGCAAAGGAAACACCCAGCCAGGCACGGGCACCAGCTCCTGGCCTTGGACATTCTCTGTACCATCGTAGTTACCCAATCTGAGCACCCATCCACCCCCAATGTAAGCACACCTACCACCCCGAGCTGGAGAAGGCAGCACTGCTCCCACCCGAAGAGCTAAAGTGTGAAGATTAAAGGACTGGTCCCAGGTCAACAAGGAGGAAGCCTGAACCACCTTCCTATAGCCTGCAGCTCCTGAAGTCCTAACACCTCCAGACTGTCACCAGCACTGGCTTCCAGTTTTGCAGTGTGTAGAGCACTCAGGAGATGGCACTTGAGCTGGAGATGGCAATCAAGCTGTCAGTGCAGCCTGATCTGCTGCATCAGCCTTCTGCTGGCCACAGACAGCAGGTAAGGAGTGGACAGCAGCACAGCATCCTGCAGCTTGGAAAAGATCTTTGAGATCATCAGGTCCAACCATCAACATGATCTATTGAGTCCCAACACCAAACCACGCCCCTTAGTGCCACGTCCACACGTCTCTGAACACCTCCAGGGGACTACACTACCTCCCTGGGCAGCCCGTTCCAGTGCCTAAACACCCTTTTTATCAAGAAATTCTTCCTCATGTCCAATCTAAGCCTCCCTGGTGCGATTTAAGACCATTTCCTTGCATCCTTCTTTAGTTACTTGAGAAAAGATGACCCCGTACAGAGCAAAAGTGTGACCACAAGAAGTGTGATTACAAGAAATGTGACCACTAGAAGCGTGACCACAAGAAGTGTGACCACAGTCCCTGCATGGGCTGGGGGTGATATGCCCAGCCTGCTCCCGGTACCGACACACCTGGCCTCAGCGATGGGTAATTCTCGTGGTACGGAGCAAATCCATCAGACTAGAAAGATATCTTTGCATTTTGAAGAGATTCTTCAATAACTCTTTTTTGGAAAGAACGTTTCATCCACATCGTGGGAGAGACTGGAAGGGAGGAGGGGTATGAGCAAGTGATAAAGCTGACTTCAGGAACTGGAAATTATATTCAAAGCACACACGAACAAGAGCTCAATTTCAATAGCACCTGCAGGTTTTATCGGCACTTGCAAAGCTCCATCTGAGTTTTCCTCTGACAAGTTGCTTACTATAATAAAAACAACCTACCAATATTCCTCAACACGGAACAGTGTCAATATTGACACTCCTTGTTAAAGCCTTGATATTTGTTCTGCTGCTACTTACGCTGCGCTTTGTTAGGGCAGATTAAGCGTTTTTGCTAAATAAGAGTTAAATCAGCAGGAAAGCGAGGGAGCATCGCCTTGTGTGCAGAGGGGTTGATATCTTTTTATTTATAAAGGAATGAGTAAATATCTTAGCTTCATTGTAATACTTAACATGGCTTCCAGCTGATACTCGCTGTTACCTTCTGGTCCATTCCTCGAATCCCATTTTGTAATATCGTTCCCATCAGCTCAAACCAAATCCTGCTTCGGCACTAGATGGAAATTTCCTCTCCTTCCCCCAGCCAAATCTCCCAGAAAGGAGGAGATTTAATGAACCGCTTGCCTGGGAAGCAGCCCCAAAATCTAATCCCAGCTCAGCTACCGCTGTCTGTAACCTCAAGCAATATCGGGCAGCCTCTGCTTTCTCCACCTGCGCCGAGGGCCAATGCAATGCACAAAGCTGCGGGGAGATTTGAGGTTTCCGCTGTGCTTTGAAAAGAGAAACTTCAGCCTGCTAAATCCTGAGCTCAGCCCAGGCTCCCTTCCCCCAAGACAGTTGTCTTTTCTGGAACAAGTTTCAGATTAAGAGTACGATCTGCTTGCAAACACGCAAAGCGAACTTTGCAAACAGCAACCGCGCCAAGAAAACGGCCTTTCGCAGTTTTTTCCCCTTATCAAAGTTGAACAAAAGCAAGTACAAAGTTTTGGATGATTAAATACACATACATTTCCCTTAACAGTGCTCGTAAGGATGCTCACCTTTGGGAGACACTTTAAAAATCCCATGTGTTTGCTACCTGCTTTCAGATCTTTTTAAGAAGCCCCTTGGTGAGCATCCCCAGCCTGCTGGGTGCCTGGAGCTGCAGGAAACCCTTCTGCTTGTGCCCAAGATAGTCTCAGCATGAAGGACACAGCTCCAGGAGCAGCTGTTGATGTGCCTGCTGCTTCAGCTCATCAGGAAACCCTCGCACTTTGCTCTGGGACGGATCAGGCAGAGTAGTTTGCAACTGGCCGCCTTATCTGCATTTGCTGTGTTAAAACCCCCTTGAAATGGAGGGAGAGAAGGGTTAAAAGCGGGTTTGTCCCTTTGAGGTGGGCTAAGAGGAAGAAACCTTTGCTCCTGCTTCTTCAAGGCATGCAGGCTTTGCTGCCTCCTGTTCCCCCCTTGCGTCACGGACGCATACCCAATTCCTCAAAGCCCTGCAAGAAATGCCAGGCTGGAACATGCTGCGGGTGGGAGAGGTGCAGCTGAGCCATGCCCTGCTGCTTGCTGCAGGAATCGGAGGGTTTTGCCCAAAAAAGGGCAATGGAAGCACTCTTCTCCTTCCACCTGTGCACACCTGATGCAACAAGGCTTGGCTTGGAACACAGGCTTCCCTTTGTGCACAGCAGCATCGACTGGTTTTAACACCACAACCTACGAACACCCATGCAAGGAATAAAATCTCAAATCCTCCTTGAAATCGAAGAATAACGAAGAATTAAGGCTTTGCACCAGCGGCTTGGTTTCTGGCACCCTGCTGCACCAAGCTGGAGCTTTGGGGACGATGCAGCATGGCTTCTCCCCAGCCTTCCTCAAACAGAAGCCCTCAAAGAACCACCCATCCCAAACCACACCCAGCACCCCAACACTACGAGGACAGAGGGAGCCCCCCACCAGCACCCGAATTCAACTGAAAAGCTGTCATCATGCTGATTCCCTCAGGTGGATTTTCTGCTCCAAATGAGCGGAGCTTCACCAGGGTTTAGCCTAGCAAGGCCCCCAGCATCCACCCGAGGCAGGTAATGATGGAAGAGGAGCCATGCGATGCGGGAGGACCGCTCCTGCACCTGGGAGCCACCAGGCGCACGGGGAGCTCATTAAACAGGGTCCTCCTGACCCGCAGGACTTCAGCCTTGGGACCTTGCTGTTGATCTGAGACTCAGGCTCTGCTCTCCTCATTTGGAGCTGCCGACAGATCAACGGGGCTGTGTCATTATCCGACAGCCGCTAAATTATAGCCAGGATCCTGTGTAGCAGTGCCGGGTCTAGGTGTTAGCAGTTGCTGGGCTCCTAACTCATAATTAGATACACAGGGAATATCTTCCCCAAGGCTGAAGGCTGCTATAAATCTCAGCTCCTTATCTTTGCCTGCCCCCTTTTTAAAACCTAAAATGAAAGTATATACGAGAAGATGGGATGTGTCAAAATAGTCTGCATAAACACGGAGTGATTTCCCAGACAGTCTGTTTGCCTAACTGTCAAAACCACCGGGCTTTATACATGAAACTGTGTATGCAACTGAAGTTATTTGCAAACACTTAGTTATGTCCCTATATAGCGATTTGTACATGTAATTTTATAATATAAAATGACAGAGATTGTACACCGAATTGGGGTAATTGCCCTCTAATTTGGAGGGTAATTGCATGTAGCAATTAAGCAACTGCGGATGCATTCTTGCATGTGTGATTATGAAAGTCGGGCCCTTTGTTTGAGGTTTGGTTTTGTTTCCAAGAGCTATCCCTCAACCCACGGCATGGTTTGGGCAGGCTGGGGACCACGATGCTGCTGGGCACTCACCTGGCCACGCAGCATCCTCCAGGGCGAACCACTGCAGTGTGGGCACATGCATGCCCTTTGCCCTTTGCTCAGCACCCACAGGGATGCTCACCCAGCCACCAGGGCTGCCTTTTGGCACAGGGACATCATTTGGTTGGGGAAACTATGATCTGAGCAGGTGTAGAGCCCACCAGGAAGCATTGAGTGCGAGAGGGAAAGGCAACGAAATAGGGCTGCTGCCCCCATCTCTCCCCGCCCCAGATACCAGCCCCAAAGTTTCACGCAAGTCTGGAATTTAAAGAAACTCCAGTTGTTGTTGCTAGTATTTCAGATCACAAAACCAAGCCAGGAGAAGCCTGCAACTGGAAAAGTTTGGAAAATGTTGCTCTAGAGAGACCACCCAGTTGCATCTCTCAGAGCCTCTAACGAATCCACAATTAGTACGTGGTGCTCCAGCACGTATTCCCCGAGCGCAGTGATTTCATTCCTGCCGTCCTTAAATAATAGGTCTAAATACATTTTTAGGCAAAACATCAAACCAGCGATGACATCTGTGGTTAAGTACGTAACCGTGCGTGAGGATTTAAAGACTCGCTGCTCGTATCCCCCGCTCCTTCACCAAAGCTTTGAATCAGTGAGGCCCCATGTACCAGAAACAAGCCAAAATTTCGCTGTGACCCTGGGGACCCTGGGGCTGGCAGCCCAGCCCCGTGCCCAAGGACCCCGGCGCAAGCCCCAGGCTCCCCCTTTCCAAGCAGCTGGGTGTAGGAGATCCTCCAGGGCAGCGCCTTGGCTAATTAAAAATCCCGGTAAAAAAAATCAACTATTTCAAAACGTTTTGGCTCTCGAGCCCACTCAGGTAAAAGCAGCCCATGCAGCACTGAGAACATAATGCCAAGGGAGGATATTACTTTGAATTCTGTTTTCTGTCAATAGATTTGGCATATCCCACGATAAAAGAGCTTCAAGTTTTCTAGTCAATCAATGGCTGTTAATCTATTATCTCAGCATCTATTGCCATGGTAACCTGCAATGATGCCATTGACAACCAGTCTCAAAAGGACAGGAGGCTTTAAGTCATTTTCTTTTAAAATTAAAAAAGGAACTTTAATATTAAGAAATACATCCTCCCTGCTCACCAGGGATGACAACTCAGGGCTTCTATATTCACACCATGACTCACGCTTCACAGCTTCCACGGACATCTGTGTAGCAATCCCCTCCCCATATATCTCTTTTTTAACTTGGGCTTAAGTCTGTTAAAAGATAACAAGGAAATTATTTAAAAGAATTAGATCTTTATTACAATTTCCCCTCAAACTGCTAGTGAAACCTGTTTTGTAAAATAGAAGGAGCATGCTTTAAGTCATTACCACCGACAGGGGGAAAGGATGCAATAAAGATTTAATCCTTCTGAATGATTTCCCTGGTATTTTAAGTCGAATAGGGTGGGTAGAAAAAAGACTCGGTGAAATACGGAGCGCACACGCACACGCTCGCGGCTGGTGAGATTAATCTCTTGGCCCAAAGGGGAGGATCGGGCAGAAAAAGGCTTCGTAAATCATTTCTCCGGCCAGGCAGAGGGATCCAAGGAGGTTTGGCCAGGTCAGCGGCTGGACTGGTGTGCAGCAGGACAGAAATGTTGCCAGCAGTTAATCAATTTTTGGAAGCAGTGGATTTTTTTTTTTTTTTACTTGAACTCAGCTGGTCGTTCCTATATTTTATCTAAAGAAGAGATCATTTTAGTTAGCCATTAGAAAAATCCTATTTGGTACCATTTCGGTTAAGAACAAAGCCAAAATGTAATTAGATTTCTCCCTTTGCATTGCTAACTGTATCTGTCTCCCCAAAAAAGGTTTTAGTTCTTTAATAAAGCCATCAGGGAGATCAATCAGAAGCATTTAATGCCATGGTGCTTCTGCAGTTCATGTTTAAATGCACTCGGGGTCACAAACGAGGCAATTTGGACAGCAGCGCTCAAACTGGATTAGTAATAACACACAAAAAGGCCCAATTTCTTCTCTCTCTTTTTTTTTTTTTTTTTTTTTTTTTTTAACATAGACACGCACACACTCCTCCGCTGCCCACAGGAGGATAAAAACAAAACGAAGCCAGCCTCAACCAACGCGACGTTACACACCTAAAACCGGCCCCACACACGAGCTGAGTTGCTTATCCCCAACATGTCACCTCCCCGAAGGACACCTGCATGTCCAGGACCCTTGCCACAAGCCTACCAGGAAAACCCTGCCAACCCTGTTCTCCACCGACCCCTTTGCAGCACCACACTTAAGGAAATGTCTTTCTTGTCATAGGATTTCCGTAAAAGAGAGGTTGCTTTTTCCCCTGATCCATGAGTTTTTGAATGCGTATATTGGTTTTGGTATTTTTTTTTTCTTAAATTCAAATTCACATTTGTAAAAGCATTAAGCAGACAATTTATTTGCCTTTGGGTAGCAACAACTACTCTCTGGCATGAAAAAGGACCCTCTTGGGCTACACGTTGTGCAAATAACCTACCGAGAAGGTTGTGTCAGCCCCCAAACTTTGCAACCTCGGTGAGAAAACATTAGAATTTAATGACAAGATAAAGATATTTCCAACTACGCTCCTAAAAATCAAATAGAGGGCAGATTTTGACCAGATGCCACAAATCACTAAGTAAAATATGCAGCAAATGCTGAAATGACATTTAAAACAAAATCGTTTGTTCTCTCCCATTCTCCTCGGGAGACAGCATGAGGTCTCAAAAGAGCATGGGAGGAGGAAGTGAAATCATGTATGTTCATAAATATTTTCTCCCTGCCCGATGAAGTTTTGAAAAGCTTTCAAAGCAAGCCTACAAAAGCAATTTTCTTCGAGGCAAAGGGATGAAGGATACGGGAGCATCTCCTTGTGGAATGCAGAGACTTCAAGAGTGATAACCATGCAGTGATACCTTTCCTGGTCATTTGATGTGTGCCTATCCCATCCCACCACCACCACCTTCCCGTGCTGCTGTCACCTCCAAATGCCCTTTCAGAGCTCCTTATTTCTCAGGTCTTCTCTAGGCAGAGTCCAATGTGTCTTAACACACCATGCACACCTAAAATAATGTCGAAACCACACACCTGGTAAGCCACAGAGAGTTTTGGTACCCAAACAGCAGCACCTCAATTCATAATCTACACGTGGTCCTCTGAGATTTATCAGCAGGGACATTTCAAATATGCTTTAAAATGTGCTGAGTCTACTAAGATTGGGCCCCAAGTGCTTTTCTATTGATTCTGCTTGACATTTCCAAATACCACAATTCCAAATTTAATTCACTGGTAATTGGAAAAACTGTAATGCATGTAAATGGACAAGAAGATGTTGGAAGTCCAAAAGGTCAAGCATCAGGAAAGCATGCCCCCAAGAACTAAATGATGTTTGTTTGTCTTCTTGTCACCCTCTTCCACTTGAATGATCAAAACTCGGAGTTGGGCAGTTTTCTCCACAGGATGGAGGAAGAACGAAAATAAAACAGCACAATCTTTCTAAACTGCCAGGACAGGGTTCAAAATCACTGTTTTAAACTCCATCGTTGACTGAAATCCAAATGTACCCTAGAGAGGACTCACTTTATCAGCAGATTACACAAGTGAGTGGTAGACTCATGAAAGAATTAATCTTGTAACTCTTTGTCACTAGAAGATTCTCTCTGTCTGGAAATCTGGTTTGTAAGGTTACCTCCCTGCTCCTCCATGGCTTTACAGGTACTTAGCTTCTCCTTGCCAGCCAGGTGAAGACGAGGCATGGGAAAATTAAAGATTTCAACTGATCTCCCCCTTTCCAATGTATGAGGTCCAACCTCAATTCTAGCCTGATGATGAACATTTGTTGGCAGATCTGGAGCCTCCACTTTATCCCCATGACAAAACCCAACTCCTCCTTCAGAGGCACAAGGTGCTTCATCAAGAGGAACCACCACGGGATCACACAGGGGATGCTCTTTATGTAGAGCCCTGAGTTGCAGGAAGTCCACAGTTCCCACTAAGGCCACAGTTCCCAGCCTGCTTGGATTTGCATGGTTAATGTTTTGATGGGTTATAAGCCCTTTTGGGCAAAGACTCATATTATATGAAATACAGAATGACAAAATTTCCATATTTCAATATGTACTAAAGAATAAAATGTGGAAGTTTTAGCTGCTGGACCTACCTGCAACCACCAGTGTGTGAGCCATCACTGATGCTATGATGCCCCAGTTCATTTAAACTCAAAAGGTAAGACTACAACCCAAGTACAGTGCACAAACAAGCACCAGCACAATTTATAATTTCTATAATTTATAACTGATGAAGGACAAACACATGTTACCACATGCCAGCCAGAGTTTCCCCAGCTCAGCCCACAGCATTATGTACAAAAATAGATGATAACTCCTTGAAGCAAGCAACACTTATTACATTACTTACATCATTCTACTTTTGAAAAAAGAAAAAAAAAAAAACAGCCCAAACAAACAAACAAACAAAAACTAACCCACAAATATGCTGACTTTTGAAAGCCTTTTTTCCATCATATGCTGGTATTTCAAGAGTTAACAGGTTTCAGCCGAAGACTGAGAAGGAGGCTGAACCTAGGGAGAAAGACAGGGGAGGCAGGAAGAAAAGCAACTCTCTAGCCTTTGCAATCCCGCACTAGCCTTAAGCCCTCCAAAAGGAAGTAAAGACATTCCTAAAATTCTTCACAGGATGAGAAGCAAGTTGTCAGCTGAATCAGAAGTCCATTTCTCCAGTTTTTATGCTCCTAATGGCAAATCCCACATGAGCAATTTCAAAAGCCTCCTTTACAATGGACTATCTCCCAGGTGACTACAACACATCTAGGACTTGTCTCGTGTTTACAGAAATATACCTTTCTCCTTTGGGCCTATTGAAAAAAGCAACCATCAAATGACCTGAGGAAGGAATGTAGCACAATCCAATAGCATCATGCAATTTCCAGTGATTGTTTCTGTTACAATAATGAAAGGCACAAAAGAAACGGCTGGATAACTACAGCGAGTCTCTAAAGACAAGTTATACAAGAGATGCTGAAGAGTTATTATGTAACGAGACAAAAAAAAAATGAAATCACCTTATTTCTTTTATCTTGATTACATGCAGTCACCAGCACCTGGACTGCACTTTGAAATAAATAAGTTTCTGAGCAGAGCTGTCCCAAAGAGCTGAAACTTTGCCTGTTCCAGAGGTGGAAAACATCTAAATAATTGTGTGCTCTTGGGCAGGTACTCTCCTTCCTAGTGTTTTATAGTGTTTTCAAGCCATAAGGAAGACTAAAACACTCTGGACCACTTTGGCATGGAAGTAGAAGCATTTACCTTCCAAAAGTGTCCAAGCTTTCTGGAGTACACGAGCTCAACAGCTCCACCCCAGAAACTGCATACATCCCCCTCCTGTTCAATTTTCTGTTTAGATGCCCATTCCCACCATGACTAAGATCCAACATTACATGAAATGACATTAAATAATATTCTAGGGTTCAGCATGTACTCCTAGATGGCTTCCAAACCACAGGTAGGTGCAGGAACCTCCATAAGCCCCATCTCTGAAACTGCTCCCACATATTCAGGTGCTGACATATGAGAACAAGGTGGAGGTGGTCTTGCCTGGGCACCTTCAGGAACACCACGAGTATTTGAAGGGATTTATCACTGGAAATGTAATGAGAACCCAGGCGGTAGAGGCAGATGAGTTGCTGAAAGGAAAACAGTATATGGTTGGCAGCCTTGATGACACAACTGTTCCAGTGACAAGAGAAGGTGTTATCCCTGGTGATTCACATCATGTTGAGTGCTACTGGCACTGCTCTGCTGCCAAAGTAACCCTCCTGGTTCCACCACAAGTCACCCCTGACTTGCCATGCCTTGGTTTCCCTGGAAATAAATATGATGATCAACAGGCATTAATGTGTGAAGCACTACATGAGAGCTGGCTGCATTTCTAAGCTATCATTTTATGCAGATATCCTCCCTCTACTGACCTGAATACTCAGCGGAGAGACCTTTCCTGACTTCAGAGAGCAGGTCATACCCAACCATGACAGAGCAGACCGCTTCAGCCTGGAGATATTTTACATTTCTTTCCCTCTCGCTCCTCCGGATTTCACTACGAGGGCAACCAGGGACCAATTCATCCTTGCTTAAACCACCCTGAAAAAATCATGCAAACACTCCCTCAGTATCCTGCAGTACATTCATTTTAGGCTGCAGCCAAACCCTTTCCTTTCTCCTCAAGAACTTTATCAGTGAGGTGCAATAATCATTTATTTACCTCTGCATGCATGCGTTGTAAGACGAGAAAGGTGCTTGCAGGAACAGGCTTGAGGAGGTCTGGCAGCTACACAGAGATGAGTAAACTGCAATCCTGAACACATCTTCTCACTGCCTCCCCACGCTCACATACACTCGGGGGGACAGGCGTGCAAACTACTCCCACCTGTCTAATAAAAAGGTGCAGCATGAGACATTGCTACGCACTCCTGGTAATCATCAGGAGCAGAAATGGAAGACAAACCAGCAATAAACTCCGTTTTTACTCTAAATAAAATGAAACAAAAAAATTCCAAAGCAACACAAAAAGTTTCCCATGACAGCAGCCGGTGGAGCAATAAAACCAGTCAGCCACCCATTAGGGTTGAACATGGCTTTTCAGCCAGTTTTCATGAACTTTGGTAATGTGTGGCAGCTGTCCAAGAAGAGCAAACAAAGCTTTAGGTAACTTTTTGGAGGGTGCAGGCCTGTCCACCTGCTTCACACAGAACGCACCCACCCCAGGCAGAGCAGCTCTGGGCACTGTGGAAGCCACAAGGATGGAGAGCTCTTTATTTTTAAGGTCAGAGCAAAGATAGGACTATGGGAGAGTTTCAGCCCGCTGCTACACGTGGACATCTCCCATGGGCATCCATCATATTTCAAACTTTCCAATATAAATACTCCAGTATGGGATTTATGTTCTTTAATATAATAACCCCAGCAAAACATAATCTGTTATTATAGCTATTCTAGGGCTTCTTGTGAGCGCAAAGACGCACGCTCTTCTTAATGCTGAACTAAGACTGGAGAATAATATCTCTGATTGATCTCCTCCATCTCAGGGATGGCCCCAGCTTTGTAAGGGTGAAGCCACAGATGATGCTACAATCAAAGCTGGTAGGATGCAGGTCCAAAGCAGGTCTGGAGGAGGTGGTTCCTCATACAAAGAGCAGATGATATGGGGAACCCCTCTTACAGGGTGCTCAATCACATGTATTTGCTTGTCCTGACATTCTTCTCCCAGTGTCTTTTAGCAATAGTTGGGGACAGGCCACCGAGCTGGGTGGGCTTCTGTTCTGGTCCCTTCTGGCCAAAGTACATTGGCCATACTTCACGTCCTCAAACTGAAAAACACAACTTAAAAATACTCTGAATTTATACCTTCTATTTAAAGAGGAAATTATGGTAGTTATTCACTAATGGTACATTATAAGCGACCTCTACACTGAAGTGGAGAAACCTGCCCACGTCTGCCTCACTGCATCCTGGAAGAAGACATGGTCCAAGAGTTTCAAAAGCAGTGGAGATGCTCATGGAGGTCAGCCAGCCTCAGCTATCTTAAAACAATTCTCAAGGGGGATGAAAACAAGTTTTAAGTGTCTCAAAGTGAGCACTACAAGCCACTACATAGTTTGAAAATCTAAGCCAAAAGGAGAAGTCCCCACGGTGCTCAGTCTGAGCTGGCATCTTACAACCATGTTTGAGCTTGGCACATCGAGGATTCAACATACTGTCTTCCTTGCCACAAAATGTTGGGATAACTGATAGGGATTAGCTTTCTTACCCTGAAACCTGAATTTACAGTGGCATTTCTACCAGAAGCAGTTGTACAAATTGCATCAAAAGCCAGGGCAGACCTAGTGACCTTGTAGCAGGAGCTGAAGTTCTGAATGCAGCAGCCTTTTCTAGTGGGATGGGGACTACGTGTTGGTTGTGCTGATATAAGAGACATGCCTAGTGAAAATTTAACTCCTGTGCCCATGCTACTGCTTTTTCAGAAGGAGATAAGTAAGCTCCTTTACTCTCAGAAGAGGACTAGTCTCGTCTTTAGGCTACAGTCTCAGGCATGCATGGAAGCAGGTCAGAAGCAGAGCCCCATGTACCCTTGTGAGAAGAAACAAAACACATACACACAAGTTCCCGACAGCAGAGTCATTCATGAAGTAAAAATAACGTGTGCATCCGTTTACATTGTACAACTACAATTCCAAAAAGCAAAAAAGTGTTAGGAAATGTTTTTGAAGATAGCCAGGAACGTTTTGCAAGGATCGCTGACTCAAGCCCTCGATCCGGCTGTTTAGCTGATGACTGGAAATCAGCCCTGGCTGTGTTTATTCTTTAGACAAAGTCCAGCTAAAAATGCATCCAGGCTTAAATAATCTGTGTAACAATGACCTCAGAGCCCCAGATACAACATTGCATGATGTGCAGGTTTCCCAACAGCGGAAGGCATTGTCCGGGCTGATACCCAGCTCACCCTTTCCGATGCGCGCTCTGCCAACACAGCATTCTCGCCCACACCACCACGACTGCTCTTGGATGTAACACGCCATTTCATTTCCATTTGCATTTCAATATGGCCCCAAGGGCTTAACATACATCTGGTCCTCACCGCGTTAAGTCTCTTCTGAAGCGACCATCGCTGGAACAAGGCGAGACAAAGGATGCCCACACTCAGCCTCGCACACTGCACTGGCAGCCTCCTGCATCCCTGTCCTGCGATGCCTCCTGGTTCACCTTGCAGCTCCCCATCCCAGCGCTGCTTTACTAATGGCAGCAAATATCCTCGTCCTGGTGTCACCGGTGGGGAGAATCGGAGCAGGAGGCACAGCTCCAAGCCCCAGAATCCAGATCAGCCATGAGCCAGCAGCAATACTTGACTCGTCAATGTCACAAGATCCCAAACTTCACAAGTCCCAGTAGACAAAAGCTGAATATAAGACACTGTAACTCATCTTGGGAACTGCAGCTCTTGCCTGCAGGCTCGTGACTTTACATCCATCCCACACTAGAACTGCCCCTGCACCTCCCCATGCCGCAGTGGTTTCGCGCACGCTGTGAGCGTCGCCTCCAGTAGGAGCCAAGGACTTAGTGTATTTGTAAGACGTTTTGCAGGAGCTCAGCAACACGGAGTGCAGCGTGCTTATCTCTCCATCTCTAAAATAAATATATAATATTCCAAGCAAGGACACATATCAAAGAGCACAGGATGCAGTGCAGTGACTCATGCAACCAGCAAAGTATAAAATTGGCTGCATGCATGCCCGCATAGGGCATTCTCAGCTCTTCCTATAATTAGTCCTTCAGACGCTAGAGGGGAAAGTAACAAATTCAAAGAGGTTCCACTTCCCAATTATTCACATATTTCCAAATCAAATGGTTGTCTGTCAGAGAGCAACATGCCATTGCCCTAGGATATCAAAATGCAAACTGAAAAGTCTCTCCAGGAACAGGATTTGCTTTCATTACATTTATATCACCTAATTCATTTTAAGATTATATATAATTAGTCTCTCCCTCCATTTCTTCGCCCCCCCCAATTCAATACTCTCTGCTAAGCAATTTTAGAACACACCGCACATGCCAATGGCCCTTCTTCTAAGCCTCTTGCCTTTCAAACAGTTTTAGCTTCTTTTCTTAGCATTTTCTTTTTATTCCTTTGAATCGTCAAACCTTTCGGTGTGCACTAGCGCAAAGCTGCTTCCAAGAGATTTTATTTTATTTTGCTTGTTTAAGCAAACACCTCTGAGGAAGAACTTTTAGCTTCACTTTTTGTTTGCCTTCTGGCCTCCTGAAATCTCAGCCCGCCCTCTGTAACACTCCAGAGCCAGTTCCCACCCCTCTCGGACCAGCACGCTGTCTTCACCTCAACATCTCTACTTTTCTTCAAATCCTCTCATCTCCAGCAGCTTCAACATTACAGAAACTCAGCCCAAATTCTCCATAAAGCCACACACATGCATGCCCTCTATGATTTTGGCACGGAAGCAGGTACCTGCTGTCAAACCAGGGATGTGGGAGCTCCCAAAGGTAATGGGACAGCATGGTTCCAACACTTTCCTCGTTGCAGCTGGGGTCTCACACTGAGTTTCTCCTTTCCCTCCTTAGGCGGGGAGAGCTGATAGCAGAAGGGAGTGACCTGGTTGAGGCACAGTGTGCATGAAACCAAGCAGGTAAACCTGCTGCCAGGATTGATATGAGATCCTACAATCAGAGTCACAGAATCACCTAGGTTGGAAAAGACCTTCAAGATCACCAAGTCCAACCACCAGCCTGACCTACTGATTCCCATCACTAAAACACGTCCTTAATGCCATGTCCACAAGTCTCTTAAATACCTCCAGGGATGGATGAGGCCACTATGCCAGGAGCTCTCCCCCATCCTGACCAATGCGCTATCACAGCAATGTTCCTAACACTGAGAAATGTTCTTGATCTAGAACAGAGTGGGTTCTGCATGCTGCACAAGGCTTTTAGCAAACACTGAGGAGATTCCTGAGATGTTCAAGGTATTGCTGACCATTAGCACAAAGGACTATTTCAGGACTATTATATTTTATTTTTTTTAAACGGGGAAGGAAGAGGCTC
This sequence comes from Nettapus auritus, assembly GCA_011076525.1. Taxonomy (NCBI): domain Eukaryota; kingdom Metazoa; phylum Chordata; class Aves; order Anseriformes; family Anatidae; genus Nettapus; species Nettapus auritus. Next base: position 6,004,844 of record CM021766.1, read on the forward strand.
TTTCCCCATCAGGGAGAGAGCATTTGCTACTGTTTCCAGCTGGGCTCCAGCCTTCTGCTGAGATTTCCTTGAATTCCCTTCCTTTAATTCCCCCTTCCCACTGCATCCAGAGCCAGCTCTGTGACCTCTGCAGCGGGTGCTGGGATGGGTGCTGTTTAGCACCCAGGCTTTGAGCCACCCTACAGGGCTAAGAGAAAAATTTTGTAGCTCTTAGTTTGGGTAACTCCCAGCCTGGATGTAGAAGTAGGTTAAGTACACCACCACAACCCCCCCCACAAGAAGAAAAGAACAAGGGAAAGGGTGTAGAAATAAACAAAATAAAAAGAAAAAAAAATGCATTTTTTATTTTGAAAAGCAAAACGTGGCATCCTGCACTGCTTCAAAGTTGGGGACATGGTAGCCAGAGGAGCCCCACGGCCGCACACAGTCTTTCTGCTCCAGCACGGCCAGAGTGCCCGAGAGTTTTGCAAGCTGCTCGCCCTCAACTGGAAAGCAAAGGTGCTGTTATCCCTCCCTCCTGGTCCTCAGGCATGACTGACACATCACCTGCAAGGGATTTTCCACATCATGGGCTCCCTCTTCAAATCGCAGCCCATGACTGCTGGTTGCAATTGCTCGGTGCTTTGTGAATGCACGGAGCGATTGCAGCAGAGCTGTTCAGGCACGGTTCTCCCAAATATCCACTAGCAAACATGCTTACCCTGGGATAACAATTGTTTTTTCAATTTAGCCTCGTGGATATATTGCAATGAAACCAAAACAGATTAAAAATTAATCTCTGCTCCAGATTAGGAATATCCACGTTGGCGCAGCCATTTAGGAGTAGCTATTACACATTACATTTATATCGCATTTTATTTTCAACAGCACATCTGACCAAATCGTTAGCAGCCACTGCTTGAAAGCTGCAGAGCTCAAGAGCAGGAAAGCTAATGAATTCCTGCAAATAGCTTCTGTATTCAGGAGCTGGTAACACTTTAAACCAGGTAGGCAAACACGGGGTGTGCTGAGCGAGAGTGTTACAACAGCAGTCCAAAGAGCATTTCCCAGCGCAGCATCCAGAGCTTCTGGCAGCAACGCTTTCTGTCACATACGTGCTCAGGTTTCCGTTTCCAGAAAACAAAACCGAGGTGGGATGGGGAGAGGGGAAGCACTCGCAGGTCACTGCTGAGATGTGGGGCTGTGTGAAGCTCACTGCAGCGGCGGCACTGCAGCTCAGGCAGCCAGGTCGCTGTGCAGTGGTGGTGCTCCCGCTGAGACGCATCGAGCACATCACTCGAGGCTACCTTCTATAGCTAGGACAAGCTAAATTAAGGCCAGAGCTAATTAAGAACAAAGTACACAGCCCTTGGGTTGTTTTTTTTTTTCCCCCAGAGTCTTCCCAACACTTCTCAGAGCGCTGTTTCCCTGTGTTAAGGCTCTCTCTGTGACTCACCCTGCCGCATTTCCAGGCATCACAACAAACCACACAGAACATTTCAGGTCACCAGCTTCAAGCGTGCAAGAACCCACTGCACCCAGTGTTTTGGTGCTGGGAAAACCAGAAAGCTGCTTCCCAGAGCTTATCCGCGTAGGAAACCCCACTCCCAGCTCCAGGGATGCTGGCTGCATCTTTCTGGCATAAAAAAAAGAAGGCACCCAAAGGAAAATAAGAAGAAGCCCAAAAAGAAGGTGCCCAAGAGGCTTTGGGTTGGGGCCTTTCGCTTCAAGCCATCCTCACTATAGAGGGAAGACAGATGAAGAGCTGCTGTAGAATGGAGGTACGAAGCCTCCAGGAATCCCAGCTATCTGCTATACACAAATCTGTTTCAAAGAGCAGCAGGAAGCCCGACCAAAGCCCATGTGCAAGTCCCCCCAGACCCGAGTAGCTCCAGGAGGGGTTTCGCGAGGCCCTTGGCAGACATCTCCCCTTGCAGGGCTGAGTCAATACCAAGTGCTTTGGGGAAATCCCTCCTCGCAAACTATCTGCCTTAGGGACAGGAGGAACAGAGCGTGTCACAGCAGTGCTAGAAAGCAAGTGACTCTCTTGCATTTCAATGCACAGTAAAGCCCAATGAAGCTGCAATATGATTTCTGGGGCACAGTAGGAATCCCAGACTCGGTGCATCCTCAGTAGGAGATGATGAATTGACTTTTTTTTTTTTCAGAGAAGTCTTATACAGAAGCCAGATGTGCCTCCAAGGTATCTTCTCCCCAATGCAACACTCTCCCGTCTTCACCCCCATTTCTCTAAGGTGCAAGATTTCAACCTCCCAATCTTGTTTCCATTCCCCCTTTACAGATGCATGACACAACTTCTGCACGGTTCCTCTTGGAAGCACACCGCCTTATCTTGCTGGAATAGCAGGAGAGCTCGAGCAGATGGTTTTCAACTCAAACGCCAGCGTGGATATTAGATTTCACCGCAGCCAGATTTCTTGGTACCAATTCCTTCAGCAGAGCTTCGCCTCGGCAGCAGCCGCCCCTGCCACATCACGGGCATCCCCGTTGGATTTGGAACCGGTACGCCGAGTATCATTTCGCTCCTCAGCCAACCGTGCTGTTTGCAGCTCTGCTGAATGCTAAGCGATCTGAGAGGCTTAAGCAGACTGTTATCTTGGAAGGGATGCTAAGCCCAAAGAGCACCCCGCTGAAAAGAGTCAGGAATCCAAGGATACAGTCCCGCTGTCCACACACTGCAGAGGGTTCAATTAGTGCATCACAGCTGCCTCAACAACCTCAACGTCTGCAAAATGTAAAGGCCATTGCAGTAAGGCACTGGGTGACTCCTTTGGGCAGCTGAACACTTCCCTGAACGGCCAGCCTGTCAATGGGGATCAAGAAAAGTCTTCCAAGCACACAAATACCACAAACCCTGCACACGATAGCATCTCTCTAACTCAGGTTGACCAGGGGATGGAGTTAAGTTTGGCAGATTGAAGCTTAGCCACATTTTTAAAACATACTTATCAGAAAGAAAGTGAGAAATACGCATCCTGCCCCCCGAAGTGAAACATTCAGGGGATTAAGGCAGGTGGCTCAAGTAGAAATGTGCTTCGTTTCATCCCAAAGCACCTCTCCCAGCTGGCCTCGTGAAGTGCCACTGTTACCCCAGCCATGGGGGCATGGTGTGGTCATGAACCAAGTGCCAACCAGACTGAAAAATGAAAGAAGGCTGTGCCACAGGTGGCTCCAGCAGAGCAGACACATCCCTCCCTGGTGCATCGCTCATGAGCTGAAGGAGACCTAAACACAGCTTCTGTGCTTTCCACGTGGGCATTTCATGGGGTAGGGCTCATTCTTTCCCTCTGCAGCCACCACTCCCATGTCCCAAACCCAAACGACGTCCCACCTGCACATGGGAACAAGGTAAGAGAAAGGAGCAGAAAAGGAAAAGAGTAGATGAGCAATCTTCTTTTTAAAATTTTTATTTTCCTGACCAGAACAAACTGCCTCCGTCATTAGCGATGGGTAAGGATGAGGACATATTTACACCCTCACCCGCAAAACCGCTCTGCTTCAAGAGGATGAGAGGTGCAGAGGGTGAGAGAGGGACATTGTCCTTGTGAAAGAGATACTACCCTTGAAATGGTGGCTGCAATGATGTGTGGCCATGAGACAAAACCTACCTGGAAGGACATTGTAACAGCAGGAGCCCAGGCACTACCACACAGTGACATAACAGCATTTCCTAATGGGACAGAGCCGAAGCAAGGATGCTATGTCTGTAACACCAGGCAGATTGTCATGGAAATTTAGACCATCAGAAGCAAGCCCTGCTTTGCAGGATTTCTTCCCAAAGCAAAAAAAAAACAAAAAAACTGTCAGGTTGCTGGCTGCCTGCGATGGATGCTCCAAAGCCAGACCCCGCTTCACCTCCGCCCTAATAAAAACCATACTCCGTTTTCATTAACATTAAAACATTCCTGACCACAAACGCCCGTTCTCAATTTCATTTATAGCATGCTTGGATTGAGAGTCGCTGGCCAAACAAAAGCCATTAGTAGTCTAGTGCTCAGAGCGCTGGGAGGGCTGATCTCTGCCTATACTGTGAAATGCAGATAAATCATTCCCATACACTTATTTTAAATGCAATCTCCTTCACCTTTCACATTTTATTTATTTATTTATTTAGCCGGAACCAAATGCCAGTGGCAGGCGCTGTTACAAATGGTATTTCACATTCGCCAATCGATGGATGGATGCTGCGTTAGTTTGCCCCTCGTCACCAAAACTGAGTTTGGCCATCCCGGCCGTGCCAGGACAACATGCGGATACACCTCAGGACGAGTCACAGGCACAGGGTATGCTATCTGGCAACATAAATCACCGAAACAAAAGATTTCTGCTGATTTTTCCTTTTGCCAACATGTTTCATCCTACTTTTTGTTGATTAAAAATGAGGTGGTGTCCACGTACAGCACCGGCTCTCACCAGAAGAGCCTCGTTCCTTGCCCACAAACAGCCCCAACACGTTAGGTAACGTAGATTAAACTGCAGCGAGCATTAGAGAAATTAATGTAAAGGCAGCTCATATTCATAATAGGGGAAGAATAAGCCTGGATAGAAGCAGCACATCTGCTCCTAGCATCCTCAGTGTATTCTTCAAACAATGGAAAGAAAAGCCTAGAGAAGCACTGACCCTCGCTTCATTCAAAGAGTGCCCCTGCTCAATTCATGAAAGTTTGCCTTTCCTTTTCAAGTGAAAAGGCCAGAAGAATACTTGGGAAACCAAAAGATTGCTTGGAAAAAAAAAAAAATCATTTTAACTGCAGGAGGCTTCAAACCATCAAACCCCATAAACTTTATTTAAAAGATTTACAGCAAACCAGTGCACTGGGAGTTTCATTTTTTTTTTCTTTTCTGGGTTTTTAGGGAGTGAAGCAAATACAGTGTTTTTTTAATCAATCCTTCCACAAAGAGATTTACGACTCTAATGTGCTGAAGCATAAACTGATACAGTGACAAACCCCCTTTCTCCTTAAATGTGCTAATAAGGTTGATCCTTTCTCCAAAGCTTTGTTCTTGGGAGGTTTCTGCAATGAGTTCACGTCTTTCACCGGCACAGAGCCCTTCTCATGTGGAAATCATTGGGCTGAATGCATTCGCTGCCTCATCTGCCCCTCCGCATCAGGTCTCAATTGGGGTTGGGGTGGTGGGCGAATGACCGGCCAGCAATGGGGGGAAAAAAGGAGAAAAATAAAAAGAAAACGAGGGGGGGGGAAAGGAGGGAAGGGTTATTTTTACAATGCAAAGTGAGGCGCTATTTAAAATGATCTGTCTGGGACCGGGAGCAGCTAGCACACGGTGTAGCCCTCCTAGTGTACAACTTCCCAGAGCTTTAGTGAGACAAACGAGGGGTGAATTTTCCATCTATCGTGGCAGCAATATAACCCCACAGCAGAGATTTAAGAAGACTAATGGAAACACTAAACTGAAATTACCTGCAGGGGTGAAAAGCCTTCGAGACTCCCCCTTCTCACCCTGCACGATAGAGGTTTGCAGCACTAAACTCTGGCACTGATGAGGGTTGAGATGCTCCATCCTGCAGCCACGGAAGGGCAGCCCATCTCAGCACCCTCAGCCCATCTTAGCACCCTCAGAGGGTGCTGCTTTTACAGGCAACCACAAAACCAGCAGCCTCCTCCAGCCCACGTTGAAGACAGCAGCCCAACAGCTCAAGCCTGCATCCATTTTCCGATGCACAGGGAGGCTAACAGGGATTTTGTCTCCCCAACCACCTCAGGAACACTTCGGAGATGGGTTTAGAGCACCTCTGGTCTTCAGCACAGCACTGGAGCAGCTCAAAATTCTCAAGGAAAGTTTAGAAAACAAACAAAACCCCCGACTTTCCTCACGAAAACCTCCCCAGGAAATCACGTCTTCCCATAAGCTGCTCCCCCCTGCCAGCACGCCGGCCGAAGGAAGCTCTGCCTGCAATATTTTAAGCCGAACAAGCTCTGTGTTTATTTCTTGAATAGGAGAAACCTCCTCAGGGCTGCGCTGATGAACACATGTAAGCCGACATTTAATTCTTTCTGTGAGACAAATGTGAGGATAAACATTGCTGCAGACATTTGGCGGAAAGACGGGGATTTCCTCTAACACCTCGCAGGTTTCAGCTCCTGCAACCCCTCTTCCTCCGTCCCTTAACCAAGAGGCACCTGCAAACCCCTTTTACTTGGTCTGCTGCCCAATGGCCAGCTCGTCCCTACGTCCCTAGGAGGAAAACAATTTAATCGTCCTGTTTCAAATGAAGTTACCACGAACACACAGGTGCCCTAGCCTCTAACCCTGGTCTGGGTTGCTCATCGACACACCACTCAGCCCCGTGTTCCCTCCTGGATGCTGTAGGGGAGAGAATGGTACAGGATAGGGTCCTCAGGAGGTGCTGAGTCCCATGGCAGCTCCTTCCCCAGCTGTGCCCTCTGGCCATCATGACCTACAGCCAGCCCACACCTGCTGCAGATGGGTGGTTAGAGGAGTATTTGCAGCAGAGTTCTTCCATAAAACAAACACGACTGACTTTGCAGTGTTAACGCAGGCTGGGCGCGCAAGGCAGAGTATAAATAACCTGCTTACACTTAAAACCTTCTTCCAACTCACCTATGCCAAGTATTTCTGCAGAACCCCTGTCCTAATTTAGAAACCAAGTGCATTTTGAACAGGAGCTGAGCATCCCTCACCTCCTGGCCAACAAGCAGATTGTGTCGGTGCCGGCGACCAGCAAGGAGCTGCTGCCCTCGACCTCATGGTTTCACGTACCCACTGGTGGGATACTGCAGGGAAATACAAGGAATAAAAGCAGGGATGAGCATAGCATCTGCTATCTGTCTTCTCCTTCCTTTTAAAAGGGACCTGAAAGCAGCCCAGAAAGGCAAAGCCCCAGGCTGGGTGGTAGTGCGGGGACAGAGGCACTGGGATTTGTGGAGGTGGCAGTGCCACCCCTCTCCCTGCCAGCATCGTGGCACAAGGACCTGAGGCTGGCCCCAGGCAGAGCCCGAAACCTGCCGGCCACCTGCGTGCCAGCCTGTTGGGAGCTCAGCCATAGCCAAGGCTCTTAAGGACAGGAGCTCAGCTAATCCCAGCTCATCTCGCCCAGAGCCACCGGAATGATCTCAGCCTGCGGGCAAGGTTAGCAAGGTGCTGCCGCAGCATTCAAACACGGGATACAAAATCAAGGAGTGGGTTTGGGTCCCTCAGGCCCAGCCCCTGCCCCAGCAGGGCCACCCAGAGCAGGGTGCCCAGGCCCATGGCCAGGCGGCTTTTGGAGCTCTCCAAGGAGGAGACCCCACAGCCTCTGGGCAGCCTGGGGCAGGGCTCAATCCCATACTGTCTGAGTCCCACCTCATTCTTTCATTCTGGTTTTGGTTCTAGGACTCCAGCAAGAAATATTTCATTAAAGAAAAAGAGTTCTGAGTGCTTCAGGAACCCCAGGCTCCTGCAGACACCTATCCAACGTGCCTTTTGAGCTGTGCAACATGGTCCCTGCGTGACTGCGCCGCTGCTCCTGGCAAAGCCTTGTGCTGTCCCAGCATGGGGACACCGAGCTGCTCGAGGGGTGGCTCAGCACATCCAAATTTTGGTCCCTGGTAGCAAAAGGTGGAAGTCCAAAACTCCATTTATGCAAGCTGAAGTTCTGTTTACTCCCGCAACAGGAGACGAAGGGGGCAAGATTATCGCGAGATAATCACTCCCTTGATGAATTACAAAGCAAAGCCAGCTGCTTCCAATTCCAACACGCAGCCGGCTGCTTCCCAAGGAGCCAGCCAGCATGGGAAAGTTTCAGTTGTGGGACTCCTCGACGGTTTAATTCTCAACTTAAGAAAATAATCGCCCCACAAACAGTCCCACATCCACCCCCAAAAGTGCTCCAACTGAATGGATGGCTGCTTAAATGCCAACAGCAGCGCCGTACAAAACCCGTTCGCTCAGGATTCATCTGCGCTCAATTAAAGAACACGGGAGCAGCTGATGAATGCGTTTACAAGGCATTATTAAATTTTACAGAGGGGTAAAAAAAATAAAACAAGCTGAGGGGAATCCAGATATTCAAATTTTCGCAAGGATTGATTTTCATTCCACACGCACCAGAAAAAAAAAAAAAAAAAAAAAAAAACAAGCAGTCACTGTAAAGGTTGTTTTGCCTCACCAGAATTGCTAAGTGCAGCTATCAATAATCACTGCAATAAATAAAACATTTGCAGGGAAGAAAATACCTGCATAATGATAAATTCGATGCAAGTCATCTTTCGTGTTAGGGACTGTGCTAAGCACCAGGCAGGCTGCCTGGCACAGCTTGTCCACATAGCAAAGTACCCTGGGACTCGTAGTCCGGAGGGACGTATGGGAGCTGCACGTGTAAGAGCAATGGAAATGGGGACAACCAGGTTGGGTCCAGCAGCGTGTCCCATGCTATGGGGGAAGCCAGAGAAACCCCACAACCTGCTGTGTTTCTTCCCATCGAAGGAAAGATGGCAATTCCCCAAAAGCCATCCTAAAAGGAGAAAAACCTCATTTGCCTCCTTCCCCACGCAACCCTTGGGGACTGGCCCCAGGGGGGATCGGGATGCTGCTCACGGGCACCGTGTCCCTGCAGCAGACTAGGAGCTGATCACATCTCCTCATGTGGGCACTCCTGCTGGGCACTGTTGTTGCCCCTTGGGGTAGAAAAGATGAACAGGGGGAACAACCAGAGCAGGTTTTTGTGCCCGTGAATTCACCCGGGAGGCTACACGATGCTCATATGAAAGGGAACCTGCGCCGAGGAGCAGCGGTGGCAGGGATAAGGTGAGAGCCCTGCAAGCATCCCCGCTCGTGTTTCCTTAGCAACTTCAGCTCCTGCTTCCCATCGCGCATTCCCTTCCCCTCGCTTCTAAGTAGGCCAGGACCGTCCCCATCGCTCTGCTGCATGAAACAGGAGCTGGGGGAGTCCGGCGAGCCCTGCTTGCATTTCGGACTGGTTTTTGACACGGGATGACCTCGCATTGAGTCCTGTCTCTGCCCAGGTGACTGCAGAGCTCCCCCGGGCTCCCCTGCAAACACAGGAGGACCCCCGTGGAGATGTGTCGCAGCACCTCTCACCCCAAGCCTCTTAGCACTCAGGAAGAAAAGCACGGAGGACCAAACTCAGAGCACTGCCAGAAAGCAACACTCACCAACACCCTTTGAAAAACCAGCTCTAAGGCTCAGAGCTGCCAAGACACCGAAATATTTAAATGCTTTATGGGGATGGAGGTGTTCAGCATCTTTCCCCATCCTGGAGGACGAAGCACAGCTGAGGCAGGCACCTTGGATCCCTGGTTACCCTTGCTTCTACCCAACCCCAACACATCACCAGCTCAGCCAGCCCCTGCAGCTCCTTTTTTTTTTTTTTTTTTTTCCCATAAAAATGAACAAATGTGCAAACCCAACAGTGGGCATCAGTCCACATCCATCCATCCAGACCTACCCCACGACAGAGGAATCAGTTCATAAAGCAGCTATTTAATCATCCCAATTTGTGCAGCTTGGTAGGAACAGAGCACTTCTCCTTGGCCACTTCGATGCTGATGGACCAAGAAGGGTTCCGTGTCTGCTACAAGTGACATCTCAGTGAAATGTGGCAGTTCAGAAGGACCTAAATCCTCCCCTCTCCAAGGCATGTGGCTAATTGAGGCTCGGAGATGCTCAAGCTACTGGGTTTTGTGGAAGGCACACACTTAAAGAGAACAAAACCGACAAGAAACAGAGCAAGAAATGCTATGGGGGAGAGGAGGCAGACAGCTTTCTCATTAGGAAAAGACACACCAGATTGCAGCTGAATCTCACTCCATGCTGCAGGAACACATCTTCCTCAAGCCAAGAGCAATTTTTGGCCCCATGGATTAAAAGAAAACCATCAATCAATCTAAAAGAAAAACAACTCCAAAAGCAGTCCCCAAACAAATGAATGAATTTCAGGATATTTCTCCTGCTTTTGCACCAATGCAGCAAGAAGGAACCCAACCAGGCTATTTTGAGATAGACAGCTTTAAACAAAAATCCACCGCAGTGCTGGGGAACCCGATACTGCAGGCACACGCGCTTTGCCGACCGGAAAGATTTTCAACGTGCTCAACAAAACGCACTCAAAACCTGGATGCTGCAGCTAAAAAGCACCCAGCTCTGAACCAGAATGCACTGATGGAGTGGGGAGAGCCCGTCAGCAGGCACCTTCAAGAGGAACTCCTCCATCTATGTCCTCAAACACACAAAAAAAGGGAAGGGAAGGGAAGAGAAGGCAAGGGAAGGGAAGGGAAGGGAAGGGAAGGGAAGGGAAGGGAAGGGAAGGGAAGGGAAGGGA
>CM021766.1:6015246-6052935 GCA_011076525.1 Nettapus auritus
GAAGGGAAGGGAAGGGAAGGGAAGGGAAGGGAAGGGAAGGGAAGGGAAGGGAAGGGAAGGGAAGGTGAAAGGAAGGAAAGGGAAGGTGAAAGGAAGGGAAGAGAAGGTGAAAGGAAGGGAAGGTGGGATCACACCAGTGCTGGGCACTTCCCATCAGCCACAGGTTTGCTATAACTGGCCACATGAGCTGGGGTTCACACCCCAAAACCCAAAAAGCCCAGATGTGAAAAAAATACTTGACAAAAAGATGGCAGAAGCACAACTCTTTCAACCCAGCAGTTATTTCTCAGGGTAAATGGAGAAAGATATGCTGCCTTCAATAAATTCATCCACCAAGGAGCAGAGAGCAGAACAGGTGGACACGTAGTGCTGTCATCTACCATCCTGTTAGGAAACCTCTTGGGATAAGAAGTGCTCATGGAAGGAAACCCCAAGCTCTGCAGAAATTATTTCAACAATTTTCTTGAAAAATGGTTAGTTTTCAGAACATTTACTGTCATCTGCATCTGGATACACAAATGTGGAAGATGAACAACTATGTCTGTAAGTGTTAGAAAAGCAGAGAATGATAGGAAGAGCTTCCCCTCCTACGCTCCATCTGCATACACCCCCCAAAAACAGGCTGCCGAACATCTGGCTAATGCTATTAAAGACCCAGATTCAGAAGAGCATTCAGATATGTGTGTTAGCCCATATCTTTCAGGTAAAGGCCTTAAACATGACATTTGGACAATATTTATAAATCTATGATGGGTGTAAACTAGAATCACAAGATGCGCTCCGCTGAGCTGGGGCCAAAACTCAGAGACGGGAAGATTTCAATCAAAATCTCATTTTCTTTGAATGAAACAATTGTCTTCAACAGAAAGGAAAAAGAGATGAAAAGAGCAAAATTTTGCTTTGGAAAAAGCAAAACACTCTGTTTTTTTTAGCACTGCCTCCTTAGAGAACAAACCACCATGCTGCCCCACAGAAGGAAGGATCCTTCAGCGAGGATGCTGCCATCCCGCGACCGCAACTCTGACTCCAACAGCATGACAGGCACAACATATTTCAGCTGAATTAAAGCACTAATGTACCATAAGTAGCACTGGCAGTGAATATGTGTTTATTTTACATTCACGTATTGTATTTATGTGTGCATGTGTGTATATGCGATCTTTTTAAAGTCCAATAGTCTACGTTTAACTGGTCACAAATCTCTTTTTTTCAACAAAAATGAAGTATTGCCCGGGTTAACTGGCCACAAATCTCTGCAAATTCTTGTGGGTTTTTTTTTTTTTTTTTTTTTTTTTTTTCAACAAGAATGAAGTATGATGCAGGTTTGAAGATGAGGGCTGTGGATCCAGCCCGGCTCCATCACACGTGAATCCTCCTCGCCGGGGAATGCTTTGCATCAGCACCGTAAGGTTATATAGGAACATAATTAATAAGGTGACATCTCCCACATAAATAACTTATGAGAGGCCTGCGGTGTGGAAAAGAGATGGCAGCCAAAAGGTATCCTAATTCACTCTAATAACGGATTAGAGAGAAAATACAAATACCTGGATGAAACGTTAATCTTGGAGCTGCCAAATATCCTCAGCCAAGAGGCATCTGCACATCTGCCTGGAAAATATTCTACCGTTTTTTGATCCTCTTTCTCTCCTGTCCCCCCCTTTTCAGGGAGTGAAGGCTTGCATTTGGGGCACATTACAGGTATTTTCACAGAAGAGTTTATGAGGAACTTCCAGAAGCATCAGAGCAGCTACTGAGAGGTAGAAAAATCTATAAACTGCTCCTCCAAATAAATGGATTTGCTTTTCAGCACAGTAGTCTGACAGTCCTGATACACAAACGCCATCCTTCCTCCTTAAAAAGAACTTGAAGGCTTTACGTATTCCCCATATTGGATGCTAGACAATTTTGAAGTCATCTAGTTTATACCAGAGCTGGTACATTTCCCTAAGGGCATCCTCTTCCTTCCTTCTGCAGCTCCTCTCCTTTTTCACCAGTGCTTCTCCACATGTACTTCCTTTCTGCCTGCAACCTTCTGTCTCGGAGTTGCCACCACAAAGTCACGGAAACCACCAACCACCCCAGCTCCCCCCGACGCTCAGGTCTTTGCATCCCTGTCCTGCCTTCAGGATAAAAGCAACTTCTGCTGGTTGCTTTGTCCCATCTGATCCTGGCCACTCTTTACCCTTCTCTTTCTTCCTGCTCCTAATGCTTTCTCCTCAGAAGATTTTGACACCTTCCATGAGAAAATGAGGTAGGAAATAAAGGGAACAAAAAGGCAGAAAAAACTCTCCCCAGCTTACGCCCACCAACCCACCACCCTCATCACTAGGGGTCCATCCTCCTGCAGCCCCCTCTCTCTGCTCCCTGCCTGAGGAACACCAGGCTGCTTCTCCCTTTGTTCCTCCCATTTCCTCCAGCATGGTCCTTCATCAACACGCCCACACAACAAGGACCCATAACCTCTATAGCAGCATTGTGTTGAAGCCACATTAGCTTCAAGTGATGCCAGAAGTCAATTTGCTCCGTTGAGCTGGACCGTGGATGGGAGCAGGTTGTGCTGAGAGCTGGTGGGAGGGTATGGAGAAGCCACCATAAGGTCCACCAGAACATCTCCCCTTCTGAAAGGGCCCAGAGGCATATATCACAGAGGTGACATATTAAATCTGCAGCTATTACATGGAACAGCTCGAGATTATTTGCTGTTTTATAACAGCGGAGCATGGGATGCTCTGGCACCGCTCCCACTCTTCGAGCGTAACGAACCTCCAAGGCTGCTCAGGCTGTCAGGAGGCTGATTACATGAAATAAAACACTGCATTTGACTATTAATTAATATTGACTTCACTGCTTGACCCCCCTAACATGTAGAAATTTATAGGATCGCTGTCCAGGTTTATTAGGGCACTATTAATAATTTTGGAGTCAGTCACCTTAAAGAACCAAAGAGAGCTCTTCGGTACGAAGCACGCGCATCATCTCGGGCTACTTTTGGCTCGTGAAAGCATTTGGCTAATTTTCAATTTGTCAAGCGGGTCCTGACAAGCTGGTAACATACACCAGAGCCGATCTGTGGGGATCTCCCGCAAGCTTTTTCACAGTCGTGGCCGGCTGCTTGCATGGGGGTATCGCATGGAGCCCGGTACCAACCCAGAGGAGCAGTCACCTGTGCTATCCATGTACCTCCTCTGCAGATGAGCAAGACACAAAAGGCAAGAAACTCCAAAATGTCCGACACATAAAATGGTTTTAAATAGAAGTTCTTTTTCTTTTCCCACATTTTCCCTAAATACTGGGACTTATACAATATTCAGATTTTTTTTTTTTTCCAGCAAAGATGTAATTAGCCACTTCAAAAAAAATTCAAAGGGAGCTTTCAAGTATGAAACATTTTCACTCTATTAAAAAGCAAGAAAAATTAACCACTTCTGTTAAAAAAATGTGTTTTTTCTTTTTGTTGTTGTTGTTGTTGTTTTTTGTGTGTTTGTTTTTAAAGAAAAAGCTTTTCTTCAAAGACTAAAAAGCATCTTGGTTTCTTATATGTATCACACGTTAAACCATAAGAACTATATTTTAAGTAGTTTCTTCAGAGACAGGGAGAAGGACACTTACAAAAAAGTCTCCAGAAATCTCACTTCCATGCCATCACGTTGTTTACAAAACCCAACATGCTTTTAGAGAGGCCAAATCTGTGAGTATCAAACTCCAAACATTAAAAAGGGTAAATTTAGCACGCGTGCTCTCCTCAAAAGAAATAATAACAAAAGTATGCGCTGAGACGACTAACAGCCTCCAGCATTTTATCTCATAAATCTATTTGTGACTTACAGATGCTTAAAAGCAACGGTCCAAGGCCTGGGAGTGCTGTGCCGGAGATGTTAAAAGCACTTTAAATCCTCTAGGCTGCTTTGAAAAATCTCAGCGTCACTGCCATGTGCAGATGTTTTGCACTCCCAGTCAGGAATCAATGCGAGTGTTTAAACTTCCTTTTGTCAGGAATGACTTACAGGGGAGAGGACAGGGGCTCGTAAACAGAACTGCTGACACCTCCTGCTCACTGCAAGCGAACCGTGATGCAGCACCGCTTGAAGGAGTGCCTTCAGTCCCTCAAGTGTCACAGCACCGCTGGGGCTGCTGCTGGAAGGGCTCTGCTGGTTGCTGCAGCTCTGAGTGTCCTGCAAGGAGCCATGACACTAAACTGAGGTGGTCGTGATAACCAGAGACATGTGACAGTGTGTTGGGCTTATGTGGCAAGGGTTTGGTAGCTGGGAGTTGCATGGGTGTCTTCTGTGAGGAGTCCAAGAGCTGCCCTGTGCCAGAGAGGTGCCAGCTCCAGCTGCTCCATAGGGACCCACTGCTGGCCAGAGCCAAGCCATGAGCAATGTTCGTTGGGCCTCTGGGAGAGCAGATTTAAGAAAGGGGGGAAAAAGCTGCTATGCAACAGCAGCTGGGAGAGTGAGGAGCGAGACCCAGCTCTGCAGCCCCCAGGTCAGTGCAGCAGGAGGGCAGGAGGTGCTCTAGGCACACAGCACAAGTTCCCCTGTGGCCTGTGGAGAGGCCCCTGGTGGAGCAGGCTGTCCCCCTGCAGCCCATGGGTCCACATGGAGCAGATCTCCATGCTGCAGCCCGTGGAGGAGCCCCTGGTGGAGCAGGTGGATGTGGCCTGGAGGAGGCTGTGGCCCATGGAGAGCCCCCGCAGGAGCTGGCCCCGGGCCGGAGCTGCAGCCCGTGGAGAGGAGCCCATGCAGGAACAGGGGGCCTGGGGGCAGCTGCCGCCCATGGGGGACCCGTGCTGGAGCAGTTTGCTCCTGGGGGATGGACCCCGTGGGACGGAGCCGTGTGGGAGCAGGTCTTGAAGAGCTGCTGCCTGTGGACAGCCCCTGCAGGCTCAGTTTGGGAAGGACAGCATCCCGTGGGAGGGACCTGCATGGAGCAGGTGCAGAGAGGGACCATGAGGGAGCAGCGGAGATGAAGCCTCAGGGACTGACCACAGCCCCCATTCCCATTCCCCATTCCCCCACACTGCTCAGGGGGAGGAGGGAAGAGAGGGTGGACGAGGAGTGGGAAGGTATTTTTAGTTTGCTTTTGGTTCTCACTGCTCTAGCCTGTTAGTAATAGGTGATAAATTATATTAATCCCCTTCCACTGAGTACAACCAGTGATGGTAATTGCTGAGTGATCTCCTTGTCCTTATCTCAACCCATTTGCTTTTTTCATCACATTTTCTCCCCCTGTCCTGCATAGGAGGGGGAGCAGCGTGCTGGAGCTCAGCTACCTACTGGGTTTAAACCACCAGAGGGGCCACCTCAGAGAGATGGAAGGACCAGCACGGCCTCTTCATGGAGCCTAGGTGCGATCAGCAGCACCTACATGGCTACTGGGGGTCTCACAGGACCTGGAAAGCTCTGCCTTCTCACCCAGTACACCCACAGTTCAGGCTTGTCCTGACACAAAACCTAAATATTTTCCTTCCAGCACTGCAGTGTCACTGCAGCCACGGCACTCAGTTATGCACAGCTTCCCGTGAAGACACAGAAGAGCTACAGAACAGCAGAGCTTGGAAAAACAAATATAGAAGCAGCTTCAGTAGAGGAACATGAAATCAAAGGAAGGTCTGGGCTACCACATCAGGACCATTGCTTCAGCTGAGATCCTGCCATCTCTGGAGCAGAAAACAAAATCTAGTTTAAATGTTTCAACTGCTTAAAACCACTTTACCATGTGAGCAACCAAGGCTTCCACTTCCCTGCACATTAAACCAAGAGAAACAGGAATGAATAAGATGTTTGATTTTCAACCTCGTTCTCCCACAGCCCTTACCCTCTCTGAATAGAGGAGCTGTGTTACACTTGTTTTTAAGTGAAGGGTTAGAGAATGACATCTGCCTCTTTGGCAGAGAAAAGAGAAATATGTAGTTCCAATTAACTAATTTAAGAGCAAGTTTTTCATTAGCAGGGCTCTAAACTGCTATAAAGATGGGGCTATAAGAAAAGCAAAACCCCAGCACAAGAGCTACTCCCCCAGGGATCTTCTTCTTTGGTGGGAAAAAGCAGAAATCAGGCTTTTTCTCTCCTCCTTGCTTTGCTCTTCTCTCTGCATCCAGCCTGCAAGCCTGCCAGCATGAGCTTTTGATGCCCAGGAGGGCAAGAATCACCAAAACAGACTGACACACAGCTCTTTTCTCCCTGCAATGATGCAGCTTGTTGCTGGTGGAATTACGGTTTAATAACTGATGGTTAACCATGCATGGGCCATCAGAAGAGTTTTTTGGGGAGACAGCATGGCCCTGGAAGGGGACGTGATGCTGAGTAGCCAGGATGAAAACCTCCTTCTGCTTTAATGTGCACATGCTAATTTTAGTTGTGACATTTTTTTATATATATGGTTTACCAAAACAAGTGACAAGAAGGCACAGTCTGAAACTATGCCCATTTAATACAACCAAAACTCTGATCAACAGCAAAAAACTGATTTTTACTGTCACTCCGCTGATGAAGGGTTTTTACCTTTCCTTCTAACCATATTCCATCCTCTCCACTTCTTTAAGTCACAGTGCTTTGCAGGAGGAACGGGAATTCTGCTTGGCACTAGAATTAATTCTCCCTACTGCCTCATTTTTTTTTGTAAAAACCTGTAAGTACAAACACTTGAATTGGACAGACATCTGCATTATTGGCTCTTGCAACTCTAGGTACAAGACCCCTCTCAACTCTCTCTCAGAGCAAAATTACTAGTTTTTTTCTTAATTACACCACCCGTTAATGCAACCCCTGACAGAGGAAAGGTTGAACATTTAATTTGGCAAGGTTTAGTGCCAATCTGCATTAGGCCACTGCGATTTCACCTCTACCTCCATGTCAGGGTGCCTGCAGCACTCTCCTAATAGCTGGCGTCCCTGCCCTGCGCATCTCATCGGGGACCTGTGGCAGCTCAGCACCAGCACCCTGAGCCAGCAAAGCTCAGTGCAGGAGTCAGGGACACCCACAACCCAGCACATCGACATGCATTCTTCCCAGCCACTCCTTCAGATGTCAGAACTAAGGCTTTCATTAATTAAAGGGGTAATTACACTGATGATTACACTGTGCACCCAAATACTTGCTTTGCATCTCTCAGAAAGACAACTCTGATCTCATACCCCCGTATGAGCTTCAAATACAGAAAGAAAACATGAGGTAGGAATGCTTGCAGCCCACTCTCTCCAGTGACTACAGGCATCCAGATCACTCAGGGTGTTTTGCTCCTGAAATAGCCCTGCAAAACTGTGTGAACTCCTAGCACCCCTTCCACAATTTCAATGCACGTATGTATAAACACACAGAAGATGTACATAACAGGAGTAACAAAGACAGAGACTTGCTGATCAGGATGACGCATCTTGTTCTTCGCATACTGAACACGCTTGTCATGACCTGGCAGTCCTTCAACCCAGCCCGAAGTGATGCAACCTGACCACCTAGGGCAAGGAGCACCTTATGTACACGTGGTTTGAGCACAATGGCAGTTTCTTGTACGCCTAGCCAGGAGACAATTTCAAGTAGCACATGCTAGATGCATACATAAGCTCCACGTGATGTCTCGGATAACTTGCAAACATTGGTATAGTATTTTCAGCCTCCCAGTGCAGCATTTTCTGTGCTTACAGACTAGGAGGTCTCAATACAGTCAAAACCGAAAGAAAACGAAAAACTGTGAAATGTAGAGGTATTGTAGCATAATAAGCCAAATTTCAGCCTCGAGGCTAGCACTAACTCCTACCAACTCTTGGATTTTCCACGAATCGCACAGCCCAGGAGTGCCCCAAGCTCTGCATGCGGCTGGCAGACCCTGGAGTGCTTTTGGTGCTGATTTCTCATGCAGCGCCTTCCCTACTAATGCGTCCTTATCTGCTATCTCTCAGTTATTAGAGGACAACACTTCCCTATCAACAATCCGTGCTGCCACAAACGTGCCGACACCACAAAGGAGGAAGCTCACGAGGCCCGGAGCAGCAGTGCTCCAGCACCTTGCTTTGCTCAAGTCCCTTAAAACATCTGTCCCGTGCTGAACGATTTAACTTGTGCTGTCGTCGTGACTGTAAGGGGAGCAGGCTCTTTGCCAAAACCAACAGAACCAGAATTTTATCACAGAGATAAGAGCGTTTCCCTGGATAGCAAGGTATTGCTGTGGAGAGGCTCCCCCACCATGCCTTGGATGGAAATCTCCCATAGCCAAGCACGGTGCCAGCAAAGGCAGAAACCACAGCTCCGAAGTCTTAAAACCACCCTGGGGCTGCAGGCAGTGCCCTCACCTCCTCTTCTTTGCAGACACCCCAAATTATCATCTGCAGACTCCCTGCTCAGGCTGGCATTTGGTCTCTGACCTCAGAGAGCAAAACCCCCTCGAGCAGAACAAATCGCCAACTTTGAACAAGGGAAAAACGCTTCTCAGTGTCATCCCGGAGGGCTCCTGTGGACCTCGGTCACTCCCTTTGCCCCTAATGGCATTCCCAGCCCGCAGCACCGACCCCAGCCCCTGCCTCCAGAGAGCCCCTCTCTGAACCAGCCGCCTGAGGAATGTGAAGGGCTGGAAAAGCCCCCTCGGTGTCAGGAGCAACCCTTCCCCTTGCAGCATCTCGCGTTTCATCGTGGGAGATCGAAGCAGCCCCCGTGTCACGACAGCACAAAGGAAAACGTGGATGTTTTGCATTCTCCCCCACCAGAAGCACACACACAGACGTGGCTGTGCCACGCAGCTGTGCTGCTCGAAACTTTCCGCCCCCTCCTACAGAAGCAGAAAAGACAAAATCAAAACCTGGAACTCCATAAAAGAAGCCTCAGCAGTTCACATGAGGGAGACTTTTTTTAGTCCTTTTACTCTAGCTACATAAATCAGCCCGTTAAAAATAAGACTGTGACACAAAGGACCACTCATAAAAACAGTCCAATTAATTTTCCACTAAACAATTCAAATAAATAGTGTGCCATTTCTGCATTTTGAGACTATTCAATTATAGAAGAAAAAAACAGCCAGCACTATAATGCAGCGATAGCACGTGAATAGGTACGAAACCAAAAAGAGGGGATTTATTTATTTACTAAACTACTGCTCTACTATCTATATTGCAGGACTGTCGATGTAATTAGAATGAAGCATTCAAATAGAAGGTCTCCAAAATATGTTAAGGGAGCAAGCACCACAGCGTGAGGCTTCTCTGAAGCAGACCCTGCAGGATCTCTGAATATTTTGGGCAGGGATGGTTTCAACAACTGCTCAGTCACAGCACAGCAAAGACAACCATAAACATTGCAATATATTGAGCTGCCATATAAGCAATCATTAACTCATTACCAGCACTATTAGAAACTAATGCTGCCTTCCTCAGCATATCAGCTGATCCCGAATGCCCTGCTTACTTTTTTTGCAGTGCTAATTCATCAGTTTTGAAATTTTAGGAAACCTTGCCCAGTTAAGTAAATCATTGACTGTACTTCACAGAACTGTAGGGGTTGGAAGGGACCTCAAGAGATCGTCTTCTTGAAGGATGTAATATTTTTTTCAGCATAAATGTTCCTCACTGAGCTTGCAGACAAATAATAACAGGGAGACAGAAGAATTAATAAATTGCCTAAACATTTCTATTTCTTCCCCCTTTGTGACAGCTCACAACCCATTGAAATACTCCAATTTTAGATTTAAAAAATCGTGAATTCAGTCTGTACTCAGAAGGGAGGTTTGGTGGGCTTTTGTGTTGTTTCTTCATTAGAACATGGCAAGCCAAAATCAGCAGCCTCAGCCCTCGTCCTGCCCTCCCGCAAAGCCAGCCCATGCCGATGGCAGCTCTTCCTCGAAAGCCCATCGGTGCTGCGGGAGGAACGGCACAGGGCAAGGTCTGGATTTTCCCTTTCCAGCTCAGTCTTCATTGAAAAAGGGGCTCTGAGGGTTCTGGTAGAAACTCACTTACCAGTAACACTGCCATTTAATCCCTCCTTCTACACATGGCACTTAAAGGTACTTTTTAATTTTTCTTGCAAATATATGTATAACTAAAAGACTAAATTAAGAAATACATATTTAAATCAGGTGTCTATGCATTGAGGGAAATATGTGTGTATATTTAGGGTTGATTTGGGATATTTCCTTGGGCTGATTTTGGGTATTTCCTCCACCCGCATCAGCACCCTCCTGGTGCTGCCCTAACACCAGCATCCTCCCCACTGCCCCGGGCAGAGCCTGGCCGTTCCCTTTCCCCTTCCCCAAACCTACAAGACTTAAAACTGGGCAACGAGCAGGCAGCACCCCCCCTGCCTCGAGCGCTGCCATTCATAAAAGGCAGCCAAAGCCCAGACACGCACCTCTCACCGGAGAAAGACCATCTCGCTTCCCTGCTCTCTCCTTCCCACGCTACCTCCGAGCGCTCGGCTGCTGAAGCAATGCGCTGCTTGGCCGGCGGCCAGCTGGAAGCCAAAAGGGGCTTTTCCTTTCCTGCCGCTCAACCTCATTCAGGCGCTTCTTGCTTGTACACAAGGCTATTTATAGCCGCTGGCGAGCGCCCAGGCACAGCTCGACCGCAGAGCCCCAGCGGTTCCAAAAAAAATAATAATAATAAATAAATAAATAAATAAATAAAATAATTGTCATCGTAACAGCAACGGAGGCAAAAGGAACGGAGCTGAGAGAGGGTTGGGGTTCTGCTTGCGTGCGAGGAGGATAGCAGGGAGAGGAGAAGCATGGCCGGGGCTGTGCCTGGTTAAAAATAACCCGGCCAAAAAAAATCACGGCGGGGAAATGCGACCTTTATACTACTACTACAGGAAGAGAGCGCGCTGCGGCACGGCTGGCCGGGTGGGTAGAGCTGCTTTGTGAGGCAGAATGCAAAACAAAAGTGTTGGGGTGAAAGGGAGATGGAAGGAAAAATTAAAAAATATGCAAGCAAAACATCTGTAGATACTGCCCCAAAATAGGAATGGTCCGTTTCTTCTGATCTCCAAAAATGCAGAACTCTCCTTTGGAAACTTCTTCCAGAAATATGTTTTCTGGGGGAAGAAGGGGAAGAAGCAGCTTATTTTCTTATAGGATAATTTTATTATTATTATTTTGGAAAATGAAGATAGTAGAGAGGATGCAGCTGCACTCGAAGCAGAGCTGGCCCCAGGCAATGCTGCAGCTGGGGCAGTCACCTTCCTGCAAGTGCCAGGTGCCACAGCAAAACCTACCCAAATCCTCCCCTTTTACACCCGTTTTCCTCCCGAGTCACACTTAATCCTAATGGAAAGAAGCTTCTGCCTAAGGTGGAGCTGCTCACCTAGAGCAAAAACATGATTTGACCTGAACTGACCACTCAGCACTGACCTGTCCCCAAATCCACGAGTTCCCCCTAAAAAAAGAAGAGGCACATCGAGCCTTGCTGAGGATGTGAAGTAGGGGAGCGACCTGTGGCGGGTGAGCACCGCCAGGTTTGGACTCCCCCTCTCTTCCCCTCCTTCTCCCCTTTTTTCTTTTATTCCCCTAACTGAAAGCACTTTGATTTTGCCAAGACAGGTGTTTCAGATACAGCTTGAAAACTAATTAAATCATATCTGCAGCTTGAAAACTAATTAATCCTTTATTCCCTATTATAATAGATAATTACAATGCATGATAGGAAACGACTTGTCAGGTTTTCTGTTTAAAATGCTTGCACTTTATGGAAAATAAAATGGGGGAAATGGTTACAGGGCCTTCCCATCCTCCCAGAGCCCACCAGCTGAGACTGCTGCACAGGTTTTTCAGACGTAGCGCAAAGCCTACAGTCACTGAAAATAGCTTTGAGAACAAAAGGCGGCGGTAGGTCACATTTCTTGAGTTGCTTTTGTTCATTCCAACGTATGGTCAAGGAGCTCCTGCTAGAGCCCTGCCCCCAACCAAATGAAAGGTAAAATATTTGTAATCAGAGCAATGAGCAAGGCAGGATTCAACGTTGTCCTCAAGGTCCATGCTGCGGCTGGTGCTTCGTTCCATTGGCTTCCACCTTCTTACTTTCTCCTTTTCTCACTTTCTCTAAACAGCACAGATATTGCAGAGACTTGAACTATCTGCAAAATATAACCTCCCCTCCCGATAGTTTTTCTTAGTACACAGCTACAGAGAAGATGGGCGGAAAAGCCAACTGTGAGCAAACATCCAAAAACCATCAGTCAGTCAAGGCTCCTGAGAACCCACTTCCCCTCAGATTGCTCAAAAATGCTCCAGCATCTTTACTCCCACTGCAAGATTAGAAGTGCAATCGTGCTGAACGTTTCCATAACTCCTTTGCAACACAACCAAGTTTCCAGTCTTCCTCTGCATTTAAAAAATAAAGAGCTGAATGGAACCCAGTCCATCAGCTGAGGCACCACTGCAACGCAAGGGATGAGGAGTTTCAAGCTATTGATAAAAAGAGACATAGGATATAGGGATTACTTGTGAAGGGTCTAGGAAGCAAACTACTAAAAGTAAATTTATTGGCAGAATAATTAAAGGTGGTCCACAAGATCTGTAAATCCAGAATTTTGAGGTCCACAAACCCATGCAGGATGAAACCCGATGGGTACCAAAAGAAAAATCATGCCAACAGGCAAATGGAATGAGATGATGTGATATGCACATGACAAAAAGTTGCCTACCCCACAAACACACTGGATGGCCTTGGCTTTTTATTTACTTTTTTTTTTTTTTTTTTTTTTTTTTGAAAACCTCAAATTAAACAAGGTCTTTTTGCATTCACTTTCCCCTTCTCCTCCACTTGGTTACTATTCTGTGAATCTTGTAGCCCTGTGCAGCATCATGCTGTCGTGCACTCGTGTTTTGGAGAAGCAAGAAAAAATACAAAACGCAAAGCCATCCTGCTCCGTGTTTTTCTCATTTTACACTTTCAGTTCTGCTTTGCTTTTAGAAACACATTTTGCTAAAACACCAAAGGTGAGAAACACCTTTCCAGCCCACCCCATCTCTCCCCTGGGTTTGCAGGGGCTCCCACACCACCTCCTCAAATCCCTCCCAACAGCACCAACGAAACAACCCTTGCTGCATAAAGGGAACTAAAATACAGGCAAGACTGCTTGCATTTCAAGGAAACTCTTTGCCGTTCAGGAAAATTTCCAGCCCCGCGTGCCGCTGGCAGCAGCAGAAGGCTGACACCAGCAATTAGCACCACGGACAAAAATCTTCAGCACGTCCTGGTGCCAAACGCACTTATCATATACTCCTTTAGCAGGATATCCTTGGAGCGATTGCCCAGAGATTGATTGAGACCCCGTGTACCGTATTAATGAGGCTAATTATAAACTCTGTTACCAGCAGGGGGACTAAAGGGTGAGAAAACAACTCGAAAGGGCCAGCTCCCCTTTTCCCTGCCCTGGGAAGCTGCAGTCCAGCCTGGTTTTCCTCTTTCCCCATGGTGATGGCCGAAGGTCCCACACCCAACAGCAGTTTCAGACTGTACCTTGTCCCACCCTCTGCCACCAACACAACCAAACTCCTCCATCTCCTCCTTCCCTCCTAAAACTGCGCTCACCTTGCAAACCACCTCCTTTGGCCACCAAAACCGTCCACAAGCTGCCCAATTTTACTATAGGTAATCTGTCGCCAGCAGGATGACTGTGGCAAGAGACCGGGGAGGGGGAAATGGGAGGAAAAGAGGAGAAATGGGTTTTAAATCAACACAATTAATTGCTTCGGTATTTGTTCATATATAAGATTAGTAGACTTGAAGGCAATTAAGCATCTTTGACAAGAGGATGCCCTGTGGCAAAGCTTACCCAGCTTCTCCAGCCATATAGGAGCTCAGGAAGAGAGGGATAGAAGGGAGTGAGGAAATTCCACTACTTCGGATAAGATTTTGATCAGAGAATACCATATGTCTAAACTTCGCACAGCAGGTTAAAATATTAATTTGGAAATAATCCTTTGTGCTTACCACTTTCTTTTAGAAATATGAATTCTGAATAATGGAACTAACACTGTTTATGAATAATGAATATTAGAGAGAAATTAAACCCTTGACCTTATTTGCCTACACTGCTTTATTTTCTTTTTTTTTTCACCCCAACCCAAACTAATGTTCTTCTAATAACATTTAATAAACCCACCATGGGGAGCTGTGTTTCTTCAAGCATGAAATCATCTGAGGATACTTACGCTGACCTTTTATGTATCCTACAGCCTATCAAAAAAAACCTCATCTCTTCACCTGTTACTGACTTTGTTTTCATTGCCACTGTCAACATGTCACAGACTTTTCCACCTATGCAACAAATAGACCCTCCAAGGCCACCGAAGCATAGCTTTGGGCATAGATTCAAAATACCACTGAGGTTACCTCCTAGTTTTGATTACTCAAGCACAGCTCTCCCTCCACTCCCGTATTAATCTCCGCTACAATCCTAAACTTGTTTGTCACCCAAATACTCATTTACTACTCTTTCAGTAATTAAGGTTGCAATGGAACAGCCTGGCAGCATTTAATGCTGTTTTTTATTAATGCTGTAATGACTCGAGTTACAAGATATCGAGCCATTTTCATGTTTCTGCAAACAAGCCTAACGGTTCCCCACGCTGCTGCCGGGTTTTTGTTTCTCCATATTCCTATTAAAAGTATCTTCTAGATTCCAGTGCAGTGCAGGCAAAGCCCAAAAGGCTTCTCAGTTGAACTCATCTCTCTATGTAGTACAGGGACAGAGAAAGATTTTTCAAAACTATTTATATTACAGCTTTGAAATTTTCTGACGTCCAATTTGCCCAATGTTAAAAGGTCCCAATTTTCCAAAAGAGTGTCAGCTCTTTATCCTCTGAATAGAAACCCTTTTAAATGATACCTCAAAGCCCCTGAAGTCAGTGACTATTTGCAAGACCCTGGCCCAAAACCTTGCCGTTATGATGAGAGATACTCAACGGCATCTTGCTTGGTCAGTAGTAGCAACATTTTCTTTAAGAAAACTTTGAAGTGGTTTCAGGCAACTTACAAGACATATTAAATATGACACGCCATCTGCTTCCCAATGCGATGTTTTGTATTGTGTAACTAAACCAATTTAAGAACTGAAGTCTATTTGACATCTAATTAGTCTGTTTGGTAGCCTGATCACTTGTGGATGTTTTGGAGGGGAAGAAACACTCTAACAATCTTGATCTTTTTTTTATAAAGAAAACAATTAAAAATAATTAGTCACAGAACTGTTTTTCCTTCCTAAATATTTTCTTCTTCTCCATTTAGGAATCAAGGCATATGTTTCTCCCATGCCACCCTCTCTCTGTTTCCAGTAAAATGTAAATCTAACCATCGTTAGCATCTTTTTTGGGGCACCACAATCACAGAGCTTTACCAGAGCCCTGGGAAAGAGGGAGGAACCTCTATTGGGTTGCAGAACCAAAGGCTCCAATTTCACCATTGCCTAACATCACAAGGCGATTTCCCAGGTCATTCGTTTGCTTAAGCTAATTGTATTTCTCAGGAAATGCATAGTCACCTCAAGAGCAATTTATCCTGGCACGATAGCACTGATGTATAAAAGTAGCAGGCACAATCCAAACAGAAACAAAACAACTCATAACAGAGCATTTGGAATTCAATATCTAGACACCAGCTTGCGTACTGCACCAGCTTCCTCACGCATTACAACAGCACGAAGAGTAGGGCTGCAGACAGCCAGCATCGTGCCACATCCCAAAGCACTGAAGCAGGTCAAACTCAAAACCAGAGGTACCTGGTAGCATCTGCTCAGCATGGATGGGGATGTTCAGATACATTGGGAAAGTGCGTCAAGAAATAGCTATTGTGAACACCTTGAACAGGGTCAAGTACATAAGGTAGTTACACCAAAGAGAAAAGACTATTTTTCATTCATGCACAGATGATGGAGAAGGAAGTACACATTTAGAGTCACAACATCTCCAGAAGCATTTCAAACGTCTTGTAGAAATCAAAGAAAACAGTTTCCAGTGCCGTGCGTGCACCCACACACCAAATGCATACGCACGCTAGAAGACCAGAGACAAAATCTGATTCAAGCAGCAGCCATAAACAATAGCTTGCAGAAGCACAGCGCTCCATGCACCGTTTCCCCAGGAAAGAGAAAGGGGAAAAACATCAGGCAGTTTTAACCCCTGACATTTATGTCAGATACAGTCATACTCTGACAGCTGGGCTACAACAAAGTGCAGATCAGCCACCTCCAGCCACGCTTGGAGCTCCTACCCTGGTGCTCTTCGGAGACGATCCCATCTCCTGCAGCCTCTGCCCACAAACCACATCTGCTGCAAGCCCTAAACATGTGTGGTTTGAAGGTGTTTTGGGTTGGGAGCAAGGACAAACGAACAAGACCAACAACTAGAAAAGGGTGACA
The DNA here is from genome assembly GCA_011076525.1 of Nettapus auritus. Taxonomy (NCBI): domain Eukaryota; kingdom Metazoa; phylum Chordata; class Aves; order Anseriformes; family Anatidae; genus Nettapus; species Nettapus auritus. Next base: position 6,031,587 of record CM021766.1, read on the forward strand.
GTTGTAGGGAGGGTCAGATCAGGTCACTCCCAGAGGATGTTGTTTCTGGAACCTATGCATTTATGATTTGCAACCTTTATCAGCTCCCGCAATGAAATACGACCACTCTTCTGGCCCCTCTTGTTTTCCGAGTTTTATTTTCTATTGTTCTGTACGAAGTAACTGTTGGCCCTTATCACTGCCGCCCTGGTCCCGCGTGTTTTCCTGTTACCTTCCCTTGCACTGCTCTGATTTTTCAGCTGGGAGTTTTGGAAGGAGTGATGAGCTCCGTAGCCTGATCTAATCACCGCCTCCCAAAAAGGAGTCAAAAAGGAGGATAAAAAAAGACCATTTCAGTTTAGCATGAGGTAAATGGCTCTAGTTAAACATGCTGCTGCCCAGGAAAAGAGCTGGAAGGAGATGGGGGAATTTACTAACTTTCACTCGGCAGCGGAGCAGAGCTGCTTTCAATGTGCCATATTGACTTACCGCTGCTGGAGGCACAATAAAGGCAGGCCTGGGAGTCAATGCGGGCTCCTGCGGCTCTGTGTAAACTCCGCTTAAAATGTATTTCAAGGAACTTGATCTATTGACATGGCAACTGTGAAAACTTGAGGCCATTTGAAATTTAAATAGCATTTCCACCCCTCTCTAAATGCCAGCCACAGGGTGGGCCCCACAGCCGTTGTGTGGAAAATGCTTTCACTGGAAGACATCTCCCCCAACAGAATGCCTCCAGACACAACTGCTCTCCTCAAAAGCAGCCAGCACAACTGATTGGGACCTCTTTTTGATGCAAATTCATATTATTCTGTTGGGGAACAGCAGGTGTTCAGCCATGCTTTCCTTTAGAAAAATTAGGACCTTGCTTTCTCCCCCTCCTCCTTGCTCTTGGCTCCCAGTTTGCCCCAAGCACTCAAGATCTGCAGACACTTGGGTGCCTCCTGGCCTGGGAAGGTCAAATCGGTGATATTCAGGGTGAGGATGATGTAAATATGATGTGATATGACTTACTGGACACAGCAAAAGCTACACGGCGAATGCCCACAGCAGAGAGCACTGGCTTTGGCTCATGGAACTGGACTTAGGCCTCAAGCCACAACTGTGCTAAGTTATCTACTCTAGCGTCAGGAAGGGGCCACAAGGAAAAAAAAAAATGGTCATTGTTCAGTACCTCAAGGACATTGTTGTCTATGTGAAAGACACATGGAAGCTCCAGGAAGGTGACAACGGACCATGGTGTTGGGCCACTCAATGGAAAGAGCTGTGTTAAAGTAGTATCCAAAGGTATAACGACGGCCCAGCTCTCCCTGTGCTAGGAGGCAGTTAAGCACTTACGGAAAGGTTCCTGCCCTCCCTTCTGCTCTGCACTACCCTGCCATCCAGTAATTTGCAATTTAATTTGAGAAGAAACAATGGAAAAGGACAGCACTATAGACAAGAACAGAAATCCAAAACAAGACACACGGATAATGTGATTTACACGGGCACCATCTAAAATTCATGGGGCTTGGCAAGTTAATGCCCTCAGCTTCCCATGGAACCACTTCTCCGGGATTCTCTGAATTATCTATTTCAGCAAATGCAAAGGGCCTTTCTCCTAGCATATGTGAATACCAGCTCTCTGTGGGAGCTGGGGAATCTTAAAGAACAATTTGGAGGAAAAAGAAGCCGCTTCACAGACCTGTTTAAGAAGCACATGAAACTGCAGCCAAGGAGGCCCACAGGACAGCCAGACAAATGGATGGTGAAGGCCGGCATTGCACCAGCAACACGGCAAAGCGCCCCATTACCTCAGTGCTTTAAAGATGAGGAAAAGAAGATACTAAAAAAAAAAAAAAAATGGTGTAATACTGGGTACAGAGAAAATACGTTGAAAGAGAGAAGGAATAGGAGGGGGTGCTGACAGACATGATGCCATGGGGGTGGCTGTAATGGGGATGTAAAGCAACGAGAGGCCAAAGAGGCAAATGCCAGGGGCCTAGACATGGGGAGTACATAGTATTTACCTATCACTGCAACTTACTTTCAAAATATAAAATAAAATAATAACAAAAAGGCTCAGAATTTGTATCTAATGTCTTCCACTCAAACCTTAACTCAAAGCTGCTATTTGCAGTCGAAAGCGCATATTAAAGCCAACAGTACCAACATTTCATCTGAACACATTCACAATATTTCGAAGCTGTCATTTCAATCCTCTTCACTAATAAAAAAAGGGAGGGGAAAGAGTGATAAACTGAAGCGGTTTTATTTCAGCTCTTCGAAGTCAAAACAAATATCATGAAACTTGTGGGAACATTAGTCTAATTTAAGCCTTTGATTCTTAATTTGAGACCCGTTTATTTAAGCATAATGTAAGGAAAACATCTGAAGTTATAAAATCACAATACATTTCCAGTGATTTTGCCAGTTTTTATTGCTAATAATGATCACTGTCTCTATTATGGGCTCCAGTTAGGATTCTATTATGCTGGACTCTTTATAAAATACAACCTGTACTATTAAGCCTACCTGGCTGGCTTACAGCAGCTGGATAACACAAAGAGGAATAGCTAATAAAGAACTGAAAGAAGGTTTCAAAGTCTTCTATTTTCTTTTTATGAAAATTTTAATCAGACAGACCATTACTCAGCGGTTGTATCTGCAATGCTAATAAATACATATGTAGGCTGAGCGTGCCACATCCGACCAGATTTCCTCTCCTTTCTCATTTGCAGAAAGCTCGGGCAGGTTCTTGTTTGGAGCAGTTGGTGCAGATACGCAACTGGAGCACGCAGAGACAGTCCCAGCAGTTTAGCAGAGATTAATTTTGCAGATGAATACAGTCACAGAGCAAAGGCAGGCATGTGCTGATGCAAGCTAACTGGTTTTAAACTAGTTTTAGAACAACCCCTCCTGTATCAAGCTTGTAGCTCTCACTTCCCACCATGGGCACAATGCTCAACCCTTCCACATCTTCACTTCGCTCTACATATTCTTACCGCAACAGCAGAAGGCACTCTGAAACAGCAGGGCACTTCCCAAGTGAGGAAAAAAGGCAGAAAACCAAGTAAATATGCTTTCTGAAGAAATACAAAGGGGTTTTGCTACTGATATTCTTCAGGACAAATGAATATAGAGCAATTCCAGTAACACCCTGCTCTGTCAGGATTTATTCCACTGTGTCCAGCACACATGGGAAGAATGTGGAAAGAAACTCGGAGTGCCGAAATGTGGGATATAAATGTACTATTGAAACTGGAGGTTTTACACTAAACGATGGCCAAAAAAAAAATAATAATTGTGTCCCTCAGGCATTTCATACGCCTGCCTAAATATCCTCTATTAACATAAAACTTCGAAAGAGTTGCTGAATCAATGTCAATGTCAAAGCACAATGCTTGGCACTTGTTTTCCAGAAATTAGTTATTGGCAGCAGCTAAAATGCACAGTGCCACCCCAGCTAACAGCTCGGACAGGAACTACACTCACAGAATTCACTTTTTAGCTGCTCAGATCAAGGATAACAAACATGCATTTGTCAGCCACACCATGGTTCGCGCTAGCAGCATTCCTGACATCCGATTGTGTTTCATTCTGCCTCTGGCAGAAGTTTGGAGTTTCATTCTTGAAGTTGTATAATAGATACTTTTGATTTGTAATTGAATGGAAGATTATAATCAACCTTGGGATGTTCACTCGCTCGTGGAATAAAGCCACTAAGTCCACTATAAATATTTATAAATTTTTCCACATTTGTTAGTATAATTAAAGGGAAGGAAATTCAATGCAACAGTTGGGGGAGGGAGGGAAGTAAAACCTGGTATTTACAGTGTCCTTTAAAATTAAATGTATAAGCATTAATTGCTTATTATACACACTGTTATTCAACCAGCAACGTGGAGAAAACTGAGCCGAAGAGAAGGGCCTAATGCTTACAAACACCCTTCAATAATTTGTCCCAGCCGGTCATTCAGGCAAGAAAAGGCACAGAGCATCTTGTTCGCTCCATTTCCACCAGCAGAGGATATAAGATGCTACCGCAGCAGCTCGGGATCATTTTACACAGCGCAGCACCGTGTGAATGACTGTGCAGTGTCAGATGCTACCAGCCCAATTTAGGAGCATTTTATACTGCTACATCTCAGGCAAGACAAACGCAATCGGCCCCGTTATCACTATATATAAACCACCCACGAGTCCCTGGCAGAAATGCAAGGGCACGTAGTGGTTAGGAAAATGCTGGCTCCAGCTCTATCCTTGCTGCTGCTCCTCTTGGAGGAAAAAACACCCATCACCTGGGAACTAGATTTGCGAAGGCAAACAACAGCCTTGTCACCAGCTGAGAAATTCCAAGTTTTTACACTGCAGTTCCAGAAGAGGAGCACCCATTTTTAAAAACGTTGACTGTTTTGGCTCTAGGATTTTAAAGCTCATCTTCAAGCAAGAAGATGGGGCATTTCATTCCCTTTCTGTCACCTATTCATTCTTCTTTTAATAATACATGCTTCCGTTAAAAAGGGCAGTGTTCTATTTTTAGACTATCCTATAAGATATAAGAAGGCATCCACTAGTTTTTACTTCTGGTACTGGAAAGGTTTGGGATTCTGTAAAAATGGGGTACAAACAGGAGCTGGTCCCAGTTTGCAGGGAAGGATGTGCACGCTAGATGAAAAAGCGCCGAAAACGTGCCCAGCTTTCTTCAACTGCCTGAAACGTGCTGCCAGAAAAGTGGGGAGAGAGGAAGAAACAAAACAAAAACACTGAAGTGCTATTGCTTGGAAACCACTTTAATGAAAGCCGCCGCAGAATATGACAAGATACCTAACCTGCGCTGACAGGGGAAACAGCGAAATGAAATCCACACAGCCACTTTTACATGCCCTCCGCTATAAAAATAGCTGGATAATAACCATTTCACAGCTGAATACGTTTGAAGGATCCGACACCTCTCTGAACGTAAAGACTGCTGCGGAATGGGGAGAAGCCCTTCTGGAAGCATCAGCTTTGAGGCAGGAAGATCCTTCTCCACTGCCACCGTAAAGGACAAAGAGCTTACTGGAATTAAGGGATGTCTCGGTCCCTTCTCAATAAAATACTCCCTCTTCCTATTTGCTTTGCTACAAATAGGCTTAGTTTTTTTTTTTTCTCTTTTCAACACAGAAGCATGGTACGTTCCTAAAGGATGCTGCCTGCGTACTCATTTTGGGAGCCCTGCCTGTTTCCCTGCCCCAGGAGGGGTACCACAGTCGCTGCCCAGCCTCCATCAGCTCGATGCCCTGGGAACGGGAGCAGGAACGGACTTACGGTCTCTCTAATTTCTCTCAAATTCATTCCTCTGCAAAAAGGAGGTTCTCCTTCTGGCACTGAAACTGAACTCCTGCCCAGGGATTTGATAAGCAATGCTGAGTTGGTCTGATAAAACCCTGACTCCTGCCACAAACGTGGGACAGGCAGACACCAGGCTGTGTGGCAGGATCACATCAAGAACAACAGACGTGGAAAAGGTCACGGCTCCAACCTTTACCCATTAAGCCCTTCCTAGAGCCCAGCAGAGTTTGTTTGCTAGATATAACGGCATCCCCCCAAAACACGTCAGTGATACACGGGCTTTACGGCGGATCGTTGAACCAAAAAAATAAATGCCAAGTCAGAAGCAGCAGCGTATGCCAAGGGACGTTTTGCTCAAATAAAACCCAACACGTTTTAAAACCTCCCCGTTGAGTAGCTGTGTCCATCTACGCTTCTGAACTCCTCACCACCTACCTGCAAGCATTTACTGTCCACACACGAGCAGTGAGCAGCTAACAAGGACAATATAATCTTTAGAAAGCCCAATGACAAATGGAGAAAATGGGAAAGAAAAAAAAAAAGTTTAAAACTGGAACGACTGATCTCTACCCCAATACTTAAAAAAGCTGAGCTGTGAAGCATGTCCAGGTCACACAGCCAAGCTGCCTTCACATTTATACCCTAATCCCACCTTCGTTCCTTTCAGGCTGTACATTTATTTATTTATTTATTTATTTTTAACAAAGCAGAGTTCAACAGCACCGTGCTTTATATCACTCTTGTTTTATTTCAGCCCAACCACAAAGTGACCCAGGCAGGTGCTAGCACTTCAGACCCTCAGAGCCCTATTGCCAAGCATCACACCCCGTTTGCTGGAGGATTTGCAGGTACTACTGCACTGCAGTGCCTTTTCCAAAAGGCTACAACCATATGCTGCACTTCAGTTAAAAAAAGAAAGCCCATTTTTTTTTTTTTTTTTTTTTTTTTTTTAGCAACACCCAGTACATGCACCCTGCTGCGGTGTACACAGCGTGGCCAGCTCAAGCTGGAGTCCAGCTAAGCACCATAACCCAAATCCCACCAAATTCATCCGTGGCTGAAACTCACTGGTCACGGACATGGGTTGAGCTCCCTGAATCCGTCTCTGTCCTCCAATCCCTCCTCTGCCACTTGCAGCACGGAGATGGGAGAAGCCTCTATTAATCATTACTTATTTTGGAGACAATGTATTAGCTGGGAAAACTGGAGCCCAGGAGGTTCCCCTGACCCCCAGGCAGCCCAGAGGCTGTGGGGTCTCCTTGGAGAGCTCCAAAAGCCGCCTGGCCATGGGCCTGGGCACCCTGCTCGGGGTGGCCCTGCTGGGGCAGGGGCTGGGCCCGAGGGACCCTGAGGTGCTGCCAGCCACTCTGGGCTGCGATTCTGTGCAAAGCTATTTTCCAAGGCACTGGGCATAAACCAGGGCATGGGGCAGCTGGCCCCACACCACTGCAGGAACCTTTAGGGCACAGGGAGTGGAAAGGCTTGGTGAAAGCACCTGCACTGCCACATCCACAAGGGAAGCCTTAACCTGGATTGAGACCAGCAACAAGCCAGGCTACTTGGAGGTTTCTTAGTATAGGGCACTAGAGGAAACCCCCATTTACTGCGCAGGGTGGGGTTTTTCCAAGATTTTTGCCCAGCCAGCGATGGAGAAGCAACAGAACAGCTGCAGCAGACGAGGAGATGGATACTCTTTTTTTTTTTTTTTTTTTTTTTTTTTGGTCCAGTTCCCTATCACAGTGTAAGTAATCTCTGCTCTCATCACCAAGAATGTTCGCAATGACTGCAGAACAGAAACCCAATTTTCTCCCTCGGATCCCTCACCCCTGTCTTAGGCTAACGTCTATATTAAGCTTTCGTTTCCTGGCCTGGGTTTTCAGCTTTTGCGTTTTTTTTTGTTTTTGTTTTTTTTAATTGAACCTCCCTGTACTACATACAAGCCTTCCACGTAATGAAGTAAACAGCACCACAATGCATTCCTCAACACTAGCTGAACCCGCTAAATAGCTGCTTGTAGTTGGAGGCCGAAGCAGCTGGGTGTTGGATTACAAACGAAAAACAAATGCCAAGGCATGGCCGTAATATGTGCAATACATTGATGACCTACTGCACCGAGCTCTCCGCGCTTAAATAACTCCTCTCAAAGCAGGCTGCCCATTCAAAATGTTTTACAGCTACAGGAAGAGAGCGTGGTTCATGCTTGCGAGGCACGCTTTAAAAATTCAAGGCAAGATTTTTACGTGATTTTTGCACAAACAAAAATTTCACTGTCCGGAGGAGGGGGGCAGGGGGGGAATTCATGCTGCTGGACGGCATTTCACGCTTGTGAATCGCTTCCAAAGGGCAGTGGCCCTCCCCACCGGATCCAGGCTCAATGCGGTCGGGGGGAGGATTTGTAAGGCTGTCCACAGCCACTTGAGCCCCCTCAGAGCCTCCTTTTCCAAGCCTGCCTGCCTGGAGAAGAGCAGCGCTTTTCAGAGTATGCAGAGTACACAACCACCGCCAAACAGCACGCACAGAGTTTTCAGGCATTGTATCAGCATAGCACAATCTGGAGTGCACCTAGTAAAACGAGCCACGTAGCTCCCCGAGTGCTTTTAGGTTTCAGGCGAGGTATGCGGGGTCTCTGACCTCGTGCGCAGAAGGAAGAAATGGGTGTTTTCCCTCCAGCTACGACCGGAGTTAAGTTAAAGCAGCTAACAAGTAAAATCTCCCTGAAAATTCTATTCTTTTCCAAAAAGGTAACAACTGCACGATAGCTATACCACTCTAAAATTGTAGCAGGGAAGTTCTCATCCACAGTTAAGTGAGGTCCTGGGAGGTCACCTAACCGTGTCCCCGTGAACAACTCTTACATCTCATCTCCAGTAAAATTTCTAGCAGAAGGGGAGGACGTGGTAGCTCATTTCACTGCAACAACACGCCTACTCAGCTGCGGAGCCGCAGCTCCCACTTGCCTTGTCTTCCCCCAAAATCAGAGCGTGGCCTAGTTAAAACTGTTGTCTAAAGCTGCACATTGCGGGACCACAAGCAACATTTCAAAAATTCATTTTGGTGCTGCAAAGTTAGCTGCAGGAGCTCGCACTGCACAATGGCAACTCTGCAAAGAGAAACAAATGGCCAACACTCTGAAGGATCCCCATAGGAAGAGACCCAGGGGCTGGCACCCGCCTGCTCTGTTGCCCACACATGGGGAGGTCTTTGCAGAGGAGATGTGCCTCCTCTCAGGCAGAAGGATGCAGTAGCTTGGACTCCAGGAATCCAGGAATGGCAAATCAGCCTCATGATAAAGCTTAAAACCTACTTGTAATAAGTACAATTAATGTTAGACTGCCTCTGACTCTGAAGAACTCACTTTGGAAGAGGGGGAACCTCATAATACTTCACTTGACCTTGATTTCTCTTTGCTTTTTGTTTGTTTGTTTTTGTTTTAAATGCTGCACTCAGTGCCAAACAGGAATATCTCACTCAGCAAAGACTAACTAACTCAGGTTGTCCCAAGAGAGCCAAAACTTCTTGGGCATATTAGCAGTGAGTGGGACACAACCATCAACATCTCAGCTCTGCCAACATCTCGGTCACTTGGTTGCAGAAAGTTGCAGACACCTGAATACATCTCAGGCAGTATACATGACTGCAGACAAAAAGCCAGTGCAGCAAGAAAACAGTAACAAAATTCCCATCTATGTGCACCTTATTAAAAAATGTATGGATTAAGAGGTGAAAATTTTAGAGAAGCTGGCAAGGGCAGAGTATTAGACTGAGACAGACCAGGAGAAACCTCTAGAGGAAACAGACATTTGCAAGTGCCAGCCTAGATTAAGATCAGTGCAAGTGTACCTGTCCCTGATGGAGCCCTCCTGCTACCCACTCCATCCTCTTCTGATTTATTTCATTCATTGAAAATTTGTCCCTTACTTCCTTCTCCTGCCAGAACAACTGTTGAGCACAGTAGAGTCAGCTCACAAAGAGGTGAGGACAACTCGAAAAAGTCCAAGATCACAAAGATGCTCGCTCCACCTTCTGCCCCCTCACTTGTGCTGTTGTGGAATAAGGGAAGGAGAAAAAAGCTCACAACAGCAAAACACCATTTCTTTTTTGGGGTCTGTTACGTATGAAACCCTGGCTAGTTTTGCCAGCAGCTGGACCACAATCTGCATGGTATTTCCCGAAGTGCTTCTAGGACAATCTACTCAACGGAGCTAGAGCAACTCACTCATTTTATAACAGCAGCTGGAGAGGTTTGCAGTACTGCTGCTTTTAAGAAAAGTCTGGATGACTTTTAGGAATGCAAACACACACATGAGAAAAAAATAGAAGCAAGTTTGGTTCAGCTGTGATTTCAAATTAGAGGGCACTCTAAAACTTGGCTCCTATGAGGATAACAGCAGCTTTTCCACACAGGGATTTTGACCCAACTTCTAGGAAAGAAAATCCTGAAGAGCACTGAAAGCCACACCAAAAGCACTGCAGGAAATGAAAGACCTGGGGAACCACCCATTGAAGATCCCCAGATGTCCTTCACCTTCCAGCTGCCAGCCCCATGTCCCACCAACGCATCTCCTCCTGGCCCATCCTGGTGTCTGCTCCTGTGGTGGCCAGGCTGGACCTTGCCTTGGACAGCGTCACCTGTCCCACAGCCTGGCCGGTGGCCCGCAGACCAGGCGGAGCCACTGTTGGGATTACAGTAGGTTTTAAAAAGCACCCAGTGGGTTATCTTGGAAATGAGCATTGGGCCAAGGAGAATCAGGAATGTTGGAAGAGTGTATGCAGGCACGGAGCCGCATGGCCAAGTGCCTGGTTCACTGACTGCCCTGGCAGTGTCCTCCTCCTTATGTCCTGGTGGGACAGTGCCCTTTCTTCTGGCTTTCCCCATGCTTTGGTTACTCCCAGAAGAGAGCACGGTGAGAAATGTTTCCCTGAGCAGGACATGGAAGGGCAAGAGGAGCAGCCACCTCGCCGGCCATCTTCTGGAGTTTGGAGGGAGGGGATAAGTGGAACAAATGCTGCTTTTCCTCCTGAAGACATCGAAAGTGACAAAAATCCAATCTTCCAGCAACTCTTAGTACCAATGACAGGCTTTTAATCGCCTTAACCAATGTCTCTGCAGCTGATGCATCTGTCCTGCCAGTCCAAGTCCCAGGAGCTGCAACAAGGGCAGGGCAAACAGCAGCTCCCATGCCGAGGCTTGGGTTTGTCCTGTACTGACAGTATGCCTGAAACCCTACAGTCATGGAAAGCTGGATGGCAGGCTGGAGAAACCTCCTCCTGGCACAGGGTCAACAGAAGCAGATGTAAGTGGACGTGCAAGAGAAGTCTTTACCGTAGAGTAAAAATACCCATGCCTTATAAAGCTGTCATTCACCCTCAAGATTAATATGTCACGAGGGTCTGTAGCAACTCAGAAGTAGCGATTTCCATGCGGAACCTCCTCTTCTCAAATAAGCAAAATGTCAGGTAGCATCAGGTCAGCCTCAAATGGGATTTCTCTTTCCCTGCTTTGACTGCTAGCCACTTACCCGGCTTACCTTGAAGGGCACGCGATACAGAGCAACTGAGGTGAGGCCTGACAGGACAAAGGTTGCTCAGTTGCCTTCAGAGGTGGCAGGTTTGCACACAGGTACCCTGACCTTTGTCTTTTGTGGAAATGATTTTTTGCTTGGAAAATTGGGCTTGTGGCAGGCACCATCTCAGGGAGAGGAGCTTGCAGGGCGCTCAAGCAGGCAAGAAGCTGCTGCTGGGTTTTGGAGCGACATCCCATCACAGAGACCTTCCCCACCTGTTTTTTTTTTCTCTTTTCTGGGCTGACTTGAGGGCAGGATTTCCAAAGTTTGTACTTCCAATGATAAATGAGGGGGATTAGCTCATCAGTTCCTTTCAGAAAGTCTCTCTCTTGCCCCAGAGCCTGGTCTCTGTTAGGCTCAGCGTCAGCCCTGCTTAAAGGCATGGCTGGATGCCACCACAGCTCATGACAGGAGTGGGCCCCATGTCTTTACAGCTGCAGCTGGAAATATTAAGAACAATTGAGGTAGCTACATTTCATACAAAGGTACCAGCCTGAGACTTTTAAACACCTTCCAAGCTATTTTTTCCCCATGTTTTTCTGACCCAGGGATTCCCAAGTGGTGCTCAGGGACCCACCAGGCTGTCAGTGCCCTACGGTCCATGCAGGTTTTCAACTGCACATCTGACCATAAATAGGAATTTCTCCATGAAAAATTCAAAGGGGGCATCAATGTTGAGAAAGCTCAGGAAAATTTCTCCATTACACTACAATCACATCTGAATTATTTCCAGCTTTGGCCTTGCTGCACTGAATCCATCCTTTGCAAAGCTTGTATGCTAAAGTTTGCCAGGACTTCTGTGTAAATGGGTCCCCAGGTGCTCAGCAAAGGGCCATACATGTCACTAGCCTTCTAACCCAAACGCCACATGTTTTTAACAGGAACTTAACAGAGGGACACACAAACACACCAGAGATGCAACTATCAAAAGCTTTAAGTCGTGTGATACCAAGATCCGGAGACAGAAGAGGTGCAGAAACAAAAAAAAGCAAGGGAAATGCTGAAAGGAAACATCAACGAGCCTCCTTGTCTCTCTTCCTGCAAATCTTCCGACTACCCCACTCTTTCCTCTCCAAATCTACTAATGTTTGGCATTTCTAAAGGTCCCCTTCCTCTCCTCCCCTGGGAACCAGGCCCTCCACAGCTCCAAAAACAGGATAATTAAACAAAACAAAACAACAAGCTTTGCATGCCATTAAACTCCAGCATTATTGTAAACATACACTTTCTGCCACTTGGCCAGCTTTGGCAACAGAAAGGAATTGATTCTCCCCTCTTTCAGTTTTGTATCTGGTAGAGAAATACCAAAAAGCCAGGGAAACGAGTACTTCCAGGATTTTTTTTTATTATTTTTTTTTTGGAAGTACCACTAAAAATAAAAACAAACACATTACTTTCACGAAACTGACCACAACACTTTGAGCCCTTGAGGCCTCAATAAATGTTTTTATTATGAAACTGGCAAGAAAAGATAATACTTGAGACATTTATAGGGCTTTCCCCCTCCCCCTTTGTAAACATACCACAAAAGTTGAAGCGGAAAAGACAGAATTATTATTTCCCTAATTCTCCAAAGTTAGAACAGAAGAAACAAAAAGAGATGCCTCAACATTTTATTAAGAGGAGACTTCACTGGGAGACCTCTCTCAGGAGCTCCCATTAACTCATTCTTGCAGCTTCTTTGAAGCAACATCAACAACAGTAATTTAATTTACAGTCCAGATAAAAGGCATTTCCAAAGACGTGATGGTAAGGATGGCAGGCTTGGTAGGGCATTGGCAGCTGAATTCAGCACAGTTACCTGCTGTCTGCTTGAGATTTAACTCCTGACAGCTCATCCTCCACAAAACCCCAAACCGCTGAGGAGCATCGCATCCCAGATGCCATTGGGGGAAAAGGGGGAAAAATGAGTGTGAGTGTCCATATACACGAGCAGGCCCTGCAAAGTCTTTAAATTGCAGATGAAATGCATCGGATCACAGCAGGCAATGCCCAGATTTTGCAAACTCTGTATTTTGTGTCAGATGTTTGTAATCTGTATGTCAAGGTGGCTGGGGGAGCTGCCCCCAGCCACAGATGCTCCAGCCCCGCGGGTTTGGTTCAACCCCTCTCCAGGGCCCTTTGTACGGGAGGAGCAGTAGAAGAAATATGCATAAAGAATTGCAAGCATCCACCCCAAACAGCCACTTGGGAGAAAGATAAATAAAAAGCCTTTATCAGGCATGGGTCTTAAGGACTCCTGACTAATAGCAGGCCGTTTGTCACTCAGGCTCCAAAGAGCGGGCTTGGGCAGGGCCTTCCCCTCCACAGGGACAGGACAGGGAGAGCTTCCTCTGTTTCCATTAGGGATCCTCCAGCCGTGAGGAGCAACAAACGTGTTTGTGATGGCAAGGAAGCAGAGTTCATTGCAAAAGCGGAGAGACTGACATGACCATCGCCGCAGGACAACTTCACTCTTGCAAGGGAGAAGCCATGAGAGGGCCACATCCACAGCACCCATCACCTCCTCTCTCAGGCAGGAGGACGTGTCTGCTGTCAAAGGTCCTGGAGGAGCGGTGTTTACAGCTGTCACCTCCACTGAACTACCAGGACTGACTTCAGGCTACCCTTCCCTGCAAACAGGAGATAAACATCTGTGGAGATATGTAATCTGTAAAGGAGCCTGGCTTTCCCAGCCCAGCCACCGCTGACAAGCTCGGCAGTGCTGCCCATAAAAACACCCTGACACATTCCCTGCACACGCACAAATAAAAAAAACTACCAGGCTCGCCTGCTTTTGTTCTGACAAGTGAGAAAACGTTTACTGAAGTCGGAACAGACAATTCCTTCTGAAGAGAGAGAAAGGTGGAGAGAGAGCACCCAAAAAGAAGCAAGGAAAGGTGACAAGTTACATGAGAAATGTTAAAAGAAAAATGTTAGCAAAAATAAAAAAAAAAAACACAGCCCAAGCCCCTGTATCGCTTGCTAGTGGCACACGTCCCATTAGGAGAAACCTCCTGTAAATGCCCCAGCAGCAGCACACAAACCTGGATGGACGCAGGGACAAGGAGGAGGTGACCAACATGAGGCATGAACAACCCATGTCTTGTAACAGGTGCCTGATCCTACAGCCTCCGGGATCTGAAGACCTAAGAACTCCACCCAGCAACTGAACAGATTAAAACTCCCCTAACTGAGGCTATATTTCTGCATAACACAGGGAAGACATCTGGGGAAAATTTCACTGACTACGAAGAGCTCAGAGACATCATCCATATTCCTTCAAGGAGACCATGCCCTTCATGGAAAGCCCCAAAAGGACCAGAGCTGCTCACATGAACCCATCCTTCAAGTGGTACCTTAACCTACAGCACTGAAAGAGCTGCTAGGAACTGGGTTGCACCCCAAAAAAAGACAAGAACCTCTTTGTTTGAAGAGTGTGTGTGAGGACAAACTTCAAGCACTGCTGTGCCCAGCTGACAGCAGCCAACCTCTCCCTGCAGATGTGGCAGCATCAGCTCCTGCCCTTTTCTTCCTTTGCAAGGTTTCTCACCACCCTGTGAAGAGCTGGATTTTTGTCTGCTACAAACCCATCTCTCAGAGACATTTAGAGGAGATGTAAAATGTTACCTTCCATTTAAAGAAAAATATTTTCCAGCCCTCAAGCAACAGGAAAAGAAATACGAAAAGCACAAGAACGCCACCAGCGCACATTCTCGCACCTGAAGCCCCAGATAGCAAATAAAAACAAGCCAGTTATATTGGTGGTTGTTTGCTTTCAATTCCCAATATCTAAAGCCAAGTCTGCAGGTTTTACTGAGAGGGAGGGAGAGAACAGGACAACGAACTCATCATTTTTAACACTGACAATAATCTGCTACTCAGACCTGTTCGGTCGGCACAGCAGCAGGATGGGAAGGAGAAGTAGTATTTCATGCTCCCAGACCCACAGTCTACATCCATAATCAGCTTTCCAGCACCACCACACGCTTCAGGAGAAGACCCAAGCAGATTTATAGGAGGCTGCTTCTGGATTACAAGTCCCCAAGGAAATTTTCCTCCCAACACCCACAAGTCAGAGGTTGATTTATACCCAACATATAATAGACTCTATTCCTCGGAGACAACTCCTTGTCTTCAACCTCACTACCATTGCTGCAATTGGAGGTTCAGTTTGTTTTAACAGTTGTAGAGTTTATAAATACTGAAAGCAGCACTCAATTTAGGCTGGAGACAGTTAAACTAGCCTACACCAACAGGACGCCAAGCGGTAAAGAACAGTAATGAGATGATGACACATTCATAACCTAAAGCTTTCATTAAAAACTTGCAGCCCAAGAAAGCTCTCCTGTTCTGAGCCGAAATGTTCGCTTCCCGTAATTGCTCAAAGAGCAATTTTTTGCACAAACCTGCGAAACATGGAGAGAGCTCCTGAAGAGCACACTGATCTGTTTGACAGAAACTGGGGAAGCACCAGCTGGAAGGGTTGTAAATGAGGTGGGGTGCAAAATATTTCAGATGCCTCCAAATCTTTGGCGTGCATCCACACAGCAAGGAGCCACCGACAGTGGTATCAGCGTGAAGTCAGGAGCCCTCAGAAAGCCAATTCAGGAGAAATTAGGATTCCTGAAGAGGAGTTGCTGGATGCTACAAGTCCCTAGACAGAGCTTTCTTAATCCATAAACACATCACTGTCTCTTCTCCAGATTTTGGTGGGTTTAATTCTTTTTTAAAGGTAAAATATGTAACACTGGGGTTTGAATTAGATAATATTTAAGGTCCCTTCCAACCCAAACCATTCTATGATTCTATGGAACTCTGAACAAAGCCATGGCACACCCACCGACCAACTGCAAAACCAGGAGCTTGGCACAGAACCTGAGCTTGAGGTGAAGCTACCTATGTGGTAAATTATTAAAATGATAACAACCGTAGGCATTTACCTCCTAGCATTTTCCCTGGCCTAATGTATGATGGGAACACGGAGATGATCTAGAGGTTCAAAGCCCTGCCTTTGGGGGTCAGACCACAGACTTCAACATACCCAAACACCACCAAGGGTGCAGGCATTGCTCCCATAGAGCACGTCCCTGCTTTGGTCCCATCTGTGCTGGTGACAGCAGTGTACTCACACCCCACTGGTGTGGTACACCCAGAACATCATCTTCAGGATGTCTGAAAGCTAAGCTGGCACTTCCATTGCAGAAGACAGTCCTTTGCAGAGATGACCCAGTGGTGCTGTTCCTGCTTCTGCAAGTGTTTCTAACACCAGTGAATGTCTCAAGGACATGGGCGCTTCCAGAACATCACAAACCCAAATACACGGGGGAGAGAGGCACCAAGATTTAGTCTCCAAAACCCTGCGAATGAAGCTCTGCCAAAGCACAAGTTCAACTTTTATAGCTGTGCAAAATCAGATCAAACTGTCCAGTAAGTGAGAAAGATCCATTTATCTATCCAACTAGAAGAATATCTGCTGGTTAAAGAAACAGCAGCCAAACAAAGAGATTTTAAGCTCTGGCTATGATTTACAATGCAGAAGTCAAAGCCTCAAAACTATGTCCCTGGGAGTGCCAACATGTGGCACTCAATGAAAACAAGACCCAGGATACAAAAAAGGGGCAAAAGCACACAACCTTCTTTCCCCCACAATTCTACCCTATGACCACATGCCACTGAAACAGAGTTTTGTTTGGGTTTGGTTTTGTTTTTTTATTTTTAACCCCCCAGAATTAAACCCTTTGGCTTGGGCTTAAAGAAACACAAAAGTAACCACTTTTACAATTAAGTTTGGTTTCATAAAGTTTTGTGTATTTGTTTTTTTCAAACAGCACAAACCAAAAGGAACAGTTCTTCCCTCCAGAAGGGCCACCCTCTAGATCTTCTCAATGCAAGAGGAAGAGAAGAGGAGGTCAAACACCTTGGCCCTCAAAACCCTGGCCACAAAGGGGAACCATCTCCATAAAGAACATCCCAAAAGGGAAAAAAAAAAAAAAAAAAAAAAAAAAAAAAAAAAAAGCAACCGACACCATCTTCACACCCTTCCCCTTTGCAGGATTCTCAGAGAAGAAGAAAGGAAAGTCATAACACAAATTCGCATAGAGAAATACGTTTAAGAAAGCAAAGCACAAAGATTGATTAGAGTGTTCCGCTGCTTTAATAAAGAGCCTAATGATGTCCAAATTATAGCAAAGCTCAATTGTGTAACCAAGGAGCCAAGATTTCATCCTTGATAAGGACATGGATTTCTGTCTCGCAGGAGAAGCCTGCAGTTCACTAACAAAGATGACCTTTTATATTATACCCTTCAAGGCCACAATTAGCTGGAGAAATACTGTACTAACTTGGCAACATGAGTTTTTGTACACTGTGCTAATTTTTAGCAGAATCTTGCCAAGACCATTACCATCTCCTAACAAGAAAAAAAAAACTACAAATACAAAACCCACTGCTCTCCAGACCCAAATTACTTTCCACAATTCAATGCAATTTTAATTAAGATGATTAAATTACAGCAAAAATGATTAAGATGATATCCCACAGCAAACCACTAAAGTTATAACACCTTAATCCAGAAGAAGCTGGCATGCACATATCCATGATAAAGCATTCATGAAAAGCTAGAATTTTACACATGAACCAATTTTACATCACTCAAACAATACCTTGGGAGATATTTGTCACAAGTTAAAAAACAGTGACATCCATCAACAGAGCACAGTTTTTCTTAGACTACACAGAAAGAAATCTACACAGAAAAATTGAAAAGGCTACAATTACTTTGACAATGTTTCTACAGCTCAAAGGAATTTGGGGGTTGAAATAAATGGTTTCCTTCTCCTTCCCAGGGCTCCCAAAATCAATTTTATATATAATTCTTTCCATTTTTAAACAGAAGTCAGATCAGAAATACATGTGAAATCAGGTCAGTGCAGTCATAGTGTACATGGTACATTTCCACTATTGCCTATTAACTACGAGGGTTAAATGAATGAGGAAAACCTCAGATCCATATTTCAGCAGTGGAAATTATTAATAAAAACACAGCGCCGCTCAGCTGCTAACCCCACAACCCAGCCGGGCCTCTTCTCCTTCAGGGCAGGGTTAAGTGGCACCAAAGTGGTGAGCAGGGCTCGCTGCACAGAGGGATGCGCCCCATCGAGACATCACATCCACAACTCCTTTAGGGCCATTGGCTTACCCACCCTACCTGTTAGCCCTCAAAGTGGGTATCAATGTGGGGGACAAAAAAATCCCTAAAAAGTGAAAGGGGAAGAACAAAAATCTGCACATGACACTAAGCAGCCAGACTAGGATGCCACAAATGAGCCTGCAGGGTTACCCAACGGCACAAGAGCTCAGGACACAAAAAAAGCCGAAGTGTTCTCTAAGGACAAGTGCATTAGTGACACTTGGATCTTTTTACTTATTTATTTATTTGTTAAAGATAACTCTGTTAAGTGCTGGCTTCTTCCCAGTGGTAATTAGCCAGAGCCAGCCCAGGTGAGAGGTTAACTTTGTATTTTTCTTTAATAGACGAAGATAAGTCTAAATGGAGAAAGATAAAATTCCAGCGTAATCCTCCGCCACGGCTGCTATGAAATAACTCTTTTGTTTAATTATTATGAGCTGGATGGGCAAACACTGGATCCCGATGGACAGAGAGCAGCTGTTACTATAACAGAAAGACATTCATCTTCCCTTCCCGGGACCCTGAAACTCGACCAACAATGCCTGTAAAACGACTCTCGCCTCCCTCTGAGTTTTCAAACGCCTTTCATATCCAGGCCTATTTTTAGCCGACTATCTCGTCGCACTGTGCTTCAAAGTTTTGCACATTGGCTCTTTCGAAATCATTTCCATGCACAAAAAACGTCGGTCGGGCAATAACCGGCCCCGGTTCTCCCAGAGGAACGGCGCGTCCCTCGCTCGGGTTTCTTCTTTCATCAGACACTCACCGGGAATGAGCCTGCAGACATAGGCACACAGCGAGGTACGCTCGCACCTGACTTTGCTAGCAGGGTAGGAGCGATCTCATTTACCTCTGGGGCTTCCCGTTACCTTTGAAGGGCTTCTTGTAGCTGTTATTTACAGAATAAATAGTCAATCCGTACAGGATTGCGTGGGAAAGGAAATTCTATCATCAATCGAAAGAGGTTTCCCGTGTTTGCTTTTAGCAGCACTAAGTCCGTCCCATTAGACGACAACAGAAGCTATCTACGGAAAATTATCTATAGCCATAAAAATTATCTATAAAAGACTTCCCCAGTTATCTCAGGTGCAACATAAATGTTAAAATGCCCCCCCAGGAAGGGGTGCACGGGGACAAACTCCCCGCTGATGCCAGCAGGCACGGGGCCAGGTGGACGATGCTATGGTTGGAGGGAAGCGTTTATCTTTATTGCAGGTTTTTTTGTACCTACCACCTTCCACACAGAGGAAGGAAGAGCTTTGTGCCACCCAGTTTTGGCCACGAGGGGAACTGAGCTGCCCAGCAACAGCAAGCATGTCCATCAGAAATGCTCCATCAGGTGCCCATGTGAAGAAGCCTGGCAATCGAGAGCACGCTCCGAGACACTAAAAGGTGATTAAATCTACACGGGAATTCGTGTTATGGTAAAGCATGCAAAGCCTGCCCCCTGCTTCATGCTTGCACTTTTAAAAGATCCACCAGGAGCTCAAGGAAAGGACTACGGTCTATCATAACAGCAAGGCAATAAAACAACAGTGAGCAGATGAAAACGTTCACCTCCATGAGTTTATGTTTTGCTAAAGAAAAACAAACAAACAAACAAACAAACAAAAACAAAATACAAAAAAACAACAAGCAAACACATTTGTCTTCAGACTATTTAGAAGGAAGCACAGAGAAGGAGGCTGCGTGGCAGGGCGCACAGTGTGACAGCATCCCCCACCCGAGGGCACCCATGCATGTGCACAGAGGTTTGGATGGAGATGCTCCGGTCCTGTAGCATCCCACCAAACCTACCCACAGCCAGACCCCAGCAGAGCGGCACCGAGTATCAGACACAGCATCCGCCCTTCTTCTCCTGGCTGTGCTAAGCTTGACATGAACGGGAATCTCACGGCAGGGCATTCCTTAAGGTCTCTGTCTCAGCAGTGGTGCCTGCAAGCTCGCTTTGTCACATCTCACTGCCAAGCGGGTGAGCACTGGCAGCGCGACCACAATAGGTATTTTGGAAAATGTGTTGTCCCAGGCACAAGGCTGGGCCTTAGCAGAGGTTTTCCTACCAAAATAAACTGTCTGGTGAGTCGTGCGCGCATGTGAAAGCGATGTCGCGTTCAAACTGGAGTGCACCAGAGTGCTGCCCAATAGCTGCTGGGCTGTAACTGGATACTCCCACCACGAAAACCTAAGGAGAGCTGAACTTCTCAGCCTGCACATCTATAGGAGAATTAGCATTCTGAAGCGATTAGTTACTCTCAGGAACTAAAGCAGGAATACAAAAGCTGGCTGTGTTTCGGTTGTCACATTGGGGAAAGAACCAAGAAACCCACGAGCCGCGTGCGCCCGGGTTGTGCTGACATGTGGGTTGTACCAAGCGAGCTGGCCAGGACAAAGTTCCCCCCGAGGTTACCTCGCTGAGCAGCCACGGTGTCACCCTGCTGGCTTATGAGCCTTCTGCAAGCATATGTGGTAGCATCCCGGTCTCAAACAAGCAGCAAATGCCCGGCACTTGAGCACAGGTGAGGGCAGCTCATAGCTCTCCTGACACCGGTACCAGTCTCCTTAACAGCTTCACTAAAGGAGTGCTCAACTTTCTGCCTTGACGTCAACTCTGCGAAGCTTAAACACCCTCGTTTCCAAAAATAAAAAATAAAAAAAAATAAAAATGTATCGATGGCAAATAGAGCCCCAGGAGAGTGGCGGAGTTTGCAGGGCTCAGCTGAACTGCAAACAGCATCAGTCTGCGGGAGCGAGCCAGAGACTGCAAAACATGAGCAAAACACTAAAAGGGCTTAAAAAGCCTGAAATGCCCTCGTTTTATGAAACACTTCTTAGAAGTCACAAAAAGGAGACAGAGCTTGATTGAACACCTCTTCCCTTCCAACCCACATTCCCGTTCCTTCCTCCCCACGAATTCAAACCTGTATGCAGAGGTAAATTAGGTACATGTAAACTATTCCTAAAAGCCAAATTACAAAAAAAAAAAAAAAAAAAAAAAAAAAGTTTCACACCTTATGTGATGCATTTTAAACAGACAATATTAGAGGAAAGAAGAGTTAGCAGCCCGGATTGACCATTTGATAAATCAGGCACAAATGGAGCTAACTTTATCCCTCTCATCCACTCAAGAGGCTTATAATCTCACACCTTGGAGCCATAAATTAGGAATAAGCATTGCATTAACACTACAGTCACCACACATAAAAGTTCAACTTTTGCCACCAGTTAGAAAGCAGGCTATAGAATGGGAAAAGCTTTAGATAATAATAATAATAGTAGTAAGAAAGAGAAAAAAAAAAAAAAAAAAAAAAAAAAAAAAAACAGG
>CM021766.1:6058955-6114212 GCA_011076525.1 Nettapus auritus
GGGGGGGGGTCACCAAAGGGGGGGCAAAAGAACTGTTGTCCGTACACAGCAATAATAAAGAGTGGGATAATAATAATAATATTAATGATAATAATAGAGGAGGGAAAGAAAACGGGAGGGTAAAGGGACTTCAATTGGAGGGGGGGGAACAAGAGGGGTCCCCCCCCTTCCCCAGGGATGCTCCCTGCGCCCCGGCCGTTTCGGTAACTCCCCCCCCGCCTGCAGCTGAACTTCGGGGTTCAAGCCGGTCCCACAGAGGTGGAAAGACTGAAAGCAATCCCAAAGCTGACCACCCCCGTGCAACAAAAGCTTGGTCCCCCGGGGGGGGGCGTGCTGCCCCCTAACCCCCCCTCCCCACACACACTCACACCCCTTTTTCCCAACTTTCTCCCAGCTCCCCGCAGCGCGGAGCGGCCCCATTCAATGCTCGCTCCGTGCAAACAGCCGGCGGCCCTAAGGGGGACTCGGGGGGGTCCCATGGGTGCTGGGGGGGTGGTCCTCTCTCCCCCTCAAGGCTTACACAACAGCAGCCCTACAGGAGCGGGGCGCACACACGCCACTACCTGAGCAGCTCCGGGGCACCCCAAAGGTCTCCTCCTGGTTGCTCCCAACTTCTCCCCCCTCCCTGGACCCCCTCAGCACCCTATCACCTCCACCGCCCCAGGACCAAATACCCTTTTCTTTCTTTTCTTTTCTTTTTTTTTTTTTTTTTTTTTTTTTTCTTAAGTTTCCTCGATATCTCGCCGTGTTTACATTGCCATTAATTCCCACAGCCTGCCTGAAAGGGAACAAAAAGCAGCACGGGAAGGCTCGTCCTGCGAGCGGGGGGCAACCAGGAGGAGAGGGGCGAGAAAAAATAAAGGAAAAAGAAAAAAGGGAAGAAAATGAAAATAGCGTCGGGGGGGACTGTTCCCCAATGGGTAGGGGTCTTCCCCCAGTCGGCCGGCCTGGAGGGTGGCTGCAAAGAATTGCACGGCCCATTCAATTCTGCATTTGGAGAGGCGACCGCAAGCCCGAGCGGGAGGTAAACACGCCGAAATGCTCTTACCTGCACAGAAAGTTCCACAAAGCAAGGCGAAAGTCAGCCACGAAGCGATCATAATTCCTTTTCCTTTATTATTATTATTTTTTTTCCCTCGTGCGCCCCTCTATCCCCAAGGGGAAAAAAATAAAATAATAGTAATTAAAAAAGAGAGAGATAGAGCGAAAGGAGGAGGGAAGCGAGGCTCTGCCCTCTTAAAAAAAAAAAAAAGAAAAAAAGAAAGGAAAAAAGGGGGAAAAAAAAAAAAATCCCGAAAAATCGGATTTAATTCCTTCGCAGTTGCAAAATGTATCCAGTGGAGAGGAGCAGCCCCGCTCGCAGCGCCCGGCCGCCTCGACCTGCTCCTGCTCGGCCCCGGCGTTTGCTCCGAGCTTTCCAAGAGTTTCTTTCCCTGGGCTTTTGTGCTGGGAGCGCGGCGTGCACCACACACCGACTCCCCCTCCTCCTCCTCCTCCTCCTTCTTCTCCTCCTCCTCCTCCTCCTCCTCCTCCTCCTCCCAACCCAGCCCCTCCGGCTCCCCCAGCAGCCCGAGTTCCCCCGCCTGCCTGCGCGCACCCCGCTGCGCTCCGCGCAATGTGCGCGCAGCCGTGCGCCAGGCGCTCAGAACACCCCCCTCGATTTTGGGGGAGATTTTTTTTACACCCCCCCCTTTTTTTTCTTTGCAATGCACGCTCGTTCCCAGCGCAGGCAAGAGAAACGGGGGAAGCGGCGGCGAAACTTTGCGAGGTTTACGGCCCCTGGAAGCCCAGGGGGGTGCCGAGCTGCAAGGCAAGAGCCCGCGGAAGGGGCGCGCAGCGGGCGCGGGAGTTGCCATGTACATGGGGAGGGAGGGGGGCAAAAATACAATAAAAGAAAAAATAAAATAATAAAAAAATAATAATAAAAAATAAAGGTGAAAAAAATAAAGATTAAAAAAAGCAGGGGGAAAAAAGAGAGAAGGCGAAGCGGAGCCAACGGGGGAAACCCGGATGTTTGATACAAAGAGGCTGGAGGGAGGCGGAGCGGCGCGGGGGCTCCGCGGCCGCTGAGTGGGGAGCGGGGCTGCTCGTCACGGCCGCGCCCCGCACGGGGGTGTAGGGGGGAAAAGGGGGCTTGGGGGGCCGAGGGGTGAAGCAGGGGAAAGGGGGGAAGTGGTAGGAATAAGCTGCGTCCTGCTTGGAATCAAGCTTCTTCTTCCAGGCGTGGGGGTCCTGCTGCTGGTCAGCCTGCCCCGCGGCACCCCCGTGCCCAGAAATGTCCCCAAGGAGGCTGCAGGAGGGATGGGGACGGCAGCTGGGGATGGCAGTGCTGGAGAAGCACCTCGGCAGCCCCGTTTTTCAGGCCCTTTCAGGGTTAATAGGGTTTTCTCTATTGCCAGGGTTACAGGAATCGAACTCTGCCTGCAATTTATTTTAATTATAACTAAATAACGCGGCATTAGGGAGCCCGAAGGAATCTTTGGAGGAAGAAAGAGGAAGGGAAGATGCCAAAGTTTGCCCGTGACCAAGACTTTGGGGTGCAGAAACCCTATTGTCAGATGAGGCAGGTCAGCCCGCTGACTGTCTGATAGGGATCAAGGCAGAAAATATTCATAAAACCATTTGTTTTTCCCTCTGGAGGGAGATAAGAGTAAATATGTATCACTCCTTTGAAAGTTTGAGAAGTGTTTTGGTCCAAGAAGAAATGCGTCAATATTTATTTATTTATTTATTTACAATGAGAAGCTCCGCAGGAAAGTGCGGGAGGTTTTTGTGAGAGCTTGTAACCTCTTTGAAGCTGGAGGTTTGTTTTTCTGTCTGTATAACACCTGTGTAACAAGCTCGTAGCTGTGAATGGGATTCCTAGGTGGAGTTGCAATAAACTGATTAATGGTATCGTTCACGGTGTGTTTGCTGTACGTAGCGGAGTACATCCGCAGGAATGCAGCGGTTGTGACTTCAACACCAGACTCTCAGGGAGAAGTTAGAGGTAGCGCACACGGGGCCAGGGCAACCTGTAAATCTACAAAAGACGGTCGATAAACTAATTTAGGTGTTGTGGGGTAAAAAGCGGCAAAGGCAAGCCCACGAAGACTTGGTGAGGAGGGAGCCAGGTCGTGTCACCTCACTACTCAGACTGCAGGGAAAACAAGATGAGGGTGCCTCTGTGACAGGGCGGTCAGGGATCCATCCCTGGCCATTCAGAAACAGCTCTCACACAGTTGTTTTTTTGTTTGTTTGTTTGTTTAATCTGGAGGCACCCAGGGCTTGTTTTGTCACTGAACCCTTGGAGGACAACGTGCTGAGAGGGCCCTGCAGGGTGTGACAGGGACACGATGCAGGGAAAGGCGGATGGCCTGGCCAGGGCAGGGCCTCGAGGGGAGAGACAGGGAACAGGCCGACGTTTCCTATAAGGCTGCTCATTTTATTCGAGGGGTGCATTCTTAAACAAAACAGCTAAAGTATGCGGAGATGTGTGGGACAGAAAAACGTGATCCATTCCACTGTGCTGGCATCCACATGGTTAGCCATGAGATGTTTTGGGGACGGGTAGCCTGGCTGAGGCAGCACCCGCTGAAACACTCCCCAGCCAACACAGCTCCTATTTCTACACCCTATAAAGAAACCCCTTTCCCAGCACCCCAATTTGTGCTCTACAGGCAAACAGCTCAGCACACAGATATCATTTTTAAGGAAACAGGACTGGTGTTCTTTGGCTGTTGTCCTGAGGCCTCCACACACGTGGCCATTTGTGCCCAGGCACCCTGCCATGGGCACCACGAGGAGCAAAGAGGCCGAGAGCCAGGCCCTGGGGTGATTTTCTCCCCAGTGTAAATGGCACCCCGAATTTTCCTTTGTCCCCCGAGCAGCCCGGTGGCTGTCTGCCTTGCTTACATTGTTTCACAGGGTGGTGTTTACTGGCTTGAAAAGCTAAAATGTTTTCTCCTCTTGCAACGTGAACACCCAGGACTGAGCATTGCGCTGGGGATAGTGTTACAGCCTCAGCCAGATGACACTTGAAAACTTTGCCAGCCTCCAAGAATTTCGGAAATGGCGATGAAGAAAGGTAGCAAGCTGTAAGAGCAGGGCCCTTACGAGCGGTGTTTTCAAGAGCTTTTTCCTGTTTCCAGTTACCATTAGAGCTGTGCAGCTCAGACCGTTTTTAAATAATTACACTTAGCAGTTAAAAAACCTTCCTGCGCTAAAATAAATTTTAGCTGATGGTTTTATGCTTCACAGCATCATATGACACTCAATCTTTCTCGCGTGACTGTCGGAACAAGTCAAATTCATGTATTTTGATACCCCGCACGTGATAAAGATACTTGGATCACTTAAGCCTGTACGAAACTGTAGTGCTCACATGTCATTTATCTTAAAATCCTATTGTAGCTCTTGTGAAATGTAATTTCTTCAGTAAATGGAAATTTATACTGACAGAGGTGTTATAAAACGTGGAAAATACTGGGGCCAGGGAACCCAGTGTTTCCCTTATCCCCTCCTGTATTCACTGGCATGGATTTATTTTGCAGCTCATGGTTAATTGCAGGGTGCAGAGCCCTGACGCAGTAGCAGTGACCTCTCTGCAGGACTGTGAAGCCAAACCTGAGCTCCTTGCAGCAGGTTAGAGCCACGTCCTGGGGCCCCAAGACATCAAGCAACCTGGCTTTCCATGCTGGTTCCTAAAGCAAACACTGTAGGAAAACACCTAGCCTAAAGAAGCTACCAGCACTGCAGTCTCTACCTTCCCATTTTAAAGTGCATGGGTAAGAAAAAAAAAAAAAAAAAAAAGGAAAAAAAAAAAAAACACCCCCCCCCCCCAAAAAAAAAACCAACAACACAATTTATATTAATAACTTTGAGTAAATAAATTGTCACTTTACACATTGTATTGTAATTCAGTACTTTGCAGTAATACCCAACCCACACTAAGGAGCGGTTTCTTAATATAACAGTACTCGAAGTTGTCAGTTGTAATTAGGAAGGTTTTAAAAGCACAGGGCAATTAATACGGCAGGGCGGTGTCGCGTGCTTATCAGCGCACGGAGGAAAGGTGGTTTTGCTCCAGGTCTTTATCCGTGCTGTGTGGCAATGCAGGAGTTGCGCAGTCAGTGCCTCACCTGCAGGATTTCCCAGGAGGACGCATACCTGCTATCAGCCTGACTCTGCTCCCGGTGGCTTTCCATAACTTTAAAAGGCAGATTTAAACCTTCCTCAGCTTTCGAAGGAGCCGCTGGTGTCACCTCTCCGTAACTCGGCTACAATTAACTTTGCTGGAATTTCTATATTTGAAGCAGCTTTAAATTAGAGCCTGGACCTCCAGACGTTCCTGCATATGGTCTCTGCTGCTGTCTGAACGAGCCCTTGATTTTCACACTAAAAAAGCCCACCCACGTTGCCAAATTTGCCCTTTGCGGTCTGGCTTCAGTGAGGCCGGTAAAAATAGTGAGTGGTAGGGCAGACAGAGCGGGCCCTAAGCAATACGGAGCTATTTTCAATAGCTTTTCTTAGCTCCAGACTAAAGAGCAAGGCATCAGATGTTGACAGACCAGGGGGAGACATACCAAGAAAAGGGGTCTGCTCCCGAGATACCCCAAACCCAGCAGTTTTGCAGGCCACCAGAATCTGAGCTCTTCCCTGTTGTTTTTTGTTATACTGAGGTGTAAATTCCAGCAGCTGGCACGTGCCTCCTGGCACACGATGAAGCTTTGTTCCCGTTGGATCCTTAGTGCTGCTTTACTCATCCACGAATTTTGCTAGGGCTTCTGGGGCATAGCTTGTTATTTTTACTGCTGTAAGCAGCAGCGTCGCCGTGTAATTATTTCCCTTTAAATCCAGGGACACTTGCCCGGCCTGTGGGTGGGGAAGTTAATTGCGAGGAGGCTCCAGAGGGCTGCCAGCACTGGGTGCTGGCAGCACCGTTACCGTGTTAGCTCCCCAAAAAAGCAGAGTCCAGCTCTAATCCTTACCCTGAGCCCTGTCAGATAGCTGGGAACCAACCATACCCATGCTCATGTCGGAGACTTCTGCACCCAGACAAGGATTATGGACATCATATGACTAATTCTGCAGTGACGGTATATGCTTAATCGGTAAAGGGCTGCATTTTCTATCTTTTTTTTTTAACCCAGGACATAACATCAAAGTCTGCCTAATACTTGCGGTTCCTTTCAGGTGTTTTTTTCATTGAGGTTCACTGTACTTAAGGTTATGTGGTTGATGCCTTTGTATTATTAGGCTTTTGTCTGTTAGGCTTTTTAGTGATGAGATGCCAGCATTCAAATTTCCCCTAAACACTGGGCTGTGCTGCTCTCACCATGAGGGAACGTCCCTGCACCGCATGGACTAAAGCTCCTTTTGCAGCAGCTGGCCAGGGCTCAGAAAAAGCTGAGTGGTTCTAGAAGTGGACTCCTCTACCTCACGTTAGATATTCCCATTAATATCTTGGCTTCAAGCCCTCTGCCTCAGTTTCCCTGTAAAATACTAATATGATCGTTTCTCTATTGATGATGCTTACCTCCTAAAAACTAAATCTTTCTAAATTCCCCGCATGGGTGTTGCAGAGCTGAAGTCAATGCATCTTAAACTCAGAGGAATGAAGATGTTTCTAACATCTTAACCATTCAAACCAAGTGCTTTGGCAGTAATATCCCTTCCACTCAAAATGTTTAAGACTGCCCACATGTTCTGAATGGGTGATTGAAACACTGAAATCATGTCTTTGGGACAATCATAGTAAGTGTGACAGCCTCCAGAAATAGGAATCTATTAATTTCTTGCTCTGTGCCTATAAAGCACTCCACACTCCTTTCATGAAAGGCTGAAAATAAATAAATACAGATCCCCCCATCAGACCATTTTGCTCCCATAGAGGTTATCTACGAAGCCTCTGCATGAGGTGGGCAAGCAGCAAGGACAGAAAAAAATCTTCCCATCATCAGCATAACGCCAGGGTGCAATGCTGCGAGCCTGGGGCTGGGGTGAAGACCCCCCAGCTCCCTCTGGTCGTTCAGCTCTGCCTTATGCAGCAGCTGCTGGTGCTGACACTGTCTGGGGCAGCAGGCAGAGGGCGAGTGTGAAGCATCCCCTGGGCTTGGAGCATGTTAGGAGCAGCTCAGGGCAGCATTAAGTGCCATGATCTTTTGGGTGCCTGCCAACAGATCCTGCAGGGTTTAGCAACACCTAAAAATTAGCCTGGGAATGCAACAGCCCTTCAGCTGTGAGAGGAATATGTTTGATTGCTGCCCATAGACTGGTCACTGAAACTCCACTTGAGTTAGCACTATAAAAGAGGACAGTAGGTATTTACCCACATTGTCTTTATCTGTTGATATTTTACCTGAAAATGCAGGTGTTTTAAAGGGCGTTCGGGAGCTACAGAGCCAAGACCTGTCATCTCTCCAGATCCCTCGCCTTCCTCCCTCCCCAGGTGTTCAGCTGGAAGAAGAACATCTTTCAAATTCCGGTTTTTATTTAAAAGCCCAGACTTGGCATTTTTAAACCACTTGCAATTAAGCTCTGACAATGGGAAGGTTCGTACAGAGGCGCCGTGCCTCTGAAATCACTCTGCCTGCGAAATGCCAGCAGGAACATTTCAACGAGAAGCATCCCCATCCCTTCTGCCGCCCGGCCAAAACGCCCGCAGCCAGCTGGACCGCACCCGAGGTTTGGCTTTCAGCACCCTTTACCTGTGGCCTTGTGCCTCCTGACACGCTCGAGGCATGCTTGGAAGGACCAATAAAATATGTCCTGGAGTGTTTGGTGTATTTTTAGAGTTTGTCCCGGATTATTGGCCTTTGTCCCAGATTTCAGCAGTTAGGGTATAAGAATGCCCGGTGGGGCCAAGTGCTTCCTGCATTGCTCTCGTGAAGGCTTGACTCAGGAAAAATACCCTCTCAGAGAAGGCAAATAATTAAGTTTTTGTGGCAAATACTCTGCTGCCATTAGCAGGAGGTGATAAACACTCAAGACCACAGTATAAATAGAGCAAGGCAGATGCACGGAGCTTTTAAGCACAACATTACTGTGTTACATGGTATTGAGTAATGAATTGGGCATCTCTACTGTGGTGGTTTTCCTTGGGTCCAGGGGTTTCTTTTACAGCATAAAGTGACCGTCTCTGCTTATCCTCTTGGGGAATGCTGGTGTAAACTACCTGGAGGAGGCTCATCTCCATGTACTGGCAACTGGTGATGTACATGTGGGGAACAAGCACAGAACGAGATCTTTCTCTTTCATTGGAAAGGGCTCCCTGCTGGGCTCATCCCAGTAATTCCCAGGTTTTACAGACCTCCACAAGGGCCTTACGTCTTCACCCTCCTATCAACTGCTTCTTGCCCAGATGCTCAAATGCATTGTCTCAGCAAATCTCTATTTACTTAGCTTCATACCACATGTCATGAAAGTACCAAGTGTAAAAACCATTCTGTTAAGCTTCCCATTGGTGGTCTGTCAGTTTTCCTTACAGAAATGACACATTGCCAATACGGGTGCAGGTAAAGCACTGCTGCTTGTGAGAAGAACCTGGTCTCTTTCCCAGCCCTCCCCAGAGTCCAGCTCTTGGACATTTTGGCCTGTTATCGGTGAGAAATGCATTCAAGAATGAGAGCAGCCAGCCCTGCTGGCTGCGATGCCAGGGAATCGTAGGTTCTTGGCACGGGCAGTGCCTCTCCATGGATTTAGCAAGAACCTCAAGGTTTAATCTATTTTTAGGTGTCTTGGTGTCCCCTAAACTGGGATTAGTTCATTTGGAAAGAACATTGCACTTCAAACCTTGATTTTGCTGGCCCAATATCCACTCGGTCACTCTTGCTTCCAAAGGCCACTGATCTCATTGTTTTTGTCACCAAATGCCACTCATTTGTGCTGAGAATCAGGAGCTGGAAGCAGGGATGTCATCAATAATCCATCAAGTGATCAACATTTCCTAGTTGTTGTAGCCTAGCCATGCTGAGGGATAGCGCACAGACACTTAATTATCTCCCCTACCATAATTTAAATGATTGCAGCTACTAACAACAGCTCTGAAAAGATTTCAATAATAACGAAGGGAGGAGAAAGATTCAGACCCTATGCCAGGGATGGCATGGGACAAGGATGAGAAGGTTGAAGGATGTACAGCAAAATAACTGTCTGGGGATGTTCTGGTGGCCTGGGTTCCAGCTCGAGGTTCTGCAGGATCTCTGATAAGCTTTGCTTTACTTATCTCTTAAGTCCTGATCAGAATGGGAACAACGGGCTTTATCCACAGAAGTAATTAAAATGTTGCACTCCCTGTCAGGAGAGTTAAAATCAATTTGTCAAATACAAGATGAGGAGCAATTGGCTGGGCTGCTGTCGTGCGGAAAGGATCTGGGGCTGTGATGCTCATGAGCTCTGCGGGAATCCAGCACTGCTAAAATCCTGCAGCAGTGCTGGGATCCTGTTCAGAGGGGCACCCCACAAGAAGCACAGGACAGTCTCTCCATTCAGCCTGGCAGAGGCAGGGGCTTGGCTCAAGAACAATTTCCACACCTCGGGAAAGATACGGCTCAGCTGGGAAAAGCCCAGAGAGGTGCAAAAGGAATGACTGGAGGTGTAGAAAACCTGGCTTTGAGGAAAGGTTGAGGGAGAGAGAAGCATGTGGTCTGACAGGGGGATCAGGGTGAGACAAAGCAAGTTGCCAAATGCATGCAAGGCACACCATGTCCTTGTATCTTCTGCAAGTTGGGAGAGTGATGGGGTTAAGCCTTGACTAGTAAGGTGCAGGTAAAATGTCAAAAAAAAGCCAGTACTAGGAATAGTTCAGCATGGGGGTGTACTCCTGTTGTCACTGCAGGTTTTAGACAAAGACCATGCAGGAATGGTCCTGGTGGTACCGATATCATTGGAATTCAGCACTGCAGTGTTTTGGAGGACCTGCAACAGCAGTAACCTCCATTTGCAGCCGAGGAGATCACAAGAACAACCCTATGCATGTCCAGCTGCTGTGCAGCTCCTAGTGCTGTGGAGTACAGGCACAAGTTAACAGATACATGTGCCATAGCCACAGAAGTTAGTTATTCGAGATTATTAAAAATCCAGCCTCTCTTTGACAAGCAAACACTGCAGATGAGCAGAGCATTTCCATGTGAAATGCTGCAAAGAGATATCAGTTATGTTTAGTGCAACAGAGGCACAAAGAAAATCTCATTAGAACCCACTGACAATGATCTGTTATAAAAGGAACAGAAGCAATTTGTGAGCTCTATGAAAAATAAAGTACATCTCTGTTCTGCCCTGTTCTCACAGTCTGCTGCTACTTTAGGACAGATTTCCAGCGAGCAGGATCTGTGCCTTCTTGCTTAGTTAGCTCTTATACATCACATTTTATTTGCTAGGAGACTTGAACGATAAACAGCAAACACTCTTGTTCCTATTTTAAACACATGGTAACTGCAGCACAGAGAAATAAAATGACTTGTTCAGGGTCACAGAGCAATTTTGTGGCAGAGCTAGGACCAGAACCCATCTCTCTTGTTCCCAAACCCATCTGCCAGCCTTCAGCTTTCCACTGACCCTGGATTTTAATCGCCTTTCAGGGAAAGCTGTTGGTGTCTTCCAGTTGACTTCCATGGGAGTAATGCCAGGTACCAAATGAAGTCACTGGGAATATCAGTGCAAAAGAAGCCAATGTTAGATGCAAGGAGAGAACTGATGGAAGGGGAAAAAATAGCTTTTACAGAAAAAGGAATAAGTTCTGGTGTCGTTTCCATAATATCATTCTGCCTTTAATTTGTGTCTGGTCAAAATTAAAAAAAAAAAATAGATTGCTAATATTAATAGATGAAATGAATCTTGAATTTTATAATAGTGGAGGAAATGAAAGGACCAAAGTGATATTGTGTTGTTAACTGAGATTTTAATAATGATTCTGTCCTCAGTTGGTGCATTTATTCCACAGAAAGTAAATCATTAATGAAGAGGGGGTGGAAAACATTTTTATGGTGATGGATTTTTGCAAGAAAAGTTGAATTGTGTTGAACTTCTAGAAACTCTCCAATATGCCTGCAGCTCCAAAACTGAAAGACAAACATCTTAAAAACAGTCCATAAAGATGGGATTTGGCAGGGTGGTTGCCTGGGGTAGGATCAAGCCATGTCTGTGGCTCCTCTTGAAGAGAACAGAAGTGGATGGAAGAGTTAGGTCAGAGGTGTTGTTTTCGATGGAGAAAGGAAGGTTTGAAACACCACTGGCTGGCTGTGTTCTATAAAATGGCCCCTGGAAAATCTAAACTGAAGGAGCCCACCAAATGGGGCTCTTCCTACAGTTTTTGTGGACTTTTGTGAGATCTTTCCAACTTGTACCCTACAAAGTATGGGTGGACTCCAACCACACTTGGTCCCATGAATGTGTTTGATTTCCCAGGTGAAGAAAGAGTCTGCCAAAGTCACTGTGTCCAACAGCAGCTCTTGTCCTACCCACCTCTACCTTCAACCACCTCCAAGGATTCCCCAAACCAGCCTCACCCCAGAGCCGCAGCCCATCTCACACCAAGTTCCTTGAAATGTCGAGTACAGGGAGGATTTCACGCTCAGAGCAGTGGAGAAAAACATCTCTGTAGCTGGGCCTGAAGAAAAACAAATATGGAACATACGTGCCTGGGTGTGCATGAAAGAGATGGGGGAAAAGATTGAATTCCCCTGATTCCTTAATGAGCACAGCACCCCAATGCTGAAAGTAGAAATTTGCAAATTAGACAACATTTTAGTATTTAAATTATCAAATCAATAAAGAGATACAAACATTAAACAACATTATATGAGAGCCTAGAGTGTCACCACAAAAATTAAGACTATGTAATTAAAAGTACAATGCAATTTATTTTTATATCGTTCTTCATTCCAATCAACAAATCTTATTACTTACCAAAAATGTAAAGCAGGCTGCAAACTAATTTAAAAGATGAAGACAAAGTGGCTACTGAAAAACCTATGTTTCTTGGTCCCTTAGATCTGGCAGCTGTCATGATTTAATATTTTAACTACTGTAATAGGTTATAGTGCTGAAGAAAAGTGCATTAATTACTATGGGAAGCCTAAAAAAATCTAATTAAGAAGAATGAAATCATTCTTATTGACTGGGAAAAATAAAACTATGTAAAGGGAAATGAAGGATGAAAAAAACAATGACAAATACTAATAGATGTGGTCTGCGTGGGGTAGGAAACACGCTTCTGGTGCTTCTGGGAGTGTGGATTTGAATCTGGCACCATGGTGTGCTGTGGCTAAAGCACTTCTCCAGTTCCTTACCCACTGGAGGCACCTTCTATCAGCTGCAGGACAGGCATTTGCGTTTGCTCAACGTGTCTTTACCAACCCAGCCCCACTGGCTGTTTCTGAAACACCAAGCCAAGAGCAGATTGTTCCTGCATTGCTGGATACAGTACGGGTAATAAAATAGTAACCTTGATAGTTGCCATCCTTCCTAAAGGGTCACAGAGGACACATTTTAGAAATCAGTCCTGTGTCCCAAACCATGCAATACACCATGCCTGAGGACAGAGTAGGGTTGAAACTCCATTGGCAAATGCAAATCTCCCTTTCAATTAGCCACGGATCTTTAAAGTGATGTAAATGTAGCCTCCCTGTGTGAAGTACCCACCACCTACCTCCTTTGCTCAGAGCCTGCTAAGGTTGGTTGGGTTCCCAGTGTGTGCCTGCAGGGGATGCCCAGGGACTTAGGGCTTTTTTAGAGGCAGGCACATCGTGTAGCTTCCACAAACAGCAACCAAAAATGTTAGGAAGTGTGTGACTCCTTTTTCCATATATGAATCTAGATGGGACTGTGTGTAGTTTTGTCATTTTGTTAGACTGAGTGCTGGTGCTGTGATTCTGAGCTTATTTCATGATCTTGAGCATTCTCATGATGGGCAAACTATTTCCTGTCCAGCTTTTACTGCCCTCATTGCCAAAGATCCCATGGATTTTGAAATGTCTGTGGACGTTAAAAAGAAGGATGTCACAGGGTCAACAGCTACACTAAGTGCTTAAACAAATACTTGCAGTGTCATTACTTCAGCTGATATCGGTACTATTAATGCATTCTCAAGCCAGAAGTTCTCCTTTGATCACTTATATTTACTTCACAGATAAAATAGGTTACAGCAGCTCAGCCAGTTATCTTGTACCGGATCTGGTAGCTTGTACATCATTAATATCTTCAATTATGAAAAATTACCAGTATAAATTTTGAACAGGCCTTCCAGGATTACAAATCTTCATCCAAGGCAAGGCAGGAGGACTTGTATGAGGAATAAGGACTTCAAGATTCAATGAGCACATACCATGCTGAAGAGGAAGAAACCAAGTGAAATCTTTGCAGTGATGCAATTATGGATATGTGTCTGCATGGAAAGCCAGTAGAAGGGCACTGCACCACCACAGCTATATTCTGGTGATGTTCCTGACACCCACAGTTGCACAGCTCTTTGCTGAAAGGTAAGCACGTTCCCCTTTCCCACCCTCACCCACAGGAAGCAAGGTCACACAGCGGTAAGTGTAGGCAGGGATTTTTAGCAGGGGGTTTTGGTTGACTGGGGGTTATTTCACAGCACAGAAACATTTGACCAGTGATGGCTTTCAATTAGAAAAAAAAAAAAAAAAAGTATGTCAAACCTTGCAAAACACACAAGGATTACTCATGAAGGGTATCACGTAGACCATATGTAAGATATCTACACAAGGGTTGCAGAAACAGCCGTTAGTTATGAAACATGAAAATAAGCAAAGATTCAATTAGTAGGGTGTTTTTTTGGTTTGTTGGGTTGAGTTGTGGGTTGTTTTTTGTTTGTTGGTTTGGTTTTTATGTAGTAGTGTCCACAGGCTTCAGCTGCATTGGGACCACTCTCTACTTTTCCAGGATCTGTAGACATTAGAAAATTGCATGGTCTGGCCTGAGCATAACCAGACACCCAGGACTAATGTGATCCCAATGCAAAACTCATTTTATGTCCTGTGTTCTTGACACATGAGCAGGTCTGGGAAGGTCTGGGGACACAATGGAGGACCTGGGGCTGTGGGCTCTTGACCGGGGTGGTATGTTTTTGAGTGTGGGACTGCCACCTGCCCTCTGCTCTGGCATCTCTGAGGCCAACAGTAGCTCTGTGTGTGCACCCCACAATTCAGAGAGAGCTGAACTGGCAAAAGCCTGAGATGTGCATAGAGCATCAGGGCAGGGCCAGGTCATGAGTGGTAGGATTCACCTCACTTCAGGTCTCTACAGAGGAGATGTCTACATGCAGGCAGTCACTGGGCTTTCCAGGCAGCAAGAAGAAATAAGAGGTTTTATTATGCGATTCATCTGCTCTGTTTTAACCATCTACTTTAGGATGAGATGAATCACTGTAGTCTCCATTGACTGTATTGACTGGCTCTCCATTGACTAGCAAGGAAGCCATGGGTGACCAGCTCAAATACAGATTTCTGCTTTAGTCGGGTGAATCTACCCAATGCTTCATGCCTGTGGTATAAGGCTTGGCTGCTCTGAGCAGCTCGGGCTGTGGCATTTCAGTCAATAACTTCTGCAGCAAGCACAGTATTTCTGGAGGAGTGACACCCATCATGAGGAGTTTGTAATAAAAGTAGGTAAAGGAAATAGCGGTTGGTAATCAGAACAAGGGTGGACAGCAGGAAACACATCCTACACCTCCTGCTCTTACACCCCTGAAACTCGCTATCTCTTTTATATCAGTTTTCCATGTCTCCACTGAGAGAGTAATTCAGGCATTTGCTAAATTTTGTTGTCAGCACTCTGCCTCCAATTGAAGAGGTCCTGTTGAAGCCGTATTTTTTACCCCTGTGGCTACTGCTGCACCATATCCTCAGCACATCAACCACTCCTGTGATCATCTTGGATCATCAGAAGAGACACTGGCTGGATCAACAAGAAAACAAAAGCTTGCAAGAGAAAAAAAAAAAAAAAAAAGTCTGTCTGTAGACGCGTATGCCATTAAAAGCAAAAAGCAGCCTACACGTGTAAGAGCGGCAGCCTCTACAGCGTGGTGTACGTCCACACACTTAGCCTGTTGTTTCAGAAACTCCGTCTCCCTTTGGCTGTGATCACTCTCGACTGTTTGCAGTCTGTGTGCAGGGACATGCATGGAATATTACTATGAAAATGTGCATTCTTGTTAATAGGTATAGTTTGGGATGATTGTTAGCAGAGCATAAGGCCGTATTGATTGAAAGTGGCATATGGCAAGGATGTATAATGATTCACTTTGGCTGCTAGTTTGAAATCCTATTCACGGGAGAAAAAAAAAAAAAACACTCTCCTTTGCAGTCAGGCTTCATTCTTTCTGCAGCATGTTTTTCAAACTGGGCCATTTTACAAGTGATCCATAGGAGAGATTTCCTGCTCTCCTGGGTGTGTGCTCAAAGCTCTTTTCAGTCCGGCAAGGGCAGGTCACAGGAACAAAAGCTGAAGTTACCACATGCCTCCCTTTGAGGAGCTCTCTCCTCTAAAACTTTTTCAGGGAATTTAGTGTTTGTGAAGGGTGGAAGACTTGAAAACCTGATGCAGGGTAGAAGTCAGGGATGGGTACAGCACAAGCAATGCCTGTTTTCCAGCAGCACACCTTGGGGCCTGCTGGGAGAGCTCCTGGAGCAGCCTCATGGGAACAATGCTGACATTTGTACCCACCGTATTTTTGAAAGACGAAGCAGGCAGCATGCTGTGAGCTGCACTGAAGGTGAGAGCTTCTCTGGAACCAGCTTGTCTTCACCACGGGGAAAAAAAATGCATGTTCCTAAATGGCATTAGCAAATACAGAGTCATTAGCCAGAGGTGAAATCCCAGTGAAGGCAAAACAGCCAAAGTATTAGTACATGTGAACTGACAGAGATGAGTCCTGAGGACCTCATCCATCTTCCATGTGTGCCAGCAGGTCCAAGTGAGGCTGGAGTTTTCTCGCCTGGTTTGCCAGGTGGGGGCTGACAAGTTGAGCACTGATCCTGCAGATATTTGTGAGACCCAAGTGCTCCTCACTGCCACGTCTCTGTGGCTCCTGGGGGATGTGCTGACCCTCAGGAGATGTGTCCCTAGGGAAACCATGAACAATTCAAATGACATTCCCCTTGCTGCTGGAGATGTGGCCCTTATGTTTCTGCCCCAGCAAATGAAGAGTGGAGCCTTCATATCTGGCTTTTCTGGGAACTGATGCTTTCTAGGAATTGCATACAAAGAATTAAGTAACCCAATTGATTGTCATCCAGAAGCCCTGGGTTTGTTACTTGATCTTGCACGATTCTTTTTTTTTTTTTTTTTTTTTTTTTTTTTTCCAGAGAAATACATCTTCAAGATGGTTTCGAGGATATGCCTGTGGTAGGCAAAACAGAGCTTCCTTGAATAAAATCTCTCTGAACAAGAAAATAAACTGAATGCCTTTCATTATACCTGTCACCAGTTTATTTACTCCATGGCCTCTTTCTGCCATAAAAGTCTTGAGTGATTTCAGCATACTAAAACATCTGCACTCATTTTCAGAAAATAACAACTGCCAGCGTATGAACTCACTATTTTCTCAGAATGCCTATTGTTCAGTGTCCAACCCTCATTGTTTCTCATCTCTTGCGAGTGGTTTGCAATGAAATCAACTTTATTTACAGTGGAAAGCAAAGTACATCAGAGCAAGACAATTGACTATAAGCCTTCAGTCAATAAGAGCTTAGTTTCGTGCATGCAAAAATGTAGCTGTTTCTTGCATTAGTTGAAACTGGTGGCAAAATTCCCATTCTGAGGTGTCTGTTAGGTCCTGGGCCAGATTCTGGATGCCTGCTAGGCATAAGCTGGTGTTCCTCATCCTGCACCTTCTAACACCAAATCCATCCTGCACAGACTCTGCAGACTCCATAAGCCATCCTGCAGTGAGTGTTCACAATTTAAGACCTTGTATCAGTACAATGCTTGAGCATCACTCAACTTGTTTGCTGATTAGGAAACTTTGCAAGAGATTGAGCTATTGACAGGTGAATCATTTCTGTCCCACAGTGTCTCAGTCTTTTCTCTAGTTTTGTGGACAACGTCAACTCCCACCTCAGGTCTTTCTTATGCAGTTTTCCAGTGAATGCTTTACATGGGGTCATCACATCTCAGAGATAAACACTGAAAAGCTGAAACATGCTATTAAACTTCTTAAAACATTAGAAATACAATCATTTCGACAGAATTGATGTTAATCACGCTTATATAAAAGCTTTTCATCTTCAAAGCATTTAACCGACATTAATTACATGTAATTGGCTTTTCCACGTACGTCACGCAAAATGCACCTTTCATGTCACTTGTCGCTGCTATCTTAGTCAGGATTACTGAAAAAAAAAGCTGTGCCTGCTCAATGCAGCACAGCTTCCTGAAGCCACCTGAGGCCTCGTCTTGCAAATCACAAAGGGCAACATTTAAAACAACAGCTGCATAAAATAGAAACACCTCAGCTGAACTGGGTGGTCTGGGAAAAAGATGATGCCATCCCACGTGGGTGCCTGTAAAGTTGTAAGTCTCCATTTCCATGGCAAAAGTTTCATAGGAGGCTCCTTGAAAGGACACAGTGAAAATAGAAGGAACCCCATTTTCCGTAGTAATCTTGTCTTCAGACACGTATCCAATAAGTTGAAGACTTGGGTCCATTCCCTTCCTCAGCCTGAGGACATCTGAAACCTCTATCTGCCACCACTCTGCCATGATTTTCTTGCATGGCGTTTTCATTGAAATAACTGTTATATTCAGCCGCAAGCAACTTGAAAAGATTTTTATTCCAATTTATGGTGTGTGGGGGACCCAAAAAAAAAAAAAAAAAAAAAAAAATAGTTTCCCAGTTAACTGTCAGGACTCAGTTAGGAAATATGAATTCCATGTGTCCTTAGAAGAGCTGGCTAGTATTCAGGCTCCCTAGTGCTCAAGGCTGAAAAGGATTTTGGAAGCATCAGTCACAGAAAAAATAAATTCCACCAGAAAGGGTAAGAGAAGAAAATTTCCAAAAGAGAGAAAAAAAAAAAAAAAAAAAAAAAAAAAAATAAAAAAAACATATGCAAGGACTCAGTCACTGGGAATGTTTCCTGGAGATGAGCATTGGATTGAAGATAAAGTTGAAAACAGGTAAGAAACCCAAGCACTGATTGTAACCAACACCACCCAGGTCAGAAGCATAGGACCTTTCCTATCAGCAAGTAGTGCAGGTCCTAATAGGTGTCTTCACTCTGGCTGTCTTCCAGAAGGCAGTACTGTGAGTGATATTTTGTTTTCATATTATATGTAGTGCCATTTACAAGCTGATCACCTCTATCCCTGTCCAGATACGTATCATTCCTTCACTGTGCTGCAGTAAATAAAGGTGCTTTTACAGAAGACTGGGATTTTCTTAACCCTCAACTTTTATTCTTAATCCTAGAGGACTACCTAGGCCCATGCCTGAGTTTCCAACTGAGCTGTTCAGGTCTGGGATAACAAGGTGCAAAACTCTTCAGCTGTCTCACCCATTGAAAGACTCTCCATCTGTCTTTAGCATGCATTAGAGAAAAGGATGCCTACATGGTACGGTCAGGATGAGTGGAAAAATAGTCCTGCAGTGCAAAAGAAAATTCAAGGAGCCAGGGGACCTATACAAATCATCAGAAGGGAGGTTTTTAGAGAAGCATTTAAGCAGCAGGTTCCACTGCAAGTAAGAACTGTGCTCATGAATCAACAAGATCCTTTAAAAACCCCACAGTGTCACCTGCCCTCGGTAGCTGGAGTGGTTGTTTATTTTGCAGACATCTTCACAATTTCATTCTCAAGATTATAATTCAGTTGGTGGTACCGCAGCTCTGTCAGACTACTCCTACCCTTGAAGTTAAGTAAATGGTTAAGTGCTTTAGTGGTTCAGAGCTAGAAGACTCTCCATCTTGCAGGATTGAAGCCCTGTAATCTATTCGTATTTCCTTTTCAATTTCTGCAAGTAACCCCAAACAAGCTGGAAACACTAAGTGCAAAGTTACGGGAGATGACTGTGGCAATTTCTGAATGACAAGAGCATTTAAAAGAAATGTCAAGAGTCTGTGGGCTGCAAGCTTTTATGTTTCAAGGAGAAACAAGAAGAAAGGAGGGACAATAAATCAAACACAACAGCTTAGCGTGCTCCATCTCTGAGAGTTAACCTCTTGAAAGCCATGTCCCCGACACAGAGTGGGCCATGCTCCTTTGATCAGGTCCTTTATTTTCTGCAAATCGATGGAAGAGGCGTGGTGGGCTCCTCCATGCATGCCCAGGGGCCATGCATACTCTGCCTTGCTTAACATGTGCTATGCATTTATGGGTTAACATCAAACATGAGCTGATTTATAATTTTTAATCAAAAAAGGATTATAACCTAATAAATCCTAATAACATATTCTGTCTGGAGGTTGTGTGATGTAGTTGTATATTACACTGGTAGCTTTGCTCTGCTGAGTCTGGAAGATGAGGTAAAGTTTTTTACTTGTTAGTAAACAGCTCCCTGGAAATGCTGGATGGAGACTCTCTAAGAACTGTGATGCAAATGGTCATCCCTCTGGATGGAGCCTTTCTTGCTGCCACAGGTTTCAAATTCCCTAGACAGAAACATGCAGGGAAGTTTGCAGCATTCCTGTATACCTTACGTCTCCTGTCACTTCAAAGGCTCAGCAGAGCTGGTTAAGGGCTAATTCTTGGTAGTTAGCTAGCTGAATGTAAGCATTAAACATGTCAAACACATCACTGATGATAGTCAGAGACCTAAGAAGACCTCAACAGCAAACTCCTAGAGGCTAAATGTTGGTTTGTAAAGAGCCATTGTTTTCTAAAGTTAAAAATGATGACTACAAAAAGGGAAAGTTAACTCTATCTATTGTATTTCCTGGATTTTGGATCTCTCACCTAGATAGACAAGTATTATTGCAGGGAATCTGTAAATAAGTTGGTCCTGCCAGTTATCTAAGGGGATTTCTGAGCCTTCTGTTCCGAAAGAATGATCATCTCTCCAATCCATACTCTGCCTCCCAGCAAAAGGCTGTCCTGGAAGAACATTTTACTTCCCGGGAGACCTAATTAACATTGCAAGACTAATGGAGCCTAAGCATAAAGAATTTTTTATAAAGTTCTTTGACTGCAGTGCCATTTTAGAAACTCATCCTCCCTGCTCTTTGTTTGCACACAATAGCTCAAATACCTCAGTGGGGATGCAGCAGCGGCCAAGAAGCCCTTGGTAGTTTCAAGCTAGTTGTGGTGATCTTTCTGCTGCCTCATGCTTCCCTGCTGTGTTTGTACCCCTCTGTTTTTGTTGGTGGTGGTGGTGGTGGTGGTTTTTGTTTTTTTTTCCATAGCCAGGGATGGTGTACTTGTATTTAATGCAAGCTCACAGCATGATGAAGCTCAATGGATGGTCAATGAGGAAGACCGCAACAGAAACTCCCAGTCTTGCTCCATCTTCCACTGGAAAAGGGTATCAATGGGAGCATGGCCCAAGGCACAGTAACCTCAAAAGGGAGTTGGAGTCATTCCTTTATGCATTTATTCACTAATTAAGGAAAGATTTTCAAACTGATCAGGAAGAGAAATCATTCAGTACCAGCCAAGCCCATGTCAGTAGAATTGCTCTCACTCAGGTGTGGAGACCATGGACAGGATATCTCTAAGAGGTGACCCTCTTGCAACTGTTTGGGTTGGACAATTTCTCAGGACAGCTACAACCCTGGAGACATGTGCCTGACTAAGGTAACACTGGGCTATTGTTAAAACTCCTTGTTTCTCCAGGGCTCGAATAAAGCAAGCCCAGGCTGACAGACCTAGGTGAAAATTCTTATAATGCTCTTCATCAGTACTTTGCAGTAGGCCCAAGACATGGAGATTGATGCCCTTTTGTCTTAATACATCACTTCTCAAAACATCGTCAAGTACTACTTCTTCCACTGGTGTCTGTGGAAGGAGGAACACCCTCACCATTTCTTTCCTTCCACAGTTCAAAAACACCTCCTGCTCTCCATTTCTCAACTTGTCTGAGCATTTCCTGGGAGAGGGGAATGACTCTGTGAACAAACAAAGCTCAGTCAGCTTTTCAAAAGAGGAACAGGACTTGCTGGACCTGAAAAATCCCACCCCAAAAACCTCCAATTATTAAACTGCTGTAATTAAATAATAATAATAATAATAATAATAATAATAATAATAATAAAGTGCCAGTTGCGTGCAAGGCCCAGCAACAAAACAAAGAAAGGAGGAACAGAGAATTTTTCCCGATTCAGAAAAAATGCTTCCAACACAGAGCAGTCTCACTCTCTGCAGTCATTCCTCTTCTCCAGCAGCTTTCTGGTATAATAAATAGGAGTTTGGAGCACGGATATTTCGCAGACTCAAATCAACTTTTATTTCCGCTTAGCTCTTAGCACAACTCGGCTCAAACCCAGGTCTAAAAGAATGGATGCATTAAACAGCTTCACGATCTCCTTCTTCCCCTCTTCCTGATCTCTTTCTTTCCCCTCCAGCCAGTCTGCTGTATCTGCAGCATCAGGCTGTGATCTTAATAGTCAACTTGATAAGTCTACCTATTATGACCACAATCTTTGCCAAACCCGGAGGCTTTAAAACCTACAATGGCGATCTGCCACAGTGTGGATTAAAGACACCAAAGGGTGTCTGGATGGAGCTGCAGTAGATCTTTCCTCTGAGGATGAGATACCAAGAGAGTAGTGAAACACACACCTAGAGCTCCTGCCACCCAGCTTCCTGACACAGCCTCTTTGAGGCATTGCACAGACGGTGTTTCAGAGAGCTGGAGATGCAGTTCCAGGGTACACGGTGATTGTTGTGATCCTGCTCAGTAAGATCCAATGAGCTGGAAATTCCTCATGGAGGTTGGTCCTGCACCCATTGATCCTTCAGGAAAAAAAAGTACCTGCAAGATTTAATGCTGCAGTTTTAGGTTCATAATCAAATCCTGCATCTGTATTGCAGGTCTTAAGGAGTATAGATGGTTTTCTCAAGAACTTATTTAATTGCACATAAGCTCTGATTTTTGCAGCTCCAGTTTTATAAAAGTCTGTTTAGCTCTTATTGCCTTAAACCATCTGAGGTTACACAATTGTCCCCAGTATTTTAAAGCCCTGATTTTTTCAGTGGTGTTTTAGTGTCCTGAGACTTTTTGGAAAAATGAGGGTTAGAATTGCTAATAAAGAAGTGGTAATAATTAGAAAATCTCTTGCTCTGTGCAGATTTTATAGCTCCACAGATACCGTGGTATTAACATTCTGTTTGTCCACCTGTTGGAAGAAACAGATCTGAAGAGTCATAACTCTAAAACAGTGGGTGACAATTTAATGAAAAATTGAGCTCTGCATTTAATTTCCTTTTAAGTTCGGTTGAGCATTCTGCAAGATCAAAGGGGCTTTGTGGTTTGCAAATGATCTACGATATCAGAGAAACAGATTATAACCCAGGCACAGTTTGGTATTTAAGTAAGTATCCGCTTTTAATACCAATGTTTAAAGTAGGCTAATGGAACTAAAGCGCAAGTATAATTTCCTATGATACAAGTCTATAATCCAGTTTAATATATCAGCTGAACACTAAAAGCATATTGTGAATTTAATTCTATGGTTTGGCCCTGTTTGTGACACCATAAAACATTTTTAACTAAAAAAAGTCCTACCGTAGTTTGTAAGCTTTTGGGTCAGGGACCGCACCTATGTGCCTGCAGAAATGAAGCTTCTGAGTTCAGCATATTAAAAATAGTTAAGCAACAGCAAAACTACATGTCAGGGAGGAATTGTTTATTTATTTGTTTTTTTATTTTAAGCCTGGATGCTGGAGTTCTGCCCAGGAGACAGCCTACATCTGACTTTTCCCCTTTCACATCCATGCAGCGCTACTGGGTGCAGTGGACCTACCAAAATAAATAAATAGAGTTATAATAGGGTTATTTCAGGTTAGAGGGTTCCTCTAGATATATTTATTTTATTTTATTTTATTTTGTTTTGTTTATTTTATTTTATTTAACAGGTCCCTGCAGTGGCAGATCCCATATTTTC
Source organism: Nettapus auritus (assembly GCA_011076525.1). Classification (NCBI taxonomy): domain Eukaryota; kingdom Metazoa; phylum Chordata; class Aves; order Anseriformes; family Anatidae; genus Nettapus; species Nettapus auritus. The sequence continues at coordinate 6,081,986 of CM021766.1, forward strand.
CCTTTCAGAAATGTTCATGCTCCTACTCCAACCTAACCAGAGTTTTCCTCTCCCCAGTTCAGAGCAGAGGCTACTCTTCTCTGAGAGACTCACTCCTGTCTCTTGCACACTTCCTCCTATTTACTAATTCAAATTTATGCCCAGTTTTTTCCTGCTTATTCTTGTGGTAACAATGTCCTACAGGCTAACAAGTCCACCCCACTTGATGCTTACCTCCCTGATATGTTTATAAGCAGTCTTTATATACTTTTGGCTTTCCCAGGCTGAAGGAGTCCAATTTGTAATCTCCTCTGGTAAAACAACTCGTCCATTTCCCTCCTGATCAGTGGTCCTTCCTGCTTCGGTCTGAATTCATCAGCTGTGAGCACCAGCGATGGGAATTGTACATGCTGTTCCAGGAGAGGCCTCATCAGCCACCTGTACGGTGGCATTAGTCCAGCTGTACCTCTGCTAGAAATGTGTCTCTTGATACACATCAGGGTTGCATTAGGCTGACGTGATGTGATGTGATGTTGGTAGCTCAAACATGATTAAATGGTACATGCAGGTCTTTCTCATCTGCAACCTCGCGGAATCCACAGAATTTCTGATTATGGCAGGAATTAGTGGAAAGTGCAAGATCATACATCCAGGTTTTTACGGTTTCATCCCATTTCCTCTATTCCAGTCTGTGAGGTCACTGAGGCTTTCCTGTAGGAAATCTGGAGCCCCTTCAGTATTGACAATGCTTCTCAATTTAATGTCACCAAGACATTCTCCCTCTTCTTCTTTTGGGGCCAAGCTCAATCTGTATCCTCTGCCCCATGGAAGAGGAGACCACCATCAGCACAACTGATGATCATTTCTCCTTACCATAGTTCCTTGACCTTCTTATAGTCTGCTGCTCATTACTGGTTTCTCCAATGAACTCATTACTTTTAATGTGTCATTGAACATGCACCAAAAAAAAAAAAAAAATGACAGGAAGTTTAGGTTGTGGAGGTCCTCTGACTAAAGCCCCACTCAAACTGGCACTAAATTTGACATTAGAGGCATTTTACTAATGCCAAGGACTAATCTTCTGTACATAATTTGTCTTGAATATGAGTTTTCTTTGCCATGAAAACAGCAACAATAAAAAAATGTTTCCCTGATTAGAGGTAGATAAGAAATGTTGTTTGCTTTTTACTGATTTGGAGAGGTGAACATTTTTGCAGGATTTGTGATTAAAGTAGGTCTTCAAAACTGGCTCAGGCAAGACTGTCATGGCCATTTTGGGATGCCATGCTGTTGATGCTACGTGTACCAATGTTTCCTCAAATGGGGCCTCAGAAAGAATGTGGCTGTTATCTTCAAACAAACTCAGAAGAATAAACTGTAAGTTTATAGGAGTTTCTCCTTTGCTTTGAAAGACTAAACTTATATCTACAGTGCTTCCCCATCCCAGTTTCTTTTACTCACATCCCGAAGTGAAAGAGGTCATCCAGTCAGGTACAAAAATACAGGATTCCATTGCCAAAAAATAAGTGATGACTAAATGGATGTAGGGATATCCATAACTTCTGTATGGGGCAGGTAGATACAATGTAAAATCTACTTATGTTCCTCAGGAATAACAGATGGGAGTTGCTAGAACATATAGCATAGAGATCCTAGGAGCAGGGCAAGAAGAAAGAAGATTGAGATAGACCCCAGATTGCATCCCCAAGACTTTTTCAATGTCTATGACCCTACTGATGGATTTTTAACCTAGTTCCCCTTTCTAAAGCTGGACAGACTCAGGGCAGCAGCTTTGCTTAGACAGGAGGAGCAGGAGAAGCAGAAGGTGAATAGTAACTTAGAATAAAATGAAACACTGGAGTATCAAAATTAGGTCATCATCTTTAGTATAATAGAATAGGTGCTTGACTTTTCACCTTGCTAATCCACTTGTCCCATTGGATAAACTACTTTGCCTTGTACTTAACCTTCAAATAAATATGATCTTAAAACCCAGTGGGTATTTATCTAATATAGGATAACTGTCTAGTGAAGCTAAATGAAATGCTTTGGGGTAAACTTAATTTATCATCTTACTGGAATGTGTCCTGAATGAGGTGGGGAGAGGAAATGCTGAGTTGCTACCCAGAGTAAGGATGGTGGCACCAAAGGCAACATGGACTTCACACTGGGGACCGGTTCCTCTTTGGGAACTCAGCTCACACTGTGCAACAAAACCATATAGATACTTGGCATCTGTAGGGTGCTTTTTAGTAGTGTATCACAAAATTTTCAAGGGCAGTCAGTATCACTAATAACATTTTGCTTGTGGTATGGAGAAGAGCTCCTAAGGGGCCCATGGTGAAGCTGTGAGCACCCCAGAGATCCTGATCTTCATTCAGAGCTGCAGTGCCAAACCCCACTGCTTTCCCCAAGCCATGGGGAAAAGTATAAATGTCATGAGAGCTGAGCTCCCTGGAGGACAGCCCCTTCCATGCAGGGGAACAGGCAGATAGTGACACTGAAACCATTCTGTCTCCATCCTGCCGTGGACCTTGTCTCAGACTATTTCAGCCCGAGTGCAAGAAGAGAGATCATGATCTCTGTGGAGACCATATTCTGCCTGAAGATCTCAGCTCCTGGTTGTTAGGAGATGGCTTAATCCCCAGAGCTGGAGACTGCTTGCTCCAAATACTCTCTTCTTGTTCACTGTGGGAGTACTGGGTTTAATTCCACATGGGAATGGTCAGCCCCTCTTTGTATCTTGTTAAGTCTTCAGCATTTACAACACACAGTGAAGCCCCACAAACCCATCAGGTTTCCCACAGTTCCTTTTCTCATTAACCTCAGGTTTCTTGCCTTCTACTCTTTTACTTCATGCCTTGGTTTGGTTCAGGAGACATGGAAAAAATACCAAGCCTGCTGAATGCCTTTTTACCGTTCCTGAGTTAAGGCAGGAAGTATTGGCAACTAGCATGTGAGTCTTCCCTGTCCAACCCAGGTCACGTCCTCAGCCCTAGCAGGGTTTCTGGCTCCTTTCCGGTGTCCCCAACTCTCCCACCCCCTTACTGACTTCTTCCCAAGCAGAATCGTGGCACCACTGCCCAGGGGCTCAGGCACACTCACAGCTCTCGGGTTCCTCTTCCCCATTCCCCCTCTTTCCCTCACCACGGCCCTGACAGCATGAGCTTTTATCACAGCCCTTCTTATTTAGCTCCCTTCTACCGTAAACACCACTTATCTTTTCAATCTCTCCCCATGTAAGATTTTTTTTTTTTCCTCAGGTCTCAAATTATTCTTGTCATCCTTATCTGAACATCCTTTAATTCCCTTGGCAGTGACATATAGCATTCCAGATGAGAGAGAAGCCTTGGTTTTATATCATGCTGAAATTTACTCCGTCCCATTTCTAACACACCATCACCTTTTTTTGGCTGCTTGACACAAGCTGAACCCTAAGCTGAAGACTCAGCAGAGAAGGGTACAATAATGATTTAGAGAGATTTTCTGCTGGTCACTGTTGTTACTAAGGTACTTCTTTGTTTCTCAAGCTTCGTCTCTTCTCAGGCTCATCTACTCCAACCAGGGAGCTGCTAACTGCCTTTCATTGCTGACAGCAGCTCGGGTCCTCCAGGGTGGGAGAGGAAGAAGCACCTGTAATTAGTGGTTGCATGGATAAACAAGCACTAGCCCCCACAGAGGACTTGTATTGAGCCAATGTAAGTCAACAGAACTCAGTTTGTTTTCTCTTAATTAATACTTTTTAATTAATAGAAGATTTTTTTGTAAACCTTCTCAAGTCAGCCTTTGAATTATCCTGAGATCCCCTGCCATCTATCACTACAAGTCTTGTGATAGAACAGCATCTGCAACTAGCAAATGTACTCAAATTCCTTTCCACTTTTGATATGGCTGATTTTACATTCACCAGTGGTTTAACTGAAGGATAACAGAGCAAGGACTCTCACCTTGAGATGAGCTTGTATGGTGCCTAGCAAAGTAAGACCTTGATCCACAGCTAAGCCCACAAAATAATACTACTGCTAACACTAACTTGTCATGTGCCTTCACACTGTCCACTCACCTAATTCAGTTACGACCTTCAGAAATTCTTTATCGCCTATTCTGGACACAGGAGTGACATTAGCTATAAATTTTACCACCTTGCTTCTCCATCCTTTTTCTCTATCACTCTTTCTTCTCTTTCAGTTTGTGTCTTCTTGCCTGCTGGTCTTAGGTTTCAAGTTGTTATGGACGTGAACATCCCCTTGTTGAATGTATGGTCTAACATGTTATGTGCTCTTCCAAAAATAAATACAAATGAATAGCACATTGTAAGATGAACCCTCCTATTGGATTTAAGAGAAGTCATGGTGGGAAAAGGTACAAGATAAATAACAGTAGTAGAATCTGCCCCTAAGAGTTTGTCCTAATTAAAAGTATAACTACACACATTAATAATTTACATCTGAAAAGGTTATGAATGTGTAATGTTTAATAACAGTAATTCCAAAAGGTGATATTTAGTTTCCAGCAACCGCCTAAATGCTCAGCCTGTGAATTTAGAAATAACTATGGCTGTGTGGTTTGGACTATAATTAAGATTTGATTAATCCCTAAAGCTCAGTTTAACTTAGATTAGACCTATATTGCTTTGTATTTCTTTACAATTACACTCTTAGTACAGCAAACTTTCCTGCTTTTCATTCTGCTGTTCATAGTGCGACTGATGGAATAGAGTCTGATCTCCAGCTAGGGTGCCATATAATAGAAAAAGTGTCCATGTAAAGGAAAGGCACTCATTTAGTTGTACATGGCATTAGGAGAAATGACCAATGTGATATGAATGGAAAACACCATTTCTTCCAAAATAAGCTTCTCCCTTTGGGGCCCTATAGTATGAATCACAAACCACAGTCCACCAAAGCCAAGGAGAACTTTTTCCCCTTAATCTCAAACACATGGCTGTGGGTCTTGTCATGAGTTTACCTTCTCACAGAGGAGGCAAGAAAACTTTTATGGAATATGGGTTTCATTGCCAATGAGATGTGTTTACAAGAAATGTATAAGGATACATCTGTATGAAGGAGAAGTTCAGCACCAGGACTTCACAAGGTAGGATTATACCAAAAGTCTTCACATAGTCTCTGTTGAATATCTCAGTAAAAAGTCCCTTGGGGATCCACATCATTACAGTCATTACAGTAATAAGAAATCTTGAACCTGGTGTAAGTAAGTCCAATTTTTCTAGCCTTAGCAGAAATGCAGTTGATTGTCATGGCTTTCCCCCAGTGAGCTCAGTACTCAGTCATTCAGAATAAACATACAAGGGTGCAGATGTATTAATGTATGTATTAAAAAGAAATAGGGAAAAATACTGTTCTTTCCCTAAAATTTACAATAATTCTCCCACATTAAGATTAGGGAATCAAATAAATGAACTTTTTTTTAACCTTGACCAAGGACTTGGACAACAGCACTGCCCCAGGAATCCTCAACTACCTCTGTTTAATATCTTGGTGGCAGAGTTTTGGCCTGGGCATCTTCTCTCATGCCCAACCTTGCTGCCTTAGGCTTAAAGAAGCCCCCTCTATATTATTACTGTAGCCTGTCCTCTTCCTGTAACTAGAGACCTGGCTTAACCAAAGTTGTACTGTTTCCTGGCCCATCTAATTCCATATTAACCATAACCTTCAGTCAGTCAGGCTCAACAACCAAATCCTGAGATGTGCTGAGCTGGAAGGCAACCTGAATGCTCAAAAAATCCTCACACAACTCCTTGTCCTGTATCTAATAGGCAGCTCTTCTTATTCAGCTCGGAAAGAAGCCGTCTGTTAAACAACTCCCCAGCCCCACATCAGTTCTACAGGTGCCGTGGAATTACAGTTTCTGTGAACCAATGCATCCAGGCTTAAAATGCATTATTAGGAGGATTTGCAATGACTTCATAATATCCAGAGGAATTCTACCTTCTAGAATTATGTGTCTGAATATTTCTTTTTTGGGACCTGTAGGCTACCTGTTGGCAGCGTATTACCCTGAAGTGGAGCTTTTAAACAGTCAGTTAACCTCCACGGGGCAGTCAGCGTCATGCCCAAAAGAGAATACCTGGAAGGTGAATAACATTTGTTTCACAGGTAACGAGGAGTGGTTGCAGCCATTACAACCACAGTGGCCAAGTGTTAGGCTCACCCATCTGTTATTGTCTCTTATTTTTCCCCCTCTGGTTCCCTCTATGTTTTACAGGAGGTTTCAGAACAAGGTAGCAAAAGTCTTCAGCAAAGGCAATGGAGCTGCTGTGCAGGGATAGCCCAGAGGCAAACACTGGAATATGACCCCTAAAATGTGGGGAAGGGAATTATGAAGGCACCCACCTGAGGCTTTGAAGATATGGCAGTGTTTCCTAGTCACTGCTATTCCATTCGGACATGCAGTGTTTTCAGTTTTACACTGCCCTCCTCCTCAGCCTGATATTTAACCCTCCATGTCATGCCTCCAAAAGCAAAGTCTTTGGGGATGAGCCACTCTCCATTACCTAAAAGCCTCAAGCAAACACCTCTTCTCTCCTTGCAAAACTGGAGAGCACTTACACCCTCTGCTTCTGCAACACTTTGGGATCCCTAGGTGGGATCCCACACCCATGCACTCAGCAGTTTCCTTTGATCCCACCCAATGGGGAGAAGCACAGAAGTACCTGCCTCAGTGCAAACACAAAACACAGACCAAAAAGCCATTATTTTCCCTGTCTGAGTGTGCTCTGCTTTCCAGATGTGAACCCCTCTGCAGCTGGAGGTGACGGCTTTCTTGCAGGAGATATAGGCAGCAGCTCCTGAAAATGGGAATGGAATTGCTGTGTAAAGACCTGGGAAGCTGCGTTGTCCAGCTTCCCGAGGCTGGCCTCTTCATTTCTGCTACTGTTTGTAGGGAAGGAGCACATCTGCAGAAACAAGACTATGCAGCTCCTTTAATCTTCCTGGGGATTACTCAGTGGCTCTGTCTCAGAAACAACAGGAAAGACAGTTCTGGGGAAATCATACAGGCAATATGTGGTGAGTGGGTTATTAAAGGAAAGGCCTGATTGCTATAGGGGCGTCTATATGGTGCACATGGTATATAGTTTTATAACTAACACATCCTGCTGCCACAGGTACAAACGGGAACGTTGCACAGGGAATAGGACCGATCCCACCTCACACACCAGCACACAAACCAGTCAGGCAGCTACGTGTCCAATAACAGGATTTTTTTTTATTATTCTTATTATTTTTTCCTCACATGCTACACAGCAGACATGATTATGGTCTATCGGCACACACTGACTTCTAAGCTCAAAGGTCTGTTCAGTTTGGGATGAAGATTTAAATGTTCCCAGCTCAGGTTATGTAGAGTCCTGGGAAGATCAAAGCAGTCAAGCTATAAAGAGTTTTGGTTTGGGTTCCCTCTGTTCCTGTGGAGTCTGAAACATGGTGCTGTTATAAAATTTTCAGTTTATGGCCCCTTCTGCCTCAGGGGTTTGACTAAAGCATGTTACCCTATATACAGAGATTGCATCCATGGTTGCTTTCCCTCGCTGATGCAACCTACAAGGCTCATGCTTTTTGTTGCTACTCAGGATGGGAAACTGGAGTCTAAGAGAGATATTTAACTTTCAGAGAGCAGTCAGACTGGTTTATTACATGTCCCCATATATCTCCAAATTTCACTTTAAGTAAGACAATTGGTAGTGTTTCCTAAAGAGCTGTCATCACACTATTTTGTCAAACCAAGGCTTTGGTCTTTGAGCTTTTGAACCTGTTGAGACCCCTTTAGCCACAAACTCTGAAGGTGACCTTTCAGCACTGTACCCCTTCCTGCTTCATGTGAGCTCTGAGGACCAATTTCCATATATTTCAGAAACAACAGGACCTTCACCCTCACCAAAACTCTTGCCTACCGTCAGCACAGCTCCTGGACACCTTGAAAATGTGAAAACAGACAAAACTGTTCATGCCACTTTATGACAGCACTCCTAATCCATGCACATACTTTACACAGCCACCATGATAGTTATACACCTGCATTATACAGTAATGTCTTACACAGAGATCCAGGCACTTCCACATGTTCTCCTCGACCCTTTGTTCTGCCTTGTGTAAGTCCCATTCACTGGAAAGAGTTTTAGTTTTATAGTAGTTCTCTTGGCTTATTGCTGTGCCCTTTATCAGATAACCACTTGAGATTATTCTGAGGCTCCTCTTTGGTAGCTTGCCCCTGATAACCGTGACAGAAGTCCAACCTGGAAGAGCAATGTTGTCCTGGATGGTAGCTAGACCTCGACCCCAGAGGCTTTCTTCTGAATAGATTGCCATGGTTATTCATTTTCTGTTCTGTTCTGGTATTCCCATGTGTTTTCCCCAATATTTCTGATCAAGTGCCCTACACTTTATACTTGCTGCAGCATTTCAGATTCAGCGAGAGGTGTTATTTTTTTGTTGTTGTTGTTTGTTTGTTTGTTTGTTTGTTTTTTTTCCCAGAAATTTCTGGCACAATATGGTTTGGCCATTAAAGTAGCATTCACAAAAAGTGTGAGTTTCTCAGCACAGTTTATGTGCCAAATCACTAATATCAGTAGTTCCATTCCTACTTCTGTCTCCAAGCTGGTTAAGCCATCAAATCTTTCTTAGAGTGTAATGACTCTAGGAGAGCAAATGAATAAAAAGGCATTTCTGGGAGAGGGGGAGCTAAAAAACATCCAAAGTGACAAGTTTCTCATTTCCATAAGTCACTTCCTTACCGAGAATTTGGAGCTCCAGAACAAGTACCTATTGGTGATGAGAGTGAGGGCAATAAACACTGCTGTGTAACCTTGGCTGTTCTCTGCACACTGCAGTTACCCAGAAGCCCAGCCACCTAACATAAAAGGAAACTATCCACTTTAATTAGCAGAGCAATCAAAAGGCTCTTACGCAGGAAAGCATTTATCACCAAATAGAAAATGAATGATACTTTAAAATTAGAATATGCAGAATTTGTAGCCAAAGGCACTCAGGGGAAAAAGAGCTTTGCACCAAACCAGACAGGGATTTTTTTTGGCTTCAGTCTAATGAACTTTCACAATAGATATCAAATTCTGTCTGGCAGCACATTTTAGCAAAGGGGATGATTTTCAGAAATACTCAGTAGTCCTCGCCAGTGTCAGGAGGAGGAGACAAGCATTTAGGAAACCCTTATTAACCTGTATTCAGACCTCAGTGCCAAATCCATAGGAGTTTGTGAAAAAAATCTTGATTTATATGTTCAAATACAGTAAAAACAAAAACAAAACCAAAAAACTGTGTTTTTTATTTTCTTTTATTTTAGTTGTTCATGCTGATGAAGACTTTATTTTATCCCACCTACAGCCAAAATGCCACTCATGGTAGAAACCAGACAACAGTGTATTTCATTATCAGCAGGATGAGCAAAGCCTGAATTGGAAGAAGAGGACAATTTTATCCGACTTTTCACTGTATTTAATGAAGCAATTGAAATGCTCAAAAATAAAGAAGAGTAGAGAGATTAAAAATACCCTCCTGTCACCTTGGGAGCTCACAGGGATTTTAAAGTATGGGAGATCAGAAAAGTTCTGAAGACGGTAGACGATACTGTCACTAAGTGGTCAGTCTTCCTAGAGATAATACAAATGTAAAATACAGAATTTTTCATTATGTTTATAAATCTGATCCTGCGAGGAAGCTGAAAGATGAGAGGTTGGAGGTGTAGCTCAGCCAAAATGCTTCCTACCAAGGAAGTTCCATAATTGCTGCAAAAAGGCAACTGTAAGTCAGCCTGCTACAAACTCCCAAGTACAGATGGGATTATTTGATTGTAACATTTCAAAATGCACAAGCTTCTGTTCATATGAACACAAATTACGCAAGTCATCTTAGGTCTGCAAAGTTAGGATCCCACAAGCGGCAGCCAGAGGAAAGTCAGTTTGAATGCTAAGTAAGGCCGTAATGACAGATTTACTCATGGTAGCTACTCAGCCATTTGAAGTATAGAGAGTATAAAGGGAATGAGACAGGGTGTGAGCCCTGATAAGCAGGAGAAGGCAAATCAGGAAGCCAATCTATATTCAGCCTGTTTGTTTCTGCTTTCTTCAAAGGACCTCCTCTGGTTTAAGAAGAGCTGTGATTTTACAGACCCACTGGAATTGCCATTGTCTGCAGACTGCAACTTCTAGGGCCTGGCTTGAGATACACAAAGATTGCTTTGAACTGGGAATGTAAGATGGGTCCCCAGTCTATCACTCCATCCACGTATTCCACAGAAATAACAGTTCTAGCAGTGGTCAAGGGATATTGGTGCCCTTGGCTATGGTGAAGTCTCTCAGTTCTTCTCTCGGCAATTGCTGTAAGCAAGCACTCACGTGACTTAGCTACAAGGGATTTGCTGGCTCAGAAAGAGGTAATGCAGAATAGTGCAAACAAGAAAGCCACAGTCTGACAACGAGAAGGTCTTTGTCTGAACCCAGCCTCACTTCACATCTCCATGCAATCAAGCAACCCTAAACGTCTACTTCCAGTTGGTACTTGCCTTTTGAGTTTGGTATTCAGGTTGTTCTGTGCTTCAAAGACACAATAACTAACAAGATAATTCTTGAAGGTCTATACACTAAATAATTAAATTTCTCTGCAGAGATTTTCAAAACACCTAATAAAACTTGTTTACTACCCCCTTGTTTACCTAAGAAACTCTCTTAAGACTGAAGCACCTTGGATATCACAGTACTAAGGGGTCAACAAATATATGCACAGAATAATCTAAAACATCTGTTCTTACATTTTGGTGGAGCAATGACCAATCATCTCATAGTTCAGTGGAAGATTTCAACAACTTTGTTCACCTTGTTTGAGAAATGTGGTTCACGTATTAGCTGGTAGTAGTCTTAAGCCAATGTCCTATAGTGGAGTTGGGAGAGAAGTGTCTGAGATTAGAGCCTTGTTGATAAAGTCCAGGGCTATTTCCAAGGAATGGCCTCAGAATAGCTCAGGATGTAAAATACATTACCATTTTTCCATCCATGGTTTTGATGGAAGTTGAGCTGGAAAATGCCTTGTGGGTGGTCATATTCTACAGCTGATCTTTATCATTTCCAGAACTAGATTTAAATATCCGAAGAAATACAGCTGCCACTGGAAATCATTCGATAGCATAAGAGATCTGCCTGTTAAGAAGTAGCCCTGATTTCTAGGCTGCTGTTCCTTTGGTCCAGTCTTACTCTTTGTTAGATAGTCCTATAAACACAAAGGTTTGGACATCTTGTGTAATTTGAGATGCCTGATCTATATCTGAACAGTCTTGATAGGCTTGACTATGCAGCACTGGGCAACACACATTAATGCACCAACAGGGGTGTGGTGGTCTTCCCAAGCTCATTAGGCCTCCATCTCAGTTGCAGTCACATCTCTTGGTATAAGAATTCTCTATCCTTCTAAACTTCTACTTTCTGCCTTAATAAAGTTGCCAAGGTTATTGGTATAGAGACATAGAGACAGTACAAAGGGCATACCTGAGGTGTTTTTTTTTGTTTGTTTGTTTTTTTTTTCCTTTTCTTTTGTGTCTTTGTATAGGTCTCCAGAAGAAACAGAAGCAACAGTAGCTTGAAGGATTCCTACCTCATTGTAAAGTGTTGCATGCATGTCCATGGTGAGTTTGCAATGATTTGATATTAGCTTGAAATTAAAAAAAAAAAAAAAAAAAAAAAAAAAAAAGAAACCAGTGAGAACAATGTTTAAAAAGTGTATAGGTTAAACACAGTTGTGGAAATAGTAGGCTGTCTATTTATGGCCTAAAAATAAACATTGAGGTTCTGATGATGGTTTACATACATGGAAAGGAGAAGAGAAATCCAGTTTTCAGAGAGGACTGGAGGTAGCTGGTGCTGGAGGAAGGGTTGAGTTGCCCATATACACAGCCAGCACTGCTCCTGCAACTGCAGGTAACTGTATTCCTGGGAAGTGGGCACCTTCTGACACCCCTTCATTCCAGTGCTGGTCAGAAGGGCCCCATTTGCAAAGGCTTATTTCTCTCTCTTCCACTATACATGGTGACTGGTTCAGGGGGACATCAGCAATGTAGACAACTCCAAGGGTAGTTCAGATGAACTTCATCTTTCTGTCCCGTTGGAAGTAGATTTAGGAAAGGATTGAGTCTGAAGGTTTTAGAAATAAGTTCCAGGCAGGAAGGAGAAAAGAAACATTAATAAAACTAGCTCCAGGTTTTAAAATCCTGTCATTGTGTTTGCATTTTAGCCTTGGGTCAAGGTTTTGGACACCTTTGGCATTGCTTTTGAGAAAGCTCCAGAGTTGAAACAAGAGATTGATACAGAAATAAATGATGATTTATTAAAGGTATTTACTCTGCAGGCAGATGCAGTTGGTCAAGAGTGGTGAGGAATATGTTATTCAATGGTTTCAACAACTAACATCAGAGGGACTTGGTCTTACCTCCCACAGAATGTAGGCTGGAGAACCTCACTGCAGGAACCATGCTTCAGGCCCTTAACTTGGAGCTGATTTGAAGCACATTATCTATGTGCACATCCAGACTTGATTTACAGATGTCAAATGATAGGGAATTTAGGTCAGTTGTTCCAGGAGCTGAACATCCTTACAGTTAAGAGTGTGTGCTCATTTTCAGGTTGAATTTTCAGAGACTCAGTTTTCACCTACTAGATCTCATTGTGGGGAGGGAAAATCCACCCAGCCCTAATGTGAGATGTAAACATGTAGCCCACTGTACTAAAGCTTCTTGGAGTAACTCTCCTCATGACAGAAGAGTTACTGCACCTTGAAAGTGAAATGGCCCACCTTGTACTTACTGAGCCAGGATTGCTAATGCACTCTTTACCTTTCTGTGCAACAGCTTTCCCAGGTAGCCTTTAATCTGCAAGATGAAAGAGCCTTCTCATAGTGTATCAGGAAATTTACCTGCACACTGTGATTAAGTCTGGCTTAAATTTCTGTTTGTTAAGTTAAACAGAATAAACATTTCTCTCCCTCCCTCCCCCCTTATGGCTAGCACAGAAGCTATGGGATGTTCTAAATCCCAGAAAACCCTGATCATTTTCTGTCCCAAAGGCATCTAGTTCTTTCTTCCTTAAATCAGAAATTGCTAAAGAAGTACATTTTAAGATATACTGCAGACAGGGATTCTTTTTTTTTTCCTACACTACATAAAATAAGGAGACATGAACAGAATGTCTATTAGGAACCCATCTAATATGAAAGCATAAAATTATTCTTGTTGTTAAACACTTATAAGATCCTGTAGGATCACAGGCTATTTACTCTGACATCTCTGTAAAAGTTGCTGAAGCTGCCAACATTAAAAAATAAATAAAAAAAATATATATATATATTAAAAAACAAAACAAAACAAAACAAAAAAGCAAACAAGCAAACAAACAAACAAACAAACAAACAAAAAAAACAGCAGAAAGAGTGTCTTTAGGGACTTCTCCAATTATAGTTCTTTATTTATGACTCCATTAAAAAATTTAACTCAGCACATTTGTTTGCTTATGATGGGACTGGCTTTTCCCCATCCCACATGCCTTTGCAGGGGAACAAAGAAGTGCCAAGAGCTAGCCCTATAGCAAGCAGCCCTGTGGGACACGTTAGTGCTCTCTTTTCAGCATTTTTCCCATTACACCCAGGGCAGGGAGAAAGTCGCAGCTTGGCATACAGGAAGCAGAGAGGAAATGAATTCCTTGGGCTGACCTTGGGGGCTTGTGCTTGTGACAAGTAAACATCAACAAGTGGACCCATATGGGCAAGGCCAACATTCAGCATCAGGGAGCTCTGGGGCAAATGGCTACAAGAGAAACAATCACAGTCACAGCCTGCAACCCCAACAGGGAGCAAGCGCAGTTGCTTCCAGCATCCCCATCATCCCAGAAGTGACATCTTTTCAATCCCACCTGCTACGGATGCAGACCACCACCACAGCCCCAAACAGAGGACTGCCTCTTCTCCTTGTCCTTGAGAGGATAAACCTCAGGCCATTTGAGGGGTCATAGAGCTAAAATTTAGTCTGAAAGCCAAAAACCAGCAAATTTGGAACAGTGAACACAAAAGCTGTCCTGAGGTGGTCAGCAGGCAGCACTTCACTACAACATCTCCACATCAACTACTCAGCACTGAAAGGATCGACCTCCTCCATCATTTAGTGTTGGAAATGTCCTGAGATTCTCAAGCAAACAAGAACCAAAGCCTGTTGTTAGATCTTGTACCTCAATACCCCTGTAGTTTGTGGTAGTAAATGGGTGTGAGTTTTCTGAACTAAGGATGGAGCAACAAGGTTTCAAACGCACTGGATTTGTGCCTGGCTGCAGGACTGGATAATGTTAGGGAAACTTCACAGAGATTTAAAAGGGATTGTGTAAGGGCAGCCATGCCCCTCCAAAAAATACATGTCTCTCCAGCCCAAGCTTTGTTTCCCCATTGTCTCCCTTCAGCGGCCCAGTAATCCCACTGCTTCGCTGTTTTGCTTTGTCCTATTCAGAAGGACCCCCCTTACACAATGGGACCCCTTTGGCACAGGCGAAACATCGGGGGTGTTGAGCTGTGAAGAGCTGTGTCAGTTGTAAGCCTGTTCAGAAGCAGTGTGGGTTTTTTGTCTCCAGAATTGGATAGAAACAGGGGATGAAAAAGAAGGAAAAGAAGGAAAAGAAGGAAAAGAAAAAAAGAAGAAAAAAAGTAGGGGTCAGAGGGCTATGCACAGACCTCCTGAAGTCTCTGTGATTGTAGGAATGTCCCATTTCCAGGTGCTGTTTGCGAGTGCAGCTGCAAAAATCCTGATGCCAGCTGGAAATCCCATTGCTTTCCTCCATGGGCAGTGTACGGCCAGGCTCCTGGGCTTGCCAAACCCCAGTTTTAGGGACTGGGGAAGGCTAAGCCCTGCCATGGGCTCCCAGAGCTGGACATGTTAACACCAGCAAAGAACATCAGCTCACGATTCCCCTTTTCCATCCATCCTCACCATGTTTTTGCCACACATGGACTGAACGTGAAGCTTGAGCATCTCAGAGCAATGCTGATTTCCCATGCTAGAATAAATCTCTGTGGTGGCTTTTACAGAGCAGCAGGGCCCAAGCCGAGGGGCTGTTTGGTTTTCCCTGTTTGTGAATGGCAGAAATTGGTATTCATCTCTCCAGGCAGGTTTCTGAAATGTATACTGTCCTTTAAATGATTCCTTAATATTTAATATCATGGTAGGATGAAGTCTGATTTTATGGTTAAAAATGTCAATTTTCACAGCTGATTGAGCTTGTTTAAATGGCAAGCAGTTTACTTGTATTGAAAACCATATAAACAGATCAACTTATTTACTGACATTAAAAGAAGAGGGTACTTTATACTCCAAAGCCTTTCAGTTTTGAAACTGAAAATGAGCTCAGATGACTGAGTTCATTTTGCAGTTTCCCCCCCAACGGCAGATTGATTGTAGTTTATAAAACAAGCCCATATATCTGGCAGCAAAAGGAATTGCTTAAGATGCTAAGCCACCCTTTCAAAAGTTCCCTATAATTAATTATTATCTGCCTGCAAGTCCATTCTGTTTTTCCTTTTGTTTGTGTTATTTTGATGGTGACTATAATGTACATATGATGAGAAAAGCAGCATCTTGTAAACATACAAATAAATCTTACGACTTTAAGCAGGATTAAGCAAGCTAAAAGAGAAAAAAAAAAAAAAAAAAAAAAAAAAAAAAAAAACCACCCTGAAATCCAGATGCGTGGAATCACAAAAATCAGCTTTGTTAATGCTTTCCTAACTCTGAAGGCAATTAAAGCATTCATGCACATGAAGGAACCAAGATTCGCAATGGCACAGATCTCCTCTGCCTCTTCTTAAAAATAGCTGCAACATTTAGACCGATGTCTGCGCTATTAATATATATATACACTTTATTTTGATTCAGGAGAAACAAGAGTAGAAAGTGGCTTAGATATGGATACTAAGTCTCCTGCCTCATTAGTGGGTCAAAGGACTAGATCCTATGAGCATTTCTGCTTGGATGAGGAGCTCAGTTTGAAATCTATCCATTAGAGGGCAATGCACTATCCACAGTGACATCCTGGAGACAGACAGAAGCAGCAGAATTTTGAGGAGGGGGCAAAGAGAAGGGCAGAAGTGACAGCTGAAGAGCAAAAGCAAGAATTAGGTCTGCACTTTGGGTGGTGCCTGGAGATGCTCTGGAAGACACGTGCTGTGAGGCAATAGCAAACACAGAATGAGGGAAGATAATGTGGAGCACCGGAGCCCTGGCAACATCAGGTTGGTGGGATCTGCAGGTTTGTCCTTAAAGGAGAACAAGCCAAGAGGGTAATTCTTTTCAGGCCAGTCATCATCACCAGCTGGGTGTCCCTACACACAGTGTCCTTGGGCAGTGATCAGTGGGAACCATTGGTTCGACTGATCTATGTGATGGGTTCGTAATATCAGAAATGCCTTAAAAAATTGAGCTTTCAAAGGGAATCACAGTCTTCCTCTGAATGCTGTGAACACAATGAAACAATTTCCTTTCTACCAAATCATGCACAGGGGTGTGATGTTTTTAAGGAGCCCTTTCCAAATTTGCCCCCAAGGCAACCACTGACCTTACCATCCGAGGCAAACCTCAAAGACATCAGTTCCCCACCTCTTGCCCTCTGTACTGTCAGATCTACTCCTTTCGAGGCATTTCTGGGGGCACCCCCAAGGTCAGGGAATCACTGCCTTCCTCCCTGCTACATCTGGAGACCCTCTGGTGCCACCTATACCAACGAAGACATCGGCTCATACCCAGGGACATCAGCACCGTCCCTGTGAGCATCCTCTCCAGCAGCTGGCAGGGCTGCTCCCAGCAGGATGTGGCCACCCCGTTTTTCAGAAGAAGAAATTTTGTCCAGGTGAGTGCCGGGGAGCAGTGCCATCTGGCCTGAAGTTCAGAAAATGGACGGAGGGCAGCCTGCCTTTGCTGGTTTAGGGAAGTGCTGGCTGGGAGCAAAGGAGCTGCACAGTAATTCTTGCTTACCGACCATCTCTTTTTTTGCAAAGAGCCTTGAATGATGGTGCAGAAATTGTGCAGTGAAGAGCAAATGAAGAAGGCACTTGGATATCACCGTGACTGCTGCTTTCGAGAGAAGAGTAATTTGTCTAATATACAATCTGTCATCCTCCATTCGTGCTGAAAAAGTGAGGAGCTGCTGGAAACTAACCACACATATGGTGACATGGCTCCATCATTAGCTTGGGTAGGAGACAAATCTCCCTACATCGCTCTGGCATGCTGCACTGGAAACGCTTATCTCTTGGGCTTGTGTTAAAGGCTGGCCAAGGCAGACCCTTCCTTCCACCTGCTCTGCCTCACAGGCTGTGTTGTCACCACACAACCTCCACCAGCAAGTAAATGTTTCTCCTAACTCGGAGCAACTTATCGGTGGTAAAGTTAACTGGTTATGCTGGGGTTCCCCAAGCCATATATACAACAATGCAAATCCCATTATATATACATATATACCAACAATTTCAACTGACTCTTCCCTAAATCAAAACAGACGCCAGAAGAAATATCTTCTGCAATGTTTCAGAGTGTTTAACAATTGCCTTCTGGGTGGGTATGGGTGTTTCCTCTTGCTTTTCTTTTACTAGAAAGTTTTTTTCTAAAAGCTGCCTCCAACTGGGGCTCATTATTCTTACTGGGATTTCCACAAGCTGCATCTTGCAGGGCCAAGGAGGCCAAGATCTATTGATTGCAATAATAATAGTAATTAAATAAATACTAATTCAATTACCATGTCTAATAATTATAACAATAGCCTGCAAGTTATCATTTCAGATCCCTCCCTACAATGATAAAAATGTTATGGCAACTCTTCTGAGCACACCTAAGGGGTCCTGCAGAAATATTAAGAGGAAGAGAGATCTGTGTCTTCCTGATGGCACCAAAATGTTCAGCCCCACTGGACAGAGACTCAGATGGACCATTTTTGGGGTCACTGCCATCAGCCCAGTTATTCCAGATTTACACCACTGCAGCTAGGAGCAGGGTCAAGCTGTGAACATTTAGCAGAGCACATAAAATAGTGGCGCATCCACCTGACATGCCCTGAGCCTTCATGTCAAAATTTTTTCTCCCTTCACCCCGGTATGCAGATGTACAGCCAGCCTCTGCTGAAAAAATTTATTTGTATTGCATGTAGCCGAAAAAAGTATATGCTAAGTGAAGAATGGTGGCATGTTTGAATGCATGCCATCTCCAGGGGCCTTCTGCCCATCGTGGTGGGGCTGGCTTCTCTTGCTACTGCTGGCTGCAGTCCCAAGGGAGGCTGGATGCAGCAGGAACAAAGTGCTCACGTGATGAACCCATCACATCCCTCTGCCAAATCCAGCAACTAATTTTTAACAGGCCCATGGGATGCAGACCCCAGAGGAGACCCTTTTGGAGGTCTAGTTGGTTGCTAGATCTGTGGCCACTATGTTTTTGGTTCCATCATGGGCCTCAGGGAAGGTGTGAGTGCACAAGCTAAATGATTTCCAGAACTAAATGAATTATGCTTTTTGCAATAAAAGACCACTGAAGAGGTGTAATGTGGTAAAAGACCACCATTTTTCTATCCCCTCAGCCTTCCCCTAGCCTCTCTTCTTTCCCAAGACCCAGGGCAGCAGGCAGGCTTTGCTACTTGCCCTTCAAGTCATTACAACATGCTGCCAGGTCCAAGGAGCCAGCTTGCATAACTAAATTGTGGATGAATTTTTATTTCCCTGATGCAGAGGCAGGTTTCTCTTTATGCTAATCCCTCGTGCTTCAGGATGTCACAGAGCATGGGAAGCACAATATCATGCTTTATGAGTACGATCTGTCTGCAGATTCAGTACCACTTCCCTCTCCATCTTACCCGCCACAGCCGGCTAGGGATCATAAATACACCCCTAATGCCACAATTAGCATACGCTCTTGAAAGAAAAAATTGTGCTTGTAGCAAGGGTCCCCAAGGGCCAATACCAACAGAGAGACATTACAGAGCAGAAACTGGAGATCAGGGCTGAGCTTTCATGTCTGTGCTTCCGTGCCTGGCAGGTCTCTGAGAGATTGCTCCTGCCTTTATCAGGACCAGGCGATGCAAGATGACTGCACGTGCTAGCCCTGCTTTGACTTATGTTCACACTATCTTTTTGGTGGGGCAGTAACCAATGCCAGGCTTTCAGCTCCCCGCTTCACTAAATTATTCTGGCTGAATAGCTGGAAAAAAAAAAAAAAAAAAGAAAAAAAAAAAAAAAAGAAAAAGAAAAAGCAGGAAAAAAAAAAAAAAAAAAAACAATGACCTAATATTTAGCTTCATTTTTCTTTTTGCTCTTCTCCATCAGTTTTCTAAGCTGCTTCTGGCAAAGGGCACTAGCTCTCTTGCCAGCTCTGATGGGATAGATTGTCAGAGTTCCTGCACAAAGCAGAAGGACAGATTAAGGAGACTATTTAGAAAGCAAAGGTAATGAACAAGGCCTGCCTCTTTGATTTGCGCATTTGCCTTGTCAAAGCTGGTCCCCAACTTTCAGGGACTTGCACGCCTTTTTTCCTAGGAGTAGAGTTAAGCTCCTGCTTAGGGGTTTGCAGCAGGGTACAGTGCTCTGCAAACTCTCCAGTGCAGGCTCAAAAGAGCATGGGTTTTTCTACTGCCTTCTCTAACAAGCCTTTGATCTTACTGAGCCTTCTAATGGGATCCAATTGCAGCCATAATCATAAATAAGTGAAAAACATAAAATAGGTAACAAAAGCAGCACAAATGTGTTGCCACTTGAAGATTATGAATTCCTCCCTTGCTCAGCATGGTTCACAGAAGTAAATGGAAGCAGCAGACCTGCAGAGGAGGAATACTGACATTTTGTGGCAGCTGATTTGTGATGCGATGGGAATGCTGGGGGGCAGTGGGGACAAATTTTCACTTTATATTCTGCTCAAATGAGACAAAGATTACAGTTAGGAGTCAAGTGCTATCAAATTATTTATCGAATTCTGTTGGGGTGGAGAGGGTATTTGCTCTTTTTTTTCCAGAAAAAAATATCGATTTTAAGGATGGCTTTGATATCAATTAGGCTCAACATGAGAGACAGGCAGTCACTTTGTATAGGGAATTTAATTAAAAGCTCTGTACTTAGTCAGAAGAGTGTTCTAAGGATAAAATTGTTTTCCCCCTTTGGGTCAATTTTCTGTTATGTTTGTATAATGCAATTAAAGAAGAACCCATGCCAAGCAATACTTATGTCTGGTATAAAGCTGTCCATACATAATGACTGGCTCCTCGGACTTCCAGTGCATAAACAAGTGTTAGCTGCATCTGGATTTTGTTGTCTTTGCTTCGTTGCCACAAAAACTCATCTTTATGGGTGCACAACTTTGATAAGGCTCTGTAAAGGCCAAGCAAGGTGTAGAAGCAAAGAAATGAAGGGTGGTATTTCAAAAATCTCTTTCCTCTTGAAAAATTAGAAGTAGCAACTGACTTGACATAGAGCTGTTCAAGCCCATAGCTGGTTACTAATGAGAAGTCTGTGTCAGTGCTTATAAGAAAGATTAGTCCTTAATATAACAGCATGTAAACTATCAGCTTTTTGCCAACGAGCTCTGAGGGACACAGAGCTAATGTCCACCAGCCATCCTGCAGCTGAATTTTTAGCACTGGTTGATGAAAGCCTCTCACGGAGCTGGATGCCAGCCCAAGTCTCCCCATCACTTCAGTGGGCTTTGGGGCATCGGTGGTGTGGTTTTCCCCAGGAAGGAGCCTGGAAAGGATCACAGAGACCTGCTGGCATGAGGTTGATCAGAGAATAAGCCAGAGCCTTGGAGCATCCTGAGGTCTGCACATGCTGCTGTCTTGTGACTCGCCACAGCCTCCTCTTGGCACTCCGAATATGAACAAGTGGATTTTTCCCTCAACATATTTATATGCATGGGAGGTTGGGGCTGTGTTTATGATTCTGAACTAAGTTTTGAATACAGCTAGTTTCCTTTCTGTAAATTATATTCCGTTTTCAAAAACATATATCTGTCACAGCCGTTTTAACTCCTAATTAGAGAGGCAACAACTGCCATTAAGCCTGCCCAGGTGGGAAAGCATCTGCAGAGTCTCTGAAGCCCCCCTGATTTTCTCGAAAAAAAAAAAAAAAACACGATCTGCTATTTTTTGCTCATGATAGGATGAAACCCCAGGCTATTTCTGCTGTAGGGCAGGATACCCAGGAAAAAGCTCAGCCGTGCTCTGGATCTGCTCCCATGAAGGCTGGTGGCAGACCCTTCATCTGAGCAGAGCTAGAGCAACATCTCAGAATAACTGAAAGTCCCAGCCGCAACTTCAGAGGAAAAGTGCAAAGCCAAACATGCACAGGAAAGAAGCCAAAAGAAATTGGCATTGTGGAGGATGATTCCTGCCTTATACATTGCAGTGGTGGTTACGAGGGAAAATAAATACATAAGACAGTTATGTAAACAGCTAGGAGAGTTACAGAGGCAGACATATACGTACACAGGGCTGATGCCAAACATGCTAAGTCAATGAAAAGCCACAGACGGATGTAGCAGATGACTCCAGAGCAGGTATAGATAATGAAGGGGGACAGGAGAAAACACCCTGCTCAGAATCAACCTTTGGCATACACGTAGCTGCTCAGAAGACTGGAGCAGACTACTGAGCCCCTCAGAACGATGCACAAACATTTCTTGTATCCACTCATCCTTTTGCTGTAGCACATGCAATCTTCACACGTCCTTCCTGTAGGGCAGAAAGCCCACATGAGGCTCCTGCATTGCTCAAACCCTCCCCACATGCAGATTCTCTGTGCTGAAGAGCTTCACTCAGACCAAGCTTATTGCACAAGATAAAGCTGGCTTGCTCTGATGTATTTTTTTTTTTTTTAATTTTATTTTTTATTTTTTATTTTTTTTTCAGCAAGAGGCTGCAAATCACTCAGAAGCACTCAGGTCTCACTTCTTAATGGTGCTCCAGATTTCAGGGGCAGGTACGTATCTAAATACCTTGGGGGTTGTTCATAGCTCTTGTCTTCTCCTCCTCCAGCAGTGATTTTCAGCCTGTGCTGCACCAACCCCATTCCCCCGCTGTTAAGGCAGCAACAAGTTTCTGGACCCTTTGCACCCATCAAAGAACGTATGGAGGCTGTGACCCCACATGAGGCCCCGTGTTCCAAGTGATTTCTCACTTGAATGCCATATGGATATGCCAGCACATACAGTCTTTTTTTTTTTCCTTCAATTTCCATCTGCTAAGAGGGAGCTAGAGTGTAGGGCTTTGCAAGTAGTAGATGAAAATGTTAAAAACCTGGGGAAAAAATGTTATTCAGGGAACATAAAAATTATTCTGTTCATTGGCTCTGGGTTTTATGTTGTATGAAAGGAAAATAGCTTTCCTTTTGCCCTTTTACCCTGTTCTGTAAACCCCTCAGTCTATCAGAAGTGGTCGCCTTAGGGACACTCACAGGCATATGCAATTCCTTTGATTTTAGCAAGACTTTTCCGAATTTGCCCTTTTTGAGGGTTAAAAAGTGGCCTCACTAGCTTGTCTGTTGCCTTGGCTGCCCCAAACCTCTCAATTATTAACATTTTAATATCTCTTTTGGGTCCCATAATGAATATTTGCACTCAGTTAAGTTATTTAATGAAAAATAAAAAGCAGGCAGCCTGGCATTACACACTTATGCCTTCCCATCATAACATGGAGCCCTCAGCAGTTCTAACCCTTGGTTTACTGATAGGCCACTTCTGGCACGGGGTCATACTGGTGGATCTAAAAGACCAAGTGACATACAGCATTGGTCAGGTAGGGGCTCAGTAGTTCAGAATTATTTACAAATTAAACCCATATCAGAAGTTGTTCCACTAAACCATGTATTTGTTCTTCCCACAACTAGGAATATAATTTCCAACCTGCCCACTCCTGCCAGTTCATGGCGGTGCAGGTACATGGCTGCTCAGCCTTGGATCTGTAAGTATGGCTGATCTGGAGTTGCCCAGAGCTGATCTGGAAGTGTGGCTTTAGATTTTGGGGCAACCCTTCCCAGGTTTGACGCTCAGCACGTCAAGTCCCGGATATTTTGTAAAAGCAGAGTTGTGGGAGCAGAGGCAGCACCTGAAGGCATTTACAGCCATGTGCACTTAGGTGGCCTTAGAAATGAAGGGAGGATGAGCAGATTTCTAATGACAGGCAATCTGCTGAGTGCAAAAGCATGAGATGATCCTGTGCAAACCAGCCTGCTCTGTGGAGTGAAAATGCCCATTACTTACTGGAAAGAGGAGACTCATTTACCTAATCATCATATGCAGTTAAGACAGAAAGAAGGAGGTTGCACAAGACAAAACAGAGCATGGCAGAAGCCCTCCCTTGTGAAAAGAAGTTCATCAGTATAAATGGAGACTTGTGTACAGGCTTTCAGAGCATTTTAGCTGTGCCCTTCATCAGAGTTAGATAAAAGGGAAAGCATCTCACTACCGGTAATCTTGGGAGCTAGGAATTCCCCACAACCCATCTTGGCAAAGACCATTGAGCATTATGGTTTAGTACTAGCTGGCACGTTACCCACCATAGGAAGCACTATCCCAGGAGCCTCTTTGCAGTGGCACCTACCCTATCTCTCCCTTTTTGATGCCTAACACCTCCATGAGCTGCACAACTCCCCCTCTTGGCATGGATCATCCCATACTGAGGGATGGAGCTGCTGGTGCATGGATGCTTGCAGCACTCAGGCTGCACCTCTACAACCATTTAGCCTAAAATTCAAACCCTTTCTGCTCCTTGAGCCTGAAGCAGCAGGAACAAGAATATCCTCCTTGGGGCAATTCGGAAGCTGCCACGGGGAAGGAAAGTCCCATAACGTTGCTTTATAGGGCACTTTTCCACCAGGCTCATGTAGTAATTTGTGCCCCCTCTTTCTGCAGTCTGGTAAGAGCCCCTGTAGAGCCAGTGATGGACCCAGTGCCTCCAAGCAGTGAAACAGCATTCCAAATCCAACCTCCAGCAGAGCATCCTTCTCTGTACCCAGCACCCATGGAGGGCTCATCCTGCAAGGACCAAGCTGAGGAACCATGGGAGGGCTCTGCTCAGGTTCTGTCCAAGCCCATTCAAGTCAATGGAAATTCTCCCATTAAATTAGGTCGCCAAGGCATATGCCTCAATGGCTGATAGCCTTGCAAACGGATTGCTTGCCCGTGCTGGTTACAGGAGGCCTAGCTAGCGCAGTTATTTCAAAAGATGCTGCTACAGGCATGATCTTAACATTTAATTACATAACATTTTAATAAGCGCTTGAGAGCATTTGAATATGTCTGCCACCCTTTATGATTCTGCCAGGTTTGTTTCTCTTAAAAAAAAATTAAGCAAACACAGAGCAAACCAGTCTCTGTTTGTCTCCAGCTATTAAAGATCTCCTTAAATTTCCCCAATGGGTACAGGCTCTCTGCATCAGAGAGATCCTCATTCACACTGGGGAGAAAATGGGGGAGAAGAAAAGACAGAGGAGAAAAAAAAAAAAAAAAAAAAAAAAAAAAAAAAAAAAAAAAAAAAAAAGGCTTATGTTTCTAAGATCACTACAGGCCAAATATTCTCAGGCACCCTGGCTTTTACACAGAAATCCTTAACAGTGTAAAAATGGAAACACTTCAAAGATAAAATAAATAATTTAATAATAGCCTGCTTCTCCAAAGGGTTTTGAACAAGTTTTAGATTTGCCAGTGAATGTTTCCCTTAGGCAGTAGGCCAGTGGAAAAAAAAGGCACAGTATGCCTCTTCTTTCATAAGATGCATTTTGCATTATTTTATTTTTTTATAAGGTCCCAAACCAATTCTTTTGTCTTTCACCCTCCATTCACCTATATATATATATAACATATTTTTTCTTTTTTTCTTTCCTTTTTTTTTTTTTTTTTTTAATTGTAATAAGCCAAAGATGGTGCAGATGCAAATGATCTCTTACATATACCACACAACAAAATAATTGCTGAAGTAGATCCAACACCATCCAGATTGCATTTTTGCCTTTCTGGTTTCTTCACTTGCTATCATACACTGAGGAGAACCCCAAATACTCTAATGAAGTATGTGTAAAGGGAAACTATTTGAAGACCCCAATTGCCTTCTGTGTAAGACTACAGTATTTATAGGCAAGACTTTACAGTACTTATAAGCAAGACTCTACAGTATTTATAGGCTTGTAAGGAAAATGCACAAGATTAGACTGTGGCATTAGTGGTTGTAACATTCTTGATAAGTCAAAGAGGCTCCAATTCTAGTAAGAAAATAATTTATTTGGCAATCACACATACACTAGGAAGGATATAACTGCATTAGTATCTTCTTAAAATTGGCCTCTACATGCTACCTAGATTTATCTCAGTTTATACAACATTTCCTGTAATTATTTAAAAGGAGAAAAAAAAAAAAAAAAAAAAGAAAAAAAAAAGTAATCTACCTAAGTAATTCTAAGTAATTCATTGTTGGATGTTGTGCTGAAGGATCTTGTATTTACTGTTAAGTCTTGCCCTCAGGAATTCCATGACCCTCAGAGCAGTAGGAAATCATGGGACAAGGAGATCCACCCTTGGTAGAGGAGGATGAGTTTAGGGAACATTTAAAATTTGGACATACAGAAGTCTATAGGAAGTCATTCGGGAAGCCATTTCCAAACGTATGAAGGACAAGAATGTGACTGGGAGTAGGCAGCATGGATTTATGAAGAGGTAACCGTGCCTGACCAACCTGATAGCCTTTTGCAGTGAGGTGAGGGGTTTGGTGGATGAGGGGACAGTGGTGGATGTTGTTTATCACCATTTTAACAGGGCTTATGACAGTGACTCACATAGCATCCCCACTGACAAAGTGATGGAGAGGTTGGGAGAAGTAGCTGACAATGGTGTTGCCATCAAAGGGACGTCAACAGGCTGAAGAAATGGACCTACAGGGACCTTATGAAGTTCAGCAAAGGGAAATGCCAGCTCCTGCACCTGGAGAGGAAAAACCCCAAGCAGCAGTACATGCTCGGGGCTGATCAGCTCGAAAGCAGCTTTGCACAGAAGAACCTGGGAGTATGAGTCAAATATAAGTCAGCAAAGAAAGCCCACAGCTTCCTGGGCTGCTTTAGGAGGACCATCACCAACAGGGCAAGGGAGGTGACCCTTCCCCTCTGCTCAGCACTGCTGAGACTCATCTGTAGGGCTGGGTCCACTTCTGGGCTCCCCAGTTAAGAAAAGCATGGACATACTGGAGTGAGCCCATTGAATAATGATAGCCAAATGATGATGAAGGGACTGGAGAGGAGAGGCTGCAAGAGCTGGGACCATTCAGCCTGGAGAAGGGCAAGTTCAGAGGGATCATATCAACATGTATAAATACTTGATGGGTGATGGAGTCAGACTTACCTCAGTGCTATCCAGTGACAGGTCAAGAGGCAATGGGCACGAAATGAAGTACAGAAATTTCCATTTAAACTAAATACATATATAAATATTTATATATATATTTATGGTAAGGGTGGTCAAACACTGATACACGTTGCTGAGAGCTTGTGGCATCTCCTTCTTTGGGTGATATTAAAAAAAACAGCTAGACAAGGTCCTGCACAACCTGCCCTTGCTGACCTTGCTCTGAGCAGGAGTGTTGGACCAGACGGTCTCCAGAGGCAGCTCCCAGCCTCAGTACCTCAGTGATTTTGTGCTAGCTCTGGGTACAAGGTCTGCATCCATCTTGGAGCACAACCTCATGCGGTTGGGCATAGGGACCCCTCACTAGGAGTGGATCAGCTGGTTCTGTGGTTATGAGCGTTACAGGCTGTGGCACAGACTCCAGCAATGACAGCAGTAAAAGCAGCATTTTCCAATGATTTCACCACCTCTGTATTCGATTCTGTGGTTTTCCCATTTTATCCAACACAGATGCCTGTGATTTCTTTTCCTGCTCCATTATCTTCTCTGTGTTAACATCCTCAGAAACAGCAGCTTTCCTTCACCAAGGTGTGTGCTGGGAGACACCTGGGAAGTAAAAATCATAAGGCAAATTATAATATATCCAAGTTCAGGGGTGATATTGAGGTCTGTACTTTGGCCAAAAGAGTGAGAGTGGGAGGCGAAAAAAGCAAGATAAGTGAGGAATGGTGAGCAATAGGTGAGACATCTCCCTTCTCCTGCAATATTTCTTTCACTTAGGTTTCCATGAGCAGCAGCATTACATGCAGCATTATACACATTGCTTTTGATGGAAATTTGTGTGAATGGGATGCCGACAACCACACATGGGGTCTGACTCGTTTCTAGGGGATGCTAATGTAAAGCAGGAGGACCTTCCCGCAGTCACAGGGGCTGTCAGAGTAGGGGGCCCACAGGCTTCAGCCACGGCCGCCTTGGGAAAGGAGAGGTTAGATTATGGTAAAAGGAAATGAGAGGGTTGGACTAAGAAATTTGGGTAACTGCCTGACCCTCTTGAACCAGCACAAATCAAGGATTATTCTGTTGCCATCCAGTGAGTTATGTGGTTGTAAAACTGGTACGAGCGGAGAAACGGGCTCTACATCTTGCTGACGCTTTGTCAGTAAAAAAGCATTTTGAGTTATTTCACCTGTGTCACACTGATATTTACATCATAGCCACTTCCTTGGACTTTCCCTGCTTCCATTTCCCTTTGAGCTATTCTATACAGACACACAATATTACCTTTAATGTGCAAGATCATCTTACTTTCAAGGCGTCTTTCTCCAGGGAGATGACATAGAGCTAAAATAGGGAATTTTCACTTCTTTCTTTCCTGTCTCTTGCATGCTACTGAGCATAGGATATGCCTGGATATTACATACTGGGCCCAATCCTGATCTCAGTTGCAGCCTTGGCACTGATCCGGACTTACACGGATGTAGCCGAGCAGAATTGAGCTTGCCGTCTGTCTCTCTTTCATGCACGCACATCACGATTCAGGATTTTGTTCTGACTTCAAAGCAAATGTGGTATGTAGATTAATATTCTCTACCTCAAAGGAAGTTGTCACCAGGCACACAGAGTGCTTCTTCTTTTATGGTAACTCATAATTTATCAAAGAAAATCAAATCAATTTGTTGGTAAAAGAAACATGTTTTTCATGAATTTAGACAACACCAAAGGTTTTGGAGACAAAGCAAGAGAAAGCTGTATTAATCAGACTTAGCACCTAACACTTAGTGGGGAAGCCCACAAAGCTCAGCAGGAAGGCTTATTCTTTTGGGACCTCAGTCCCCAGATGGCAGCTTTGTCCCCTGGTGTCACTCACACCCTTTTCCCATCTTCCTCCCTATATGGGAGGAGAGGGCTGCTGTTTTGCAAAGGTCAGTAGACTTACAGCATTAAAATGCTGGTACACCCTCATGCAGGTCACTACTCAATGTACAGGTCATTGGGAAATTATACCAGAAGGCTGACATACACAGATTGCACTTGTCTATGTCCAAGGTGGTCTCCTTTGCTACACGCAGAGATATGAAGGCCAATGTCATAACATATCCTAAGAACCTGAAGTCATCTCTCAAAGCTGGGCAGAGTTTTCCTCTCACTTCCCAGCATTTTGAATGTGAGGTTTCCACTAGTAACCTCTCTGTTCAGGTCAGAATCACGAAACATTCCTCAACACAAAACAAAATAAAAGCTGGAAGAACAGGAGAGATGACGCCATCAAATGAAAGGAAGAGCGGAGCAGCATCCCACAGCTAGAACTGAAAAGCGATGGCTAAAATAGTCATGTCTAGTACACATCCAGTACTGGGGCTGGATCCCAAGGGACACTGGGTGCAGACGTACAATACAGATTGTTATGAACAAGGATTACTTCACCACCTCCTGCAGCCACTTCAAAAGCGAGTTAAAGGTAAGTCTTGAAAAACGCTGAGAAAAATTGTAGCACATCTTAGGTCAAGAACTGTTATATCTATAAACTAACAGAACTGAAAGCACTAGGGCTGGAAGAAAGACATCCAGTCCCAGTCCCAAGGCAGGCTCAGGTACAGATAAAATACTCCTGACTTTTTTTTAACCTATTCTCTAAATTCTCTAAATTCTCCCTTAATGCAGATGTGACTCCTTCCCCAGGACAGATGAAGGCAGGGATGGCCAAGAGGTAGCAGAGAGCAGACCTGCCTGCTTTGTTGCAAAAGCATTTAGCTGCACACATAAAAGCTGTGCTGGGCTGCCTGTCCTTGGAGACCCAGCCCAGTGCATTTGCCAGCACAGAGGGAGCCTCCTTGCACCAAAACCGTTTAATATTTGTAAGCAACCTTCTCACCTCTTTAGTACTGTTTATTTGTAGTTTTGCTGAATCCTTCTCAAAATTGGGCTGGAGGACTGAAGGTTCACACCAAATAAATGATGTGGCCAAACACCATCACTTCAGCATGAAATTTTTGGAAAGCTTTATTTTTTTCTGGCAAGCATGCCCATCTATAACACCTGGTACATTTTTGGCAACACCATACAGTATTGCTGAAATCTTGATAAGCTTAAATTTAACAACTGGGCACATCCTCAGATCTCTGGTAATTGAAAGAGTCTAGTTACAGCAACCTACATGAAGAAAGGGTGGTTTTCCTTGCTGGCAAGTTTTTATGTCTTTTTATTATTAGTTGTTCCTTTTTGAAAGTAATTCAGATGAAATGTGCCCTCTCATGATGCATTTTTAACATGCTGATATAATTCCTTAAGTACAATATTCATGGCACCAAAATGCTCTTCACCGTTAATTACTGTGACAGCGACATGGACTTTTTTTGTCAAATGCCTTCGCAGCTTATCTGGTCAAGGCTCCTTTTAATCATTTATATGCTCTTCTCCTCACAGTAATTCCTGCTAAGCTTGTGACGCAGCCTGAACCCGGCGGATGGGCCAGGTTACATCATGGAAGAGCAGAAGGTACAAAGCTCTTCAGCTCAGAAACCTGCTCCGGAGGCAGACACAATGCAAGAACCTTGTCAGGGCGAGCGCAAACCACATCCTTTCCAATTTGCTCTTGCTAATGAGAAGTTACAAGACCAGCTGTAATTTATATGTGCTGGTTGGTCATGATTTTCTTTTTACAAACAGCCAACATATGCTTTCAGTCTAACATCACCTAGTTCAAAGAAAACAATAAAAAAAGAACAAATGTCAGAGAACCATGAACATCAGCACAGCAAGTGTGTCTTGTCTGTAGCAGGCAGTGGCTGTGCCAAGGTTTTGACGACAGCCTCTTCCCACATAAGCAGCATGCTTGGAGATGCAGAGAAGTGGTACATGAAGACAAGATACTGTAATTTCAGCCAGAGCCCAGAACAGTCTCTCTCCTTCCATGCTGAAATGGTAATCACTAACATGCAGTGCTTAAACTTTAGGCAGTAGTAACAAGGCCAAGATCAGTTTTGTGCCAAAATTGGTTTTGTTTGTTTTTCAGTGGGAATCCAAGCCTCCTCACTATTTTCCTTATGTGAGATCCAGCCTGCTGATTACCTTTCACTTATCTGGGCTTGGGACTTCAGCCGTTCACTTTTTGGTTCCCCAGTGTGTTTCTAGTCTGTGATTGTTTGTGGCAAGTCTCCCTTCAGAAACATACTCATTTACACATAGTCATATTAATGTTAGTATTCTTCCACCTCCTCTCTGGGCTTCAGTTCAACGCTCGTGTCTTGCTTAAAGCAATAAACAAGTTGCAGATATGTTAAAAAACACTTGGTTGTTTTGTTCTCCTCCTTTCCTGTTCTAGTATTGACTGGCCTTGTGAAAATACCCTTGCTTTTGTCTTTCAGCATGTTTAGTAGTGTCTTCCAAGTTGTTCTGTGTGAAGGTGGAAGGCATAATCTGTGTCTCATTAATGCTCAGATCTCTCAGAGAGGTCTCTCTCCCTTGGCTGAACTAGCTGATATTTTAAGAGGCAGGGAGCACCCTGGGGCATAGCAGTGAGGACACAGTGGGCAATTTCACTCCGATGAATCTAAGAAGTAAGTAAACAGCATATGGTCCACATAACACGTGAGAACACCATTTTCTTGGGCTTATCTTTGACTGCACTACTGCAAAGCACAGCTAGCTCTGCAGCAAAATTGCCAGGCAGTTCAGGATGGGTTGCCAAGTGTTTCCAGTGATGCCAGGGCCATCAACGTGAGCGTGGTTTAAGGAAAAAATATGGGTGTTGCAATACCCACTATATCAGATTCTGAACTAACAAGGTCTTGAGGTTGCATGGAACTAGTCTTCTGAATGTAGTCAGAGTCATGCCAAAATGGATTCCAGACAGAAATAAATGAATCAGGAGATAAATTTTAAACAAAAGCCATAATATACATTAACCTATTACTCTTCAATCTCTAATCTTTCTGAGTATATCCCCTTTATTTTTTTTGTCCCTAAAATATGATATGCATGTAAGTTTCTAGATCAGCTCCTACCAGCTGCACAATGTGGTTTTGTGTCATAAATTCTCAAAAACAGAAAAGTCACAATATCAAGTTTATAATTTACTGCAATGACTCTTACACACCTCTTTCACCCCATGTTCACTATACCTCTTGTTGACATTCATCTTTACCTTAAGAAGACAGAGTAATGAAACACATATGTAAACATGGAGTGGAAAAGTCAAACCCACCAAACAGCTTTTCAGCAGTGCTCTCCTTGTTCCAAGCTCAAATACAACAAGGTCTTTTGCAGTCCTCAGGCTTCTCAGATTATTTATGAAGCAACAGCCACTACACTTATTGTACCTCCTGCTCTCAATGGGACTCATCGTTCAGAGCTGTTGAGCAGTTGGGAACAATTACAGAGGATAAACTGAATGAAATATGCGATGCTGTGAATATGTCAAGATTTCGACCAGTGGAATTTACATACATGAATAAATATTGAATACTGTTTAGTAATGAGACTCCTTGCATAGCCTCTGTACTGGGCATTCTGCAACGTAAAAATAATTGCTACCTTTATTGTCTGTTACCAGCTTTAACAGCAAGAAAGAAGCAGTTTCAAGTCCATGAGGCAAAGAGGGAATTAGGAGATGTATCTCCATTAACTTGTGCAAATAGTAAAAGCTGCTTCTTAGCCTCTCATTCAGAAGGGATGGTTTGTAGCTTTCTCTTTGTGGACTGTAGCTTTCTCTTAGCCTAAACTTAGATTATGACAAACAGAAACATGAGCATGTTGTGGATTAAGATAAATTCTCCCAAGATGTTGTTGTAGAATTATTAGGACAAAAAAAAAAAAAAAAAAAAAAAAAAAAAAAAAAAAAAAA
>CM021766.1:6114312-6128095 GCA_011076525.1 Nettapus auritus
AAAAAAAAAAAAAAAAAAAAAAAAAAAAAAAAAAAAAGGATTCCAAAAGTCAACTGAGCAAAGCTGTTGTTCACGGAAGAGGAGAGATCTCCAGACGCACAGCGATTTCACAATCCTGGCTGAGGCCTCAAGGTTCAGGGAGGTTCATATCCACCATGACTCAAGCCCCAAATAGCTCTTTTGCTCAGCCAAGCATTTCCCTGGCTCACTGGAACCTGGCTAAGTGTCTTGTGGGTATGAACACAACATATGAACTGGAATTGCCTGTGTATGTGCCAAGAAAGACATCAAAACTTTTCCCTCCCCAAGAACATGTGCTTTGTAAGATGGGCAGCCTGGTGGGTCCCTAAAGCTCACAGCATTTGGATGGGTAGCATTTTGTCTACAGCTCCTCTTTGCAGCTGAAGCAGCAGTGGATTGTTTTTTTCATTTCAGGCTCATTCATGCACCCAAGTTTTTGTGACTCCTTACATCACAAAGAAGGAAGGAGACATCACTCCACATTAATGTGTTTGGTGTCTTAGCCCAGAGTGCTTCCCAGATGCATAAGGTTAACAGTAGTAAGAATAAGAAGAATATGTAAAAGAAAAGGCCGTAAATGAATCAGATTTTATGATGAAGATCATAGAGTCCCAGATCAGTGCAACATCACCATTCAGGGTAAGCTGGAGGCATTCCTGATTCGAAAGCAGCTCATCAGTGTTGGCCAAGAATGAAATTAAACTAAATATCCAGTGGGTTGAAGATGGCTTGAAACCAGTTTCTGGAAGAGGTGTGGTCACTTAAAAAGGCAGGGAACTGTACTTGTTGTGCAGGAGTTCCTAGGATAACTCTTAAGCATTTAAAGGAAACTTCAGCACGTGTATGAAGTTAAACAAGTAGAGTTAAATGTGAGGCTGTGGGTTCAGTTTAAAACTCTGCCATGCATATCCTACACAAAGGAGTGTAGACTAATTCATCTGAGTGGAGCTTATGTAGCTATGAGGATAAAGATATAGTGCTCCTCCAATCCCTTCTCTGCTCGTTTAGCTACTGCAGGTTCTTCAGTGCAGGGTTTATATCCAATGATGTGTCTGTACCTTTTGTATGTGCTCTCCTCTTTGCCCATAAAACTTTGCAGTTCCATCCACTGCGATACACCCACCTCTGCTGATGTTTCTGCCCTGGTAGCAACTCTTGTGGAGGCAATAACTGTACGGCTCACAGAATCTCCAGCCACAAAATATAACTCTTTATGAAACTGAACTCCCCAAAACTGATCTGATTTCTTCTGGCCTGTGAACCTAGGCAAAGTGAAAACCAACCATGTTACCACTTTTTCTATCAAATGTGCCACCTGCAGATTTAAAAAGTGGAATATTGGTATAGCTCACTACATGTATTCAAAAAAAGATTTCCTCATCAAACCTCTAACCTCTAAATAATAATTTTCCCCATAAGCCATGTAAGCTCTCTGTTTCTCTGTTTTCTTTTATTTATGTATGTATTTATTTATTTTTTTATTATTTTTTTTTTTTTCCCCAATTTGAAAGTAAAGGGTGAAGGGAATTTTCTCTTTCTCCTGTTCCCACAGGTACTTCTAATATATAGAAAAATATATGTACAGTAGTGTACAGTAGACAGAAGCATACAGATACTGCACTGTATAACCTTCAGCAGCAGCAGTAGAATGGACTTGACCTGCTTTTTGGCTCAGTGTTTTTCCCTGGATCAGTGAGGACTAATGAGGTTCTGAAGAGTTTTAAATCCCTGTACCGACAAAACTAGGAGCAGCAGGAAAAACACCCAAGCTACCTATCTGACCCAGGAGCTGGGAATATTTTCAGGTACCTAGTAATTGTTCAGGTTTCAAAAGGACTTTCTAGAAATCTGTGGGTCTAGGGATTTCTATCCTCTTTAATGAATGTTTAGTTGGGTAGGATCCAAAGGCAATTTACAGAGAGAAACTTCCTACTTGCCACAAGCTATTGGCTTTTTCATGTCCTGTTTGTATGTAATTTGGATGCTCAGAAGTATTACTTAGGTTTGGAGGGAGAGGCACGCTGTTTAAGAAGCATGGTTTTCATAGATGAGGAGTGTGCCATGCTTTCTGAAAATTAACTCGAAAGTATTTCAGTTTGCACACCCAGAAATTATGGCATCCAACCACCCTGAAATCATTGCATTTGTAAATCTTGGCCAAGTCTTTGCTCAGTAATTATTCTAATGCAGGCTTTTTTTCCTGTAATCTGGCATGTACAACCACCGTCTATGTTAGACTAAAGAGACAAAAGATTACATGGGCCACACACTGGATCTTTCACTCCATATATTTTCTTTCATCCCAGTCTGGTCCAACACAGGCTTGAAACATATTAACATGACGGTGTCTCACCCTGCCTGCAGTCTATGCTGTCACTATTCTGGCAACAAGCAGAATTGTCAATCTGGCACTTTATATCAGCTCTGAGTACACTTGAAAACGTATAAACACCAGCAAGATAGAGAAACTTCCTTGAGTATTTATTTAACAGATAGAATGAGAGGTGTCCCCTTTACTTCAGTAAGCAATATGCATTTTATGACCTTCTCATGACGGTTTTATGCCTATTATGATTGGTTTGCCTTTTTTATTAAATAAAGAAAAGCAAATGTAAAGAGCTAACATTCAAATAACATTTAAAACAGAGATAAAGTGACAAAGCTCTGCTGAGTGGAAATTATGAATGGCGTTTTGTCCTTTGTTGGTGGTGGCAAAAGGAGAGAAAGGCAAGGAAAAAAAAAGGAACTCACTTTCAACCTTCCATTTAATTATCTGGGCCTCCGTCAATTAGTGTCACAATTCGTCATTTTAAGGGTAGGCCCCTAAAGATGCGGCAACAGCTCATCTGTGAGCATCACTGTGTGTTGACAATCTCTTTATGCTAAAAGTGGGGAGCACAGCTTGGGGTTTGGGGCAGGAAGGATTTGGGGTCAGGGGCTCCCCAGGATGGAAGGGGCTGGTTTTAATATTAGCATGGTGTTAGTGTGCAGCACCTAAGCCCCAGTGCTTGTGAGAAGTATCCTGTCTAGTTTGGCCCCAAGAAGAAGGGTTTGCCTACTCTCCTTTTTCCTACTCAACCTCAAGGATCAGGAGGAAATGCAAATGTTTTTTCCCTCTTCTGTGTTAAACAGGAGCCTTCCAGAAAAGAATCACTTTACTGAATATTTTGGGTAGTAGAAAAAGTCAACACCAGTCAGAAACCTCATTTTTATTCCTGCCTTCTTGGACAATCACTATTCACATTCTTAAAATGGTGATAAGGATCTCTGGCTGAGAAAGGGTAAAATAAGGATGACACTAGAGATATTGGTAACGCTGGAGAAAAAATGTTATTGATTCATGCATTTTCCCTCCTCCATACTTTCATAATTGAATAGTTATAAAATAAAGTGTTCTTGCCCCCCTTCTGTACTTGGAACATGGTGATTTATCAACATAGACAGTCTGAGGCCCAGCAGATAAAATGCAAAGCTTGAACTGAAGTAAATAACTGAAGTTCACAGCATGAACTAAATCATGTTTTATTACCTTTAATATTTCAATTGCTTCTTAGCATGAGAAGCAGAGACCAAGGTGCATACAGCAGCTCACTAAACCTCCCTGTACTCCGCATTGCTTTAGCCTTACTTCTCCCTCTCCCGAGGAGCCATCCCTCTCCATATGGAAGAGCAATGATCTAAATTCATCCTCTCCAGGAACCAGCTCTGGGTGAAAGCAATCTCACGATTCCTCACTGGGCATCTCCTTAGGGCATCTGAGTTGGAAACTTAATCACCCTGGGCTGCTTCTGTAGCTGAGGGAGACAGTACTCTGCAACCAGGCATTCAGATTTCACATATGCCAAATTTTTTGCCCAGCAGGTGCATTTTTCTCTCTGGCATTTATCAAGGGCATCTAAGGCACTTTGGCCATCCTACCAACAAGTCTACATGCTTGGCAAGACTGAAGATCACCTTTTCTCTTGCCACTTTTCCAATAGTCAGGTTATTAACTAAGACCAGCCCTGGTTTCCATTTTCAACCTGGCTTATCCCAGAGTTTTCCTCTGGGTTTCAACATATTCTCTCCTCTCCAGCAGACCATCTCTAATGTGTTCAGTCCTCTTCAATAAATCAGTGTCTCCTGGAGGGCTGAACTTTGCAGCTGCATGCAGGCTGAATGGCACCACATCTTCTCACTTGGCTCTTTCATTGTCCCTCAAGAGAAATGAAACACATGGGACTTAAAAGTACACTGCATGAAAAACTGTGGGCTGCAGCTCATTAGCAGGGACCCTGACTTGATGATCTGCTACAGGAATTTAAGCGTGGAGCAGTTTGCTGCAGAGAAGAAAACCCTTCTCATTCTCATTTATAAAACCCCCATTTTTATGTTCTACCACCACCAAGTCAATTACTGGATTACTGGATCCACAAAGAAATAACCAGAGGAAATGTTTAATATACTAGTTCACACCTTTCAGCACCTGAAAAAATTGCTGCATTAGACACTGACATATGATCACTGAATAACGTTTTAACAATTTCCCCCAACATTTTCCTTTTCTTGTGTTTAGGAATGGATTCAACTCTAATAGAAATTATGTAGGGCAGACTAATTACTTTAAAATCAACAATTTTATCAAGCACTTAAAATTACCAACTTTAGCAGCAAATTTTGGACCAACAGGAAAAAGAGGAGGTGGAGATCATAGCACAATATGTTTGGGAAAATTCCCTATCTCACAGATCAACAACTGTAAACTTTAATTCAATTGCTCTCTCAAAAGGCTTTACAATTTTGCACACCAGTATATTGGCAGTCACCAGTGAATGAATATGAGGATGATTCTTTTCTAAGAGTTTCCTGGAAATGCCACCTTTGGTTGATATTCTTCTTTTCCAGGAATGCTGAGAATTTACACAAAAGATGCAGTGGAGCTATACACACAGAGAAGCGAATGTATTATTCTCAAACCACTCTGCTGCTACTTTCTCACCATTTTAGACTTTTTACACTGCCATTCCGATCATCTTTTCATTATCAGACAAATCCTTAAGAATTTCCTCTGGCAACTCAACCACTGCAATAAGAGGATGTTTTCCTTGAACAAGGACGAATCAACATTAGGTGAAAGCTTCAGGATTTCACCAAGACTTTAAAAGGCCAGAGAACACCAAGCTAAAGCACACATGTCTTTTGAACTTCACTCTCCTTTCACCCTCAGTGCTAGATGCAGTTCTGCTTGTTTTATATCCGTCACCCTAAGAAGCAAAGCTTGATGCTGTAGAGGTGCCAAGCATTTGCAAATCCAGCTGGAGTCATTAGACAGGAGGACCTTAGCATTTCTGAAATTCAGGGTGCGCCTTTTATTACTTCCTCTTGCTTCTCTGATTGTTAGCAAGAAGATCTGCAGACATGCCGCATCTCCTGCACTATGCACACTCACAGCTCACAGGGTTGGTACCTCAACATTGCTGTCATCTCCTAACCTGCATGTCCCTAAAACAAGTGCCCTTGCTTGGGGCAGTGATTTGGCTCTCCCGCATCCTCTAATTCATTTTCATGTGGGCTGCTGGCCTGTGCCTGTGTCTGGGTCTCAGTGGAGGAGGAAGATGGCAGCACTAAGGAAACTGCAGCGGGACCAGGAAGAGGATGGGTGGTGGCTGGCTCTTCCGTCTTGTACCTCCTGCTTCTACAGGGGCGTGGCAATGCCAGTGACACAGGAACTCTCCCCTGGGAAGGTTCCTTTCTTCTCAGAAAGAGCAGTCAGGCATTGAGGCAGGTTGCCCAAGGAGGTGTTGCAGTCACCATCCCTGGAGGTTTTTAAGGAAAGGCGGGATGTGGTGCTTAGGGACATGGTTTAGTGGGTGACATTGGTGGTAGGGGGATGGTTGGATCTTGGAGGGCTTTTACAACCCTAATGATTCTATGATTCTTTCCATTCACATCAGGGGATCTTTTTCCTTATAAAATCACTCATTTCCCCAACCCCAATGTATATTTTCTTACCCAGCTCACCTTCCTCCAAGGAGGAAATTATTACGGTGACAAACATTTTTTAGCACAGGTCTAGCTGAATACCAGAGTATGGGCTGAAAAACTGCATTATGCATTAAGCATTAAGTTATTTTAACAGCACTCAGAATCGCTTTGCTTCCAATCAGCCAGAGATCCAGCAATTCTCCTGCACTGGGAGCACTGGTAAATATTTGATCTTTTCAATCTGCAGCCAGCCAGCCAAACAGGGACTGACTGTTCCACCAGCCGCCTCATTTTCTTATCCCATGCTCTTTGGGAGGATTCTTAAGTCAACAGACTCTCTCCCCCTCCTTTCTTCTCCCTCTTTCTCCCAGATAATGCTTCTCAGTCCTGATTCACATTGCTGTTAAGCTCCATTGCAGGGTAGAAAATGCTGGCCACAGATATTGCTACAACATCATTACGCTACATAAGCATAACTAATTCCACACCCAAAATTTCAGGGGTTGCCATATAGCTTAATGCATAGGTAACCATTGAAAAAGGGGTCTGAGAGCTGAAGGGAGCTCTCTGATACACGTACATCTCTTCTCACAGCCCCTGTGTGCTGTTTCTCAGCACTTAGAAGCACTTGTACCTCTAAGTTGTGGTAGGAGTGGCAATAATTTCCCACAATACAAATTTCCCCACAGTACAAATTTAGCAATTCATTCTCCTTTGAGTGGTCAAAAGAAGCTCACCAACAGTAAGATTTTATAATTAAAGAGCTGGAATAAGATTCAAGAGAGCTAGGCTGATTTCTCTTCTTCAAACTTGCATAGTCTCAGGAAACACTTCAGGTTCTCCAGCCGGTGTTAGCTGATATGACTACTGATTTTGAATGTTCCTCTTGACACACATAGGTTTGCAGAAGCTGCAGAGCACCTGAAAACTTAAATCCCTGCCTGGCATCTGCAGGGATACATGGTAAAAACGAAGAAGTTCAAAACATCCAGCCACCGAAAAAGTCTCCCCACCATTGCAGAGGCTCTGCCTAGCTAAGGATTAAATATGTCACTGAATTAGGACTAGAGAGACATCCAGGCTCCATGTGTGCCCATAAATAAAGTCCTGGGTTCATGCAGTGGCCTGCAGTGACCCACGCAGCTGCACTGGGACTGCAGACCCCGGGGTGGCTTTTGTCTGGTGCTCACTGGCTCTCTCCCAGGCAAGGCTCAGGGGTTTGTGCTCCTAGCTGTGGGTGGGAGGCAGCTTGGACACAGCTTGGGGGAGAAAAGAGAGAAAATTAACACAAGTTTAACACAAGTTTAACACAAATTATGCCACTGCTCTTGGTTTCAGGGATAAGGGGCAGTCCCTTCTTGAAGTCAGCATCATGGCCACAGACACCACCAATGAGGTTGGGCACAGGCTCCAGGACACTGTGGGACCCCAATGTACATCTAAGAAGGTCTGGATCAGGTCTTCCTCTTCAGAGAGCTGGTGCTTGGCCAGGCAGGAGACAGCAAGGCCAGAAAATACATCTGGGACAAGATTATGATTTTAAAGTCTCTTCCTTCTTATGAATTTCTTCTTTAATATTTGCAATATTTGAATTTCTTCTTTATTTCTTCTTTAATATTTGCATTTTTGCCATCATTCTTTCCACAATCTGTGAATGAACAAACCCAAATATATAAGTAAGTAAATAAATTAATAAATTAATTAATAAATAAAGTTCACAATCTATACCTTTCTTCGGGAGACAAAAAGTTAAAATCTGGGAGATGTTACACGTACAGGCAGCTGGTACATTCTTTTGCTGTCAGTTCTCTCCAGCAATCAATATTATGAAATGTTATGATTATTATCAAATATCATTATGTTAATTCTGAATCTGTTACGAGTCCCATCTATTGCAGTCATTATGCTTTGAATAAATGATCATCTCTGTTAAAAAAAAAAAAAAAAAAAAAAAAAAAACGGAGAATTAAACATATATAGAAGATAAAACTCCCTGCCTAGCTATTAGCTAGCAAGGAAGATTTAGGTAGGCAGACGGATCTGCTCCTAGTGGTGTTCAGTTTGATAAATTGTGGCTTTCCTCCAAATAGAGGCAGAGTTCAGTATTTCACACCATGACAGGTTCTCTCTGTACTTTGTGGATAAGGTTGCTTGGATCAGAACCAAGCTCGCAGCGATTCACGGAGGTGGTAGAGTTTCCAAAGGAGCATGTCTTTATTGCATTGTTGTGCTGCTTCCTAGAGGCTTGGCTGAGCCCCGAGCCCTGTTGTGCTAGGCACTGCGTAAACACGGAGGAAGACACAAGACAGTGAAGAGTGGCAAGGAACTGAGTTGTGTGGAGAAGCTGGAGAAAGACCGTAGCTGGGCTCCTGATGCCCAGTCCCATCTAGTGGACCAGACTGTTTCATACAGCCTCTCAGAGTTCCAGCTTATAAACATGATGAGCATTGCAAAGGCAACAAGAGTATGCTGAGTTATTTGAGCTGCTACAATATGGGGGTTCAGGACCATGGGAACCAGCAGAAAGGAATTTTAGGAAATCATCAAGGGCAAAGGCTGCTCTCCCAGAGCTTCATTTCATCACCCCTAAGGATCTGGAGCCTTGCACAGTAGTGTCTGCAGCCCTTCAGCTCACCTGGATTTCATTTCACACTTAAAGCTCAGCTATGCCGTGTCAGGAGGGTGGTGGAACAAGGGGCTGGCAGTGTGTCCCACAGCAGATTTATGGCTTTGTGGTGCAGAAGCCAGGTGCAGACTTGCCAGGGGGTTAGGGGCTGTTGGCCCCCTGCTCTAGGGCTTGTTGCAGCAGGATCCCTCCCGGCCATGTGAGGCAGGAATGTCTGCACAGCCTCTCTGCAGATCCATGCTGCATCCACTGCTTGTGAGCTGGATGAATCTTGTGGTTTCCTGGTTATTTGCATGCCAGTGCAGGAAGAACACAGAGAGCAGAGCTGAGATTTGCTCCGAGTTTGGGATTTGCAAGAATGCCAGATTCAGAGATGCTCCAAAGGGCAGACCAAGGGTGAAGGCACAAAGGTTAAACAAACAAAAATAAAAGTGTTTGCATCAAAAACTGCAAACAAAAACCACCCGGCTAACTCCAGCTCTGAGATGCAAGTATGAGGCTGGCTTCTCAGGATTAAAAAAAATTATATACACTCTGCTATTTCAGACAGAGAACTAAATAAAGCCTTTCCTGTTCTTCTTGTCTCAGATGCTAACAAAATTAATGGCTGCATTTTTTTTTATTTATTTTTTTATTTTTTTATTTTTTTGGCCGACGATTCATTAGCCTCTTTTCCCCGCTCCCTAAACCTTCGTAAACACAAGCCAAAATCCTCCCTGAGAGAGATCTCAACTACAGTCAGGTTTTGCTTCTCTCCGGGCTGGTGTGAGATTATAATGCTTCTCAAGGTGTTCCCTTCCTCATAATGAAGCTCCATCTGTTCTACAGATGGTAAAGATCACAAGAACCAGCACTAAATGTCCCTCCCCCACCGAAGAGTTTTTTTCCTTATGGTAATATTGCTCTTTGTTTTCCCTGGCTTTCCCAGGAGCAGAGGCACATGTTGCAGAGCATGGGGACTCGCCTATTGCCCCAGCCAGCCCATGTGATGGTGGCTGCCCCTGAACAAGGAAGGATTCATAGATTTTGGCTGGGGTTGAGTCAGAGGAACAGCTCTCTGAGTGACTCTTCAGGAAACTCCGTGCCCTGGTCACCTCTGAAAACTCCATCTGTATTTTTCATCCCATCACCCCTTGACTGCCACTTGCACCAGGCCCAGCTTTGCCCCCCGGTACATAACTCTCCCTTTTCTTCTACCTCTTGCTGTCACGTACTTTGCATTCAGGGCAAAATGAAATCTGCTACAGCAAGGACCTGCCATTGGAAGCACAAAGAGAATTCAAGAGGTCACGTCCCAAAGGATGAGAAATAAATTTATAGGTCTTTGCTGCTCATTTCTGGGTGTGTTTGGCTTTGGAACAAAAGGATTTTTTTCAGATATCTGCACGAGAATTTGAGCTTGTGAAGCACTCAACAGGAGTGAGCTGCTGGATACACTGCCAGCCTCTGAATTTTGGCCTCCTCTGGTGTAACCTCTCTGCGCACCAGAACCCAAAGTACAGAAAGTTGAGTCACCTTTGATGATCTTCCCCTCCATGCATAATTCAAATAATTAGATTCACCTAGCTAGATAAACAAGTTTTAGCTCTGCAACAGGATAACTGCACTGGATCTTTAGACAATCCTCTAAGGTAGCTGGCAATGGACTAACTTCATTTATGTGGTTTAACATTTGCCTAACAGAAAATACCACTGCTTTTCTCTTCTTGACAGGTAGATAATCCTAAGAGGTTTGACTACCATATTAACATCCAAACCACAAATGATAGGTAATATGAAAAGCTGGATTTTCTGACACACACACAGTCTTTACATCTGCTTTCTACATCAGAGCCAGAATTAGTTCTAATGCTGTGTTTGTATTAAAAATGTGGATTAATGGAGCTCAGCAAGAGTGCTGAATTA
This sequence comes from Nettapus auritus, assembly GCA_011076525.1. Taxonomy (NCBI): domain Eukaryota; kingdom Metazoa; phylum Chordata; class Aves; order Anseriformes; family Anatidae; genus Nettapus; species Nettapus auritus. The sequence goes on from CM021766.1 coordinate 6,124,829, forward strand.
GCTCTTCCTGTCTCCAGTGGCTTTGGACTGCATCTCTCCATGCAGAGACAGATGTGTAGCTTGTTATTTCTTTGCACTTGGAAAAACTGCGGCTTGGGACTCAATCAACAGTTGCTTGTTCAAAAGAAGCGACTCCAAAAGTCTAGTAGAGCTAAGCAAATTTGGGCTGGGGGTGAGACAGGGATGGAGTCCTACAAGGAAACATTTTGGTGGTATTGGCTCAGACTGTAGCCCACCAACAGTGCTGTTGCTCAGGAAGAACTGACCCATCTCATGCATGCTAAAAGACCAGTGTACTGATCCAGGAGGATTTGATGGCACCAGCAAACCCAAACAATGAAGATATTTTGTTCCGGTATCCTGGCTCAGTCCCAGATCAGGTAATTATATCCCACTTATTTAAATTTCTTCCTCAGTTTTCCCTGGCATTTAGCAATTTTCTTCTCTTCCTGTCCAAAACAGCAGTTTAAGAGTCCAGCTGGCTGCTGGTTCAGCAGCCAGCTACTGTCCTTTGGCTAAATGTCTCTTCTGTGCACATGTATGTGCACTTTGCAAGGCACCTCGAGACAGTATGAATTGGGGAAAAGAGAGAAGCATTATAAGATGATGGGTTTTGTTTTCGTTTTTATTGGTCTCACAACTGGGAGCACTATTGGCACAAGATCTTAGAAACCAATAACAGGTAAAGCAGCATTTCCCCAAATTAATAACTCCGTGGTAATAAAGCCAAAATCACAATAAGCTTTTCCATACCACTTCTCTCTGTCAAATACCTTGCTGAAATAATAGTTTCAGCAAGATTGGGACCCAGGTGAGCTCTGAGTCCCAGAAAGGGACATGCATGCCCACAGCTGAGGTACCTGGAGACATATCTCTGTGTGTCTGTCTGTTCTGTAGAAACCACAGCTGGGGTCCAGCATCACCCAGGTCAAGCCCAGAGGTTCTTTGTGCTCCAAAGAAGCTGAGCAAGGCCCCACAAAAGAGAGTCACCTGGCTGCAGATGTTAGGTCTCAGACTCAGGGCCATGGACATGGTGGCAGCAATGCCACCCCCTAGACTGCATGCACAGAGCTGAACGTATTTAGTAGGGACTGAGCTGAGAAGGATCTGCAGCTGGGGAAAAAAAAAAAAAAAAAAAGAGAGAAAAAAATAAAAATAAAAATTGTTTTCCATACTTTCCTCTTTGTTGAGTTTGCAGCTCCCTGTCCTTCACGTTACAGCAAGACTGGGGTGAAGGGCTCTCTCCTTTTCCTTCTTTTAAACACAGACAAGTGGGCAGGAATCACGGGACCACAGGAGCAAGCAAGAGGGGCTTTGGTTTTGCAGCCCAACAATTGGGAAGGAGAGATCTGCACCATCATGACTCATTCCCTAAAAATACCTGTGTCTCTCCATTGATGGTGCAGGGAGCCCAGGGTGACCAGCTTGATGTAGAAGTGTGCTGCGAAAACGTCTGAAATTAGATGAAGTGAATCCCAGCCCTGAAGCCAGTCTGGGTGGGAGGTAGTGTGGGACGGTGCAATGCAAGAGTCTACATGTGAGCTGGAAGTCTGCACTCCCACTGCCGGCACTGGGGATCCAGTCAACATGGTCGGCGGAGCCTAGGAAGCGATTTGTCTCACTGTAAAGCAGACTCCTACGTCTGGTCAGTGAATCACTCTCTATACGCCCACATTTCAGTGAGATGGATCCTATCCCCGAAGTTAGGAGAGATGAATCTCACCCCTAAGTCTTTTTCCTCCTTTTTGTATCTGCTGCTAAGTTTCCAATGTGCTATAATACTAAATCACTCGCTCAAGTTAGCTATTACTTCACTTTCCCTGCATCCCGAATTGAACTACCATAAACTAATGTTTTTTGGCGTTCATTTTCCAAACCCAATTTCCAAATTGGAGTTAAAATCTTCCAACCTTTCCTCAGTTTCAGTCAAGCCCTTCAGTACCTACATCCTTCACCAGTATGTTAGGGTTTTCTGCCCCCTCCAATTTCCGTAGAAAGCTTTTGTAGCTCTCCATTACTGCAGACAACTCAACCTGGGCATCTCTCAGGCAGTAATGGAAATATCCCTCATTCTTCTACCATTTTTTCCTCTTTTTCAAGTACTGTGAAAAAATATAAATGGAGAGTTCCTGTCAATGCTAGTGCCAGTGTCATTCTCAAATAGCTGCGCGTCAGGTGTACAAATTAGAGAACTAATAGAGGTTGTGATTACATTTCATGTACGGGTTCTCAAGGCATATGATAATGAATATTAATAGAAATTATTTCTCTTGTAAATGCTTATTTTCTCAATAATTGGTATAAATAAAACCACTTGGATAGGAAACAGATTTTTTGATGTCTCTATCACAAATGCAATGATGTATTTCCACTAGAAAAGGAACACCTGCCAGTATATACTAGTAGAAGTGTAAATATTTGCAATTTTTGCAGTAATTAAATCCTTGAAGGCCCATCTTGCAGCATCAGAAGACAGAATTTAGGTTCACGAGCTAACAAAGAATGAATGAAATGGCACCAAACAAGACAGAATGAAATTAAAACTCAGAATTCAGTTGGAGAAGGCAGGGTCTGTCTCACCAAACTTCAGATGCCTGTAAGTATATGGCTGCAGGTGAGTTAGTCACTCTGCCAGTTATTCCTGCATAGTTAATGGAGAGAAACAGGCACCTGAGGCGTGATTCTCTCATCAATTTTAAACATCTAATTTCGGCTGAAATGAATCACTGGCTCCCTGGACTAGATCTCCACTGACTGCAGAGGGAGCTGGGGGTAACTAGCTGGAATTCAGAAGTTTAGTCAGATGAACACAAGGTGTAATAGCCTACCTTAAAAACATACTTTTAAAAAGAAATTCACAGAAAATAAGTATTACTAATTTAAAAGAATTACAGATCCCAAACTGCTTATTTGGGAGGCTGTATAACAGCCTACTTCATCCTCCTGCTGCCTTTTATTCCACTGTAAGGCCAGTGTTGTGGAGCTGTACCCTCCTCTGAATTGCTTTACTTGGCATCTAAATATCATATAAAGATGGAGTTATGGGGAATAGGCAACAACAGCAACTCCATGAGGATATCAAGAGAAAAAAACATGAAGGGAAGACAAGGTAAGGTAGGGCAAGGTAGAAAAAGGGAAAAGGAAAAGGAAAGAAAAAAGGAAAGGGAAAGAGAAAAAGGGAAAAGGAAATGGAAAGGGAAAAGGAAAAGGAAAGGGAAAGGGGAAAGGGAAAGGGAAAGGGAAAGGGAAAGGGAAAGGGAAAGGGAA